>CAIGQV010000919.1:6500172-6612185 GCA_903798115.1 Danio jaintianensis
ATATATATATATATATATATATATATATATATTTTTTTTTTTTTGTCCAAAAAGAAGTTTTGTCTTTTAAATTACTTTCCATTTATTACAATTTATTTTTTTCTATGTCATGGTTATCATGCTGGTTCATGTATTTTGCATCATTATGGTTGGGCTGTATTTCACTGCTATTTTATTCCTTTCCTGCTTCCATCAACTGGCAATCAAATGCAGTCACCAGGCAGTCACTGTTAAAATAATGTTTGTGGCGGTTTTCAGTGCTCAAATCCTTTCCTCCTGGATTTAGCAAGAACAAAATGGATTATTGCAGCCTTAAATGACGTTTTTGCAGTGACTTTTCTCAAAATTTGCAGCAATATTAGCACCATTTCTTATGTTGTTTTGCTTGCTGCTTTACTTTTTAACCTTAAGAACCAATTGGTCACTGTAGTTTATATAAAGGGAACACTAAGAGTTTATTTGATGCATCAATGACTCTGAATGATCAAAATAAACAAAATTATTAAATTATTGCAAAACTGTATTATTTTAACAATGTCCCGGGACGTGTCTAAAGCGGGTTCAAGGTATTTTACACCAGATGAGCACTTTCTATTTGCACATACATGTCATTTAATAAAATATAGTGTGTAAGATATTTAGTATCCCGGCTGCATGGCCAAAATTGGTGGCAAAAAAAGTTTCTCTAAATTTTGCATCATTTTCTTGATTTTGCATTCAATTCAGCGATGAGAGAAATACTAAATTCTGGAGGAACTACTTGACACAAATCATGGAAGTTGTTTTTATTCATGAAATTTGACATTTGGTTTAGAGTGAGAACCCTCAAAGTAGATGTGTTTGTTACAACAGATTTTCACCAAAGCTATGTTGGTAATTTTTAGGCCCTAGAAATTGCATGTCAAATGATGCAGTTGGCTTTATTGTAAATCAAGAACAAAACGGCACTTACTACAGTTAGCTGCACAGTCCAAGGTCTCTGTGTGTGTGATCCAACACTTCACTTAGCATGTTTATTTAGTGTTTGTCTGTTTGTCTGAAGGCTGATGATGGGGATGTGGACTGGAGGCGTGAGCTGCTGCAGGCAGTGCGCAGTGTGTTTGACAGTGAAAGAGAGTGGCTTCACACTCAGCTTCAGGCTTTCATGGCAACCAGCACTCAGATGGACCTCACTCCTTTGCTGGACCAGCTGAAGAAACTGTTTCAGAAGCAGGTGCTTAGCAGCCCCTTCTGCACTATTCTTGCATTTCATCTTAAATCTAAACACATTCACAAGCTTTTGTTATTCATAAATGCATTTTCTTTTTCTTTTGCAGGAGGAGCAGCAGTGGAAATCATTAGAGCAGATTTTTAATGCAGACCGTCACAGTCTATTGGCTGAGGTACGCAGTCTGCATGCACAGCTCCATGCAAGCACCCAGCAGAACCAACAACAGCTGCGACAGCTCCAGGATTCCCTACACACCACAAAAGAACAGGGGATGGAAACACAACATCAGCTGCATAGTGATGGTATGTTCTTCTGAATCTCTCTTGTGTGAGAGAAAAATGACTGCAAATGTAAAATATTTATGTATTAACTTCATGCACTGTTTAGTTAAAGAGTTAGAGATGCGACTGCAGCAAGAACAGACACAGTCACATGATCTGTGCTGCTCTCTGGAGGCTGAGAAGAGTAGAGGACTGGAGCAGCAGACACAGTTGGAGGCGGAGCTTAAGGCTGTGTCAGTGCTGAAGGCGGAGCTAGAGGAGATGAGAATTGAGCTGCAGTCATCATACAAGCATCAAGAAGGATTAAAGAGCGAAATACATAAGCTCAGGTGCAGAAAATGTGCATATTTGCACTTTAAATAAGAATGGCCACTTATTGGTATGCTGTAATTTTTTATCTGAACATGTTTTGTGTGTTTTAAGGCTGAGTCTGGAAAACTTTGAGGCTGAACGTCAGACCTGTTCACAGGCCGTGGAGAAAGAGCAGGTTAAAGTACAGGAACTGCAAGAGGAGCTTCAACAGCAACAACTCAACAGCCAACAAACAATTGAGCAAAACAAACAAACGCAGGAGGTAAAACACATTTTTTATGTATTAACCTTTGGTTTGTGGGGAATTTTGATTCCTCATATTGACAGCAATTTTATTATAGTTCATCCAAAACGGTTTGTTTGGGTTATATTAGGTTGCCAGTATATGGTGGCTATGAATGAGTCATTGTATCATTCACTCAGCTGATTGTTGTCCATGCCATATTTGTATTGGATGTCTGCAAAAACATATACTTTCAACTAGGTCTGTTGTGTTGATTAAGTTTGTAATTTATTTAAATTGCATTTAAGATGTTAATATTGCATTAATGTGGATTATTTAGGAGGTTTTTACACAACATTTTCAGCCAAAGATGAGAAATGTTTTAGATGTTTTGCCTGTTCGTTTACATGATAACTGTTTTTTTGGGACTGAAAATGCATAAACTGGTTTTAAAGTTAAATTTAACCTTGTGTAAATGGATTGTGTCTTTAAAAACGATGACGTCATGCATGTGAATATTACATGTTTAGGGAGGTGTAGATTACAGGCAAGCACAAACAAAGATGCACAACAATGGCGGTGTACGTGGTAGTGTTGTTGATCAAGTGGGTTCATCAAAAAACGTGTGGAATGAATTTACTTTTGATTACAACCTAATAAAAAACAAAAAGCCACCGGCAGCACGTTGGCACTTTCCTACATGACTTTACTAACAAGGTGATGGCGACAAATACTGGCCTGGCATACGTAGTACATCGTATTTGGCCGATATGTGTAAAAAAAAAAGCAGATAAAAAAACAAAACAAAAAAAACTTTCAGTTTTGGGCTACATTGCTGTCGTGTAATCATAGTCAGAAGGAGAGATTGTGCGTGTGTAAATTGCTTTTGTAGCCTACAGCACATCTACTGAATTGTTAGGTTACTTCAGATACAACAATGAAAGTTTAGACTACTTATTTACAAACTGTCATAGTTGATGCTTTTTTTTTTTCTTTTTTTTTTTTTTTTTACCATCTGTAATACTGTATAAAACATCCATTTAAGCTGAAAACATAAGTCTAGGCTTAACAAAATAATATCTAAATATTGCTATTGTAATTTGGTTGTACTATAAAATTGATGCATAAAAATGATTTGGTTAAAACTGATCATGTGTCCCTTTTTTTCTCTTTTAATCAGTCTTTGCACCAGGCTTTGAATGAGGAAGCATCACATGTCAGTCAGCTTAACTCTGCACTGGACCAGGAGCTCATCACATCCAGTAACCTGCGCTCCGAGCTCCAGATCGAACAGTCTCGTTGTGAGGCCCTGCTGGCCCAGGAACGCGAGCGCACAGAACTTGCACTGTCCCGCCTGGAGGAGGAACGTTCTCGTTCGACGGAGCTCTCCAATTCTCTCTCTCGCCAAGCCCAGGAGCATGCACGCCGTTTAGAGGAGGAGGCCCGCAGACAGGAGTCAGCCAGCGCTCACGACCGAAAGTTCATCCAGGACCTCCGGGCACAGCTGGAACACGAGAGGCATCAGGGAGAAGACCTGGCAGCCATGCTGGAGCGTCTGCAAGGGCAGGTGCTGGAAGGGAAACGCAGGCAAGCAGAGGCTGCCGAGCAGGAGGCGCACAAGGAGCAGGAGGAGGTCAGGAGGCTCCGTGCTGCACTGGAGGGCCTGCAAAATCAGAAGTCTGAGGTCGGACGGACTCTAGAGGCAGAGCGGGGACGAGCCACTCAGTTACAAGTGGAGTTGGATGCGATGAAAGAAAAGATGAGAGCGGTGAGAGTGAGGGAGGAGCAGATGGAGAGGCAGAGGAAACATGAGCAGGTGGAAAAGGAGCGCCGACAGGAACATGCCAATGAGAAACTGGTGAGGGATTCTCACATTCCTGTTAATGTATAATACTGTGCAAAAGTTTCAGGCCAACATTAAATCTGTTGTTTTACGGATGGTATAATGGATGTGACCCTTTACCACAAAACCAGCCATAAGTGTAAATGTTTTTGTCAAATTCTTTTTTAAATTGAGATCTATAGAGGGTGAATAAATTATTGTCGAGGTATGGTTTGTTAGGATAGGAGTTAGAGTTAAAATTATTTTGGTTTAATTGTTTAAGAACAATGTGAAAGACAATGTTGGAGAGAGGCTGTTTGTCCTAGTTTGAGCTGCGTTTCTACCAGTGTTGTTGGCAATATTGTCTGAACTGATGGAATTGTGAATGTTGAAAAGTACAGATAGGTTTTAATCCATTATGCCATTCCTTCTGGAAATGACTTCAGTGGTAATAGTTTTCATTTTCAGCATGATTATGATCCGCTAATATCAGTGAAATCCTATTTGGAGAAAGAAAACACCTGATGAAACACAGACAGTCATGAAATGGCCTCCATAGGGTCAAGACCTGAATATTATAGAGGCTGTATGAGATCGCCTGGACAGAAAAAGAAATATATGAAACTCTAAACCTAAAGAAGAACTCTAGAAAGTGTTAACAGAAGCCTGATATTACACAGCACATTAGGGCTGCACAATATATCGTGTGAGCATCGATATCGTGATGTGTGTATCCGCAATAGTCACATTGCATTATTAGATTATTCATTAAAGACTAAAATATATTATTATTATTATTATTTTTATTTTTTTATTTATACAATGATGACCATGTTATTTTAGGTTTGATTGTTTAATTTCTGTACCTGAATACTGTTAAGACAGTATGGTTTACTGTTCCAGAAAAGCATAAAGCTCTGTTTATTTCACTTTTATCTTTGCACTGTTGTATTTAAATATGCTTGTAATTGATTATGATTTATGCAAACGCACTGCATAGTAAAAGACTTCCCAATTTTCCCAATCTACCTAAATGAATGAAATCTTTCCAAATAGAGCTGTTTAAATCATCTGGTAAAATTATATTCATATCGCAATATATAATCGCAGAAAATCTAAGTATCGCAATATCAGATCTTTCCAATATTGTGCAGCCCTACAGCAGGTTATTTATATATTTATAAATGTTAGGACCATTAGAACAAAACAGTTAAAGCCTGTGATTGGTGCCAAGGAAAGTCACATTAAACATAGACTTTTGCTTGAAGAGGTAATGTTGTGCTGCTGTTGTTTTTGAGGGTTTTTTTTTTTTGTACATATTTCCTTTATTTTCTGTTTTTAATAAAGAAACTGACTGATTATATATATGTTGTGTCAAACAAAATAGTGGTTTTGCATGGTCAGTGAATGAAAGCCATTGACTATAAATAATTTACTGCAGCTGGAGTTGGAGTTGTTGCATCAGAAGGATCAGCAGAGGTTAAAGCAGCTGCAGCAGACACTGACAGACCTGGAGAAGGAGGAGAAACGGCTTACTTCAGAACGCCTGCAGAGAGAGACACACTCCAATGCCCTGAATAAACTCACAAACATCTCACAGGTAACATTCTTCAACCCTGAGATTTGTTTGGGTTTTAAATCACCTTTTCACCATCAACAACAATTGTTTAAATTATTTTACCTCACCATTGAAAAATATGCTTTGGCAGTTTACAAAGGTTTATGTCAGACTGAAAGCACACAGGCAGAGGAAATTATTAAATTAAAGTTGTTATTGCATTATTTATTTTATTATTATTATTATTTTTTTTTTTGCGCTACATATTCCTATTGGTTTGAACAGGCCTTTGCTTGACATGCTAAATACTGCAATATATCTGATGTGATCACACATTTAAAAGACTTGGGGGGAAAAACTGTGTTCTATAGGACTCCTCCACTCCCTCTCTAATTGAGCGTTTGCTGAAGGAGAATTCTGAGTTCTCTGAGTGTCTTGCTGCTCTGAGTGAGGAGAAGATCTCCCTCAAACACACTATATCCTGTCTGGAGAGAGACCTGCAAATCCTCAAGCACAAGGAGCAGGTGAAAATTGCTTTCTTTTTTTCTTTTTTTAAATAATGCTTAGAAAAGATGCATTAGAAAGAATGTGTCTACCTCCTGAAAAATATTTACATAAATGTTGAAAATAACTTTGATAATGAACTATTTCAGTGTCAAGTCTGTTGAGTTTATTTGTTTATCTGCTTATCAGGTGAAGTCCTCTGCGGTTACGGAGGAATGCACGGTGTCAGAGAAACTGTCCTGGCAGAAGGAAAAAGCAACTCTTCAGTCTGCATTACGAAAGGCAGAGGTGGAACTGTCAAAAGCTACAGCTAGCAATGAAAACAGACCCATTAATGACCTCTCAAACAGCAAGGTAATGCCCAAAGGCCCTGTTTAGACCTGGTTTTAACCTCTTCACACACTAGGTTTAAAATGCACCACTTTAAAGTTTCCATGGCAACATCATGTTTATCATGTGACACCGCAACCACAATTATTTATGCATGTATCATTTTGTTTCTTTTTCTTGGTTTTCTACAAATATTGAAACACATCCTAATTATAATGTGATGAATATAATATTCCAACTCTCAAATATTTAAACAAACAGGTATGTTTAAAGGCTTAAAAATAATTACAATATTTGGTTATGTTGACTGATAGTTTTGGAATACCTTAAGAGCTGTGCTTGTTTTCTGAAACCTGTTCCTGTAGGTACAGCGGCTCTACGAGAGGTACCTGCGAGCAGAAAGTTACAGGAAGTCTCTGGTGTATCAGAAGCGTTATCTTCTGCTGCTGCTGGGAGGATTTCAAGAATGTGAGCAGGCTACTCTTGCACTGATTGCTCGAATGGGTGCCCAGCCCACATTGAGCCAATCACGCGTCTCCAGACCTCTAAACCGCTTCAGAACTGCTGTCAGAGTAGTCATTGCCATCTCAAGGTAAAGAAACACAACACTGTGTGGATGCTACATATTGTGTCTGAGAGGATTATTATGGTGTTTGATAAATGTTTGCTTGTAACTTATGCTTTCGGTAAAGGGGAAGTATGTAGTTTCTGCTTTCAATGTTTTTATTTTGTTTGTTTGTTTCTTTCAATGTTTCTGAGGTAAATTAACCCAGGAATGGAATATTTTATTAATTAGTCAATGAACAATTCACCTTTACAGAATGAAAGCTCGCTCTCTCCTTTTTCTAAATGCACAAAATCTTTAAGAACTACTCCAACTTCTGTTTTTTGCCTTTAAAACTATTTATTTACATATTGTGTGATGCCATACATTTACAGCATATTTTACCATAACATAACATTGTGTACATGAAAGGAAGAGTACAGATGAAAAGGACAAAAAGAGACAGGAAAAAAAAAAAGGGGGCACAATTCCAGCAAATCCCAGAGGATATATGGTTGTATCAAACTGTCTTTGTGCGTAGTGTTGGGTCGTTCTTGAACGATTCGTTCATTTTGAACTAATCTTTTGTATGACTCGAGAACGATGAGTCCTCTCAGGGAGTGATTCGTTCATTTGCGTATGCGCACATTTG
This sequence comes from Danio jaintianensis, assembly GCA_903798115.1. Taxonomy (NCBI): domain Eukaryota; kingdom Metazoa; phylum Chordata; class Actinopteri; order Cypriniformes; family Danionidae; genus Danio; species Danio jaintianensis. Next base: position 6,507,609 of record CAIGQV010000919.1, read on the forward strand.
TGCAGGTGGAGTAGAAGATTAGTTCCTTTTTCGAGTCTTCTATCGGGTTTGAGTCGTTCATTCATCATGTGAAAGACAGAAGCCAATCATATGCATTTAGAGCTGGAAAAAGATTTGATCCGCTCCCTACTTGAGTCCTTGGGTTTGAGTTATCTCTCTTTACATGCTGTCACATGATGAACAAACGACTCAAAAACCAGAAGACTCGAAAGGTGAACTAATCAGGGCTCCTTTCAGCTCAGACTGTGTGCGTTGGTTCATTCACGTCACACAGACAGTCCCATTTAAGCTTAACCACTCAAATTTAAAGACCATGTCAGAAGAGTTGAGCTGACATAATCATAGACAAAAGACCAGGTAAACAATAAATAAATGATTTTCTCTTTCTTATAGCATTCTAGTTATGGCTTGTTTGTAGTGTGATCAACGTTTGGTGTAGTTGTAGATTAGTTTAGACGCAACTCGTTTTTTAATAATATTTTGGCAAATTGAACGAAATGACTCGGAAAAAAAAAAAAGATTCGTTCACCTTGCTGAACAAGACTCAAAGGTCTGAACATGGTTTTGAAGATCATTTATAAAAGGACATCACATATTAGTGAACTTAGACCCGGAGCCTTTCAAATTGAGTCTTATTTTTTCTAAACACAAAAACTGTAATATCATTTGCCCATTGTTTAATAGAGGGGGAGAACTATTGTTTCCAATTAATTAAAATCATGCGTCTTGGCAAAAGAGATGTAAAAGCTATACAGATTTAGAATGACCCTAACTACTGTTATTTTTATTCTTTACTTATTGCTGTTATTGCTTATTTTCTCCATTTTAGACTGAAGTTCCTGACCAGGAAATGGCAAAGAGCTACAAGAAAAATCTCAGCAGGCACTGCTACAGTTAATGTGCATGGAACAGGGTCAAGTGCAGGTAAAACACTTGTTTAGGAGTTGAACTCAAATATTTTCAGAAGTTTTTTGTTGTTGTTGTTTTTTTCCCTCTCGTCAGCTTAGTGCTCAACCATTCCCTCCTAGATTTTGTGGGGATTTTTACAGTGTAGAATTTCAGATTTTGCTGTGACTTTTCTTAATTTCATTACAACAGTTCTTGTGGTGTTTTGCTGTGAGCGTGTATAGAAAATGACATCTTAGTTCTTTATTGTTATTTTTTACCTCAACAGCTGTTGGTTTCTGTTATCTATGACATCTTGAGCTATATGCAAATATAATGTTATTTAATATAAAACAATTCAGATGGTGTGGCCGGACTTTGAACACATATGTTAACAGTACTTTCTGTATTTCATAATTCCATAATTCTGTATTTTCAAATTCTGTATTTCATAATTCCTAATTATGCTCTGCTCTTTTGACTATTGATGTTGATACATTGATTTTTTATTTAAATATTGATATTTTAGTAGTTTGAAATAATATATTGTCAAGTTTATTTATATAGTGCTTTTCACAATGTAGATTGTGTCAAAGCAGCTTAACATAGTTCTAGTAAAGTCCAGATTTCAGAGTTGAAGTTCAGTGTAGTTTAGCCCAGTGTGGTTTAAACCTCACTGCTGAAAGTTCAAACACTGCAGAGCAAATCCACCGAAGCACAGCTCCACAAGTCCTGATCCGAGCAAGCCTGTGGCGAGGAAAAAAAAACTTTACCAATTGATGAAGTGAAGGGAAAAAAAAAAAACCTTGAGAGAAACTGGAGGCTGAAGAAGCTGGACGTCCATCGTGGAGAAGCTGCAGGTGTGAGTAGGGCACCGGCGGGCGGTCAGGTTGGCCCGCAGGATCAATGTGGGGACTCGTTTATCACGGTGGTCATGATTTTTAAATAAGATGTAAAAATGGAGTGTTCTAGATGAAAATAGCCGTTAAATAAACAAACATAGAAACAAACATGTAAAGCATATGAGAGTTTCTAACACAATGTCTGGTGTATTGAGGAGTGTGTCCTACAGGTGATGTCGAGCCTGCTCACCTGCGTGGAGCACATTCATGCATCATACCGTTATGCGATGCATTGAGTGTATGCTTTGCTAAAAAGATAGGTCTTTAATCTAGTTTTTAACTAGATTAAAACTGATTTAGAACTGATATTATTGTATCAGAAATAATATCTTTTTGATTTTTGTACCATAATTTTCAACAACCCAGACAAAATATCATGTCAGGCTTATTAAAAATGTAAATAAAAGTCACTTTTTTTTTTTTTTTTTTTAACAGTGTGGGTGAAATCTGCATAAATTAAAAAATTGAAAGCAAAATTTTTCTTCAAAATTACCGTAAAAAATTTTGCAATCACAGAATTCTGGAGGGTTTGCTCAAAACACCAGCTGCCTGTTTTTCTATTCATTCTAGGTCATGAAAATTCAGCTTTTTACTCTGTGAAAGTCAGGGAATTTGACATGTGGCTTTGAGAGTGAACTCTTAATCATAAATGTGCTGCTGTTGTTTCTCCCTTTAGCTCCTGCGCTGAGGACTGAAGTGCTGAGGCCGCAGCAGGGTGGAGTTGCCTTCAACTCTCCTCCCACCCGTGACCACGCCTTCACTCAGAGGGGTGTGGTCTCGTCTCTGGTGCCACCAATCAAATCCCCATTCAGGCTTAATCATAGGTGAAATGTCTTTTAATACACAGATGTGTACAGTCGTGGCCAAATGTTTTGAGAATTACATAAAAATTGGAAAAGTTGCTGCTTAAGTTTTTATAATAGCAATTTGCATATACTCCAGAATGTTATGAAGAGTGATCAGATGAATTGCATAGTCCTTCTTTGCCATGAAAATTAACTTAATACTGAAAAATACTTTCCACTGCATTTCATTGCTGTCATTAAAGGGCCTGCTGAGATCATTTCAGTAATTGTCTTGTTAACTCAAGTGAGAATGTTGACGAGCACAAGGCTGGAGATCATTATGTCAGGCTGATTGGGTTAGAATGGCAGACTTGACATGTTAAAAGGAGGGTGATGCTTGAAATCATTGTTCTTCCATTGTTAACCATGGTGACCTGCAAAGAAACGCGTGCAGCCATCATTGCATTGCATAAAAATGGCTTCACAGGCAAGGATATTGTGGCTACTAAGATTGCACCTAAATCAACAATTTATAGGATCATCAAGAACTTCAAGGAAAGAGGTTCAATTCTTGTTAAGAAGGCTTCAGGGCGTCCAAGAAAGTCCAGCAAGCGCCAGGATCGTCTCCTAAAGAGGATTCAGCTGCAGGATCGGAGTGCCACCAGTGCAGAGCTTGCTCAGGAATGGCAGCAGGCAGGTGTGAGCGCATCTGAATGCACAGTGAGGCAAAGACTTTTGGAAGATGGCCTGGTGTCAAGAAGGGCAGCAAAGAAGCCACTTCTCTCCAAAAAAAACATCAGGGACAGATTGATCTTCTGCAAAAAGTATGGTGAATGGACTGCTGAGGACTGGGGCAAAGTCATATTCACCCATAAAGCCCCTTTCCGATTGTTTGGGGCATCTGGAAAAAGGCTTGTCCTAAGAAGAAAAGGTGAGTGCTACCATCAGTCCTGTGTCATGCCAACAGTAAAGCATCCTGAGACCATTCATGTGTGGGGTTGCTTCTCATCCAAGGGAGTGGGCTCACTAACAATTTTGCCCAAAAACACAGCCATGAATAAAGAATGGTACCAAAACACCCTCCAACAGCAACTTCTTCCAACAATCCAACAACAGTTTGGTGAAGAACAATGCATTTTCCAGCACGATGGAGCACCGTGCCATAAGGCAAAAGTGAAATCTAAGTGGCTCTGGGACCAAAACGTTAAAGTTTTGGGTCCATGGCCTGGAAACTCCCCAGAACTTAATCCCATTGAGAACTTGTGGTCAATCCTCAAGAGGCGGGTGGACAAACAAAAACCCACTAATTCTGACAAACTCCAAGAAGTGATTATGAAAGAATGGGTTGCTATCAGTCAGGATTTGGCCCAGAAGTTGATTGAGAGCATGCCCAGTCGAATTGCAGAGGTCCTGAAAAAGAAGGGCCAACACTGCAAATACTGACTCTTTGCATAAATGTCATGTAATTGTCGATAAAAGCCTTTGAAACATATCAGTGCTTGTAATTATATTTCAGTACATCACAGAAACAACTGAAACAAAGATCTAAAAGCAGTTTAGCAGCAAACTTTGTGAAAACTAATATTTGTGTCATTCTCAAAACTTTTGGCCACGTCTGTATAATCACTATAGTAATAGTTCAATTCAAATGGTAAGCGTGGGTTTTAATAGCTTTTTGTAACACTTTCCTCTTTCATCCATCAAGAATGTACACAAGTCCTGTGCTTGGAGCAGCTGAATGCTCCTTCAGCTCAACCCAAGATCAGGAACGTTCCCTTACAGAGTATATCCAGCATCTGGAAACTGTCCAGCAGCGTCTGGGAGCCACTCGTCCAGGTAGGATGAGGCTGGAGAAAAACTGATCTTAACCCTTGTGTACTGTTCAAATTTACTACCCTTTCCTTATGTTCGTGGCTGTTTTTGCCCCATTGACTTCCATTATAGTTACATTTTTACTTTTTATTTTTACAATTTGCAGAGAATGGGTAGAATTTTTGACAATTTTCGAAGCATTTTACCAAAATTTGTGTCAAAATAAGATTTCTCACCAAAAATCATTCCATGTGCTGAAACACAGAGAAAGTTGGGGGCAAATTAGGACTCAAAATCACCCCAGAGTGGATGAAAACATCAACAACAGCACACAAGGGTTAAGCTAGTGTTTTATAAGCGCTAATCCTGTCTGTTATGCTTAGCGAGACTCTTTATTTGACAGGAAATGTCTGTAATCTTGATTCCTTAACTGAAATTTCATTTATTTGAAATGGAAGTCTTTAACTATTTGTTTTTTTGTACTATCCTCTTAAGGACAACTGAAGCACATCACCAAACAATCACTCTTGAGATATAATACAATATTTTGTAAAATGATCTCCTGCTCTTATATATGTGCGATTTCTAAAATTAGCCATGTTAGCTGTGAGTTTGTGAAAGCTTCACAGCCGTTAACTTGTGCTTGACGTGTAATTTAGTGCGCTGCATTGATATTTGGGTTCATCTGCTTACCCATATGCAGAATGTATTTTTAACAAACTATGAATTTAATCTTTAAATAACATTTAGTTAATGTAGCATAATAAGGGGATTCAGAACGTCCAGATGAATGCATCATATTCAATCATAAATTGCAGTTTTGATAAATTGTCCTATTTGAATTGTATGAAAAAGCATTTTGTGATATTATTATTATTATTATTATTATTATTATTATTTTCCCCTCTATGGGGGAGTTTTCATCAGGCCGTTTCCATTGGACATATTTTCAATTTCAACTTCAGTTCAGAAGACAAGAAAAAGACTAAAATTGAACTCGTGCAGTGTTAATTGTTGTACCGGTGCATCATTTATTTGATATTCCATAAAACAATGCTCTTGCTTATGTGATATGACTTGACAATAATCATATCTGGTCTTATACATTTAAAAAAATAACCTAATCAGGCATTATTTTATATTCATAACTTGAATTATAGGGCCATTCTAACTGCATTCTAGGAAGCTTCTTCGGACATAATTGCTTTTTAAATCTCAAGATTGTTGTTATTTCGATGCTGTGTTCTAACATTATCAAATATGATGTGGTAGATTACAAAAAATGTCCTACAACAAACACATTGTTTATGTAACTGATTGCACAAGATGGTTATTATTATTTTTATTTTTTATTATTTTTATTATTGTATTAAAGGTGACCTATTATGCCTCTTTTTACAAGATGTAAAATCTTGTCTCTGATGTCCAAAGAGTGTGTATGTGACGTTTCAGCTCAAAATACCCCGTAAATAATGTTTTAGAACTCTTTGAACTGACCCTTTTAGGCTTTAATGCGACAGTCACAGAAATGGCACAATTGGGATCAAATGAGATTGTTTTCAAAAGAGGGCAGAGCTAAAAATGCCTACGCATCAGCACAGCAGCAGATTCAAAACGGCTGCTTCTCACTCAGGGCTGTCTAAAATTAATCAATTCAGTTATTTTTAATCACACTTGATAAAAAGAGTGCAGAAACACTTTGATTACACATACAAAGGGAGAATGTCAATCAGAGGAGGAAAGCTCCGCCCATTAGTGACGATCTCTCTGCTAATGAGGGAGAGATCGTCACTAATGGGCGGAGCTTTCCCCCTCTGATTGACATTCTCGCTTTGTATGTGTAATCAAAGCGTTTCTGCACTCTTTTTATCAAGTGTGATTAAAAATAACTGAATTGATTCATTTTTACCATTAGAAGCTGGTTATATTCAGACTGATGCCACAAAACTGAGTTTGAACACCTTATAAAAGTGATTTTTGCATAATAGGTCCCCTTTAACACTGGATGTAAAAGTGTCCGAAACGTTAAATAATTGGCCATTTGTGGCCTTACCATCTTCCAGTCCCCAGAGCGAACAGGAGGCATAGCCTCCCCGATACCATGAGCTTTCAGCAGAAGTGGTTTCTAGAAAATAGAACCTGGCTGTATTTGAGTTGTTTGGCACCAGGGTCCGTGTGGCCTTTAGGTGAGTGACGCTCTGGCCCTTATTTCCATATTTCCATTATCACAGAGGAGTTTAAAGACTTAATTCACCACCTTGTGTGATCAGTCACGTTCTGGTTGGTCTCGTTGCACATACAGTTGAAGTCAGAATTACAACCCCAAATCAGAAAAAGTTGGGACGGTATGGTAAACGCAAATAAAAAAGAAAGTAGTGATTTCTAAATTTACTTTGATTTGTTTTTCATTGCAGACAATATATCAAACATTATTTAATGTGTTCCTCATGTTTTTTTTATTTTTATTGTTTGTTCTTGTTTTTTCCAAAATAAACACATTCCCATTTTGGTTCTTGCAACACATTTCAAAAAAAGTTGGAACAGTAAAGCATTTACCACTTTGTAATTTTGCCATTCCTTTTTACAACACTTAAAAGACGTTTAGGGACTGAAGACACCAAGTGATAAAGTGCTTCAGGTGTAATTTTGTCCCATTCTTCCTGCAAACAAGTCTTAAGGTGGGCAACAGTACAGGGTCTTCGTTGTCGCATTTTGCACTTCAAAATGCGCCACACATTCTCTATTAGAGACAGGTCGGGACTGCAGACAGGCCAGTCCCGACATGTATGCTAATAATTTTGACTTCAACTGTAGGTGTGCATGTCTATTTGTCTGCACAAAAAACTATTTGTCTGTACACTGAATGTTGGGCATTTGGGCTCGTATCATTTTTTAATTATATATATTTTTTTATTTATTCATTTTTTTTTTTTCCCCTCAGGTTCACCATCAGTGCTTCCAAATGCCAGAAAATCTGCCCGATGAATGAAGTCATCTGATCACTAGTGCCAGTCTAATCGTTTTGTTTTAAATTTCCAAAAATTATTTTTTAATTGCTGTAATTTTGCTATGCTTAATCATTTCAGCTGAAACAGTCACCGATTAACGTGTTTTTGTTGTTTTGTTTTTTGCAACCAGTGCTTTTTTCACTTTTTGTATACAATTTTTCAATGGTCTGTAAATGTGTTCACAGTTTATATTTTCTTCATGTTGTCCACTAAGCATTTGACATTTGCACTTTTTTTAACGTGTCACTCATTAAATGCACATGGTTGGACGTTTTGTAAAATGTTTTATATTCCGTTTTTTTATATGGACAGTATTTCTATGAAAATCAATAAATATTTTAGTCTAAATCATTTTAGTCTATTTGTGGTCTGTCATTTCCTTACCAAACTTTTTTTTTTGTAAAATAGCCATTTTCATAAAGCCACATTGCCTATACACTCACCGGCCACTTCATTAGGTACACCTTACTAGTACTGGGTTGGACCCCATTTTGCCTTCGATACTGCCTTAATCCTTCATGGCAAAGATTCAACAAGGTACTGGAAATATTCCTCAGAGATTTTGGTCTATATTGACATGATAGCAATACGCAGTTGCTGCACATCCATGATCCGAATTTCCCATTCCACCACATCCCAAAAGTGCTCTATTGGATTGAGATCTGGTGACTGTGGAGGCCATTTGAGTACAGTGAACTCATTGTCAGCTTCAAGAAACCAGTCTGAGATGATTCGCGCTTTGACATGGCGCGTTATCCTGCTGGAAGTAGCCATCAGAAGATGGGTACACTGTGGTCATAAAGGGATGGACATGGTCAGCAACAATACTCATGTAGGCTGTGTCGTTGACACGATGCTTGGTTGGTATTAATGGGCCCAAAGTGTGCCAAGAAAATATGTCCCACACCATTACACCACCAGGCTGAACCATTGATACAAGGCAGGATGGATCCATGCTTTCATGTTGGTGATGCAAAATTCTGACCCTACCATCCGAATGTCGCAGCAGAAATCGAGACTCATCAGGCCAGGCAGTGTTTTTTTCTAATCTTCTGTTGTCCAATTTTGGTGAGCCTGTGGGAATTGTAGCCTCAGTTTCCTGTTCTTAGCTGACAGGAGTGGCACCCGATGTGGTCTTCTGCTGCTGTAGCCCATCCGCCTCAAGGTTCGATGTGTTGTGCGTTCAGAGATGCTCTTCTGCATAGCTCGGTTGTAACGAGTGGTTATTTGAGTTATTGTTGCCTTTCTATCAGCTTAAACCAGTCTGGCCATTCTCCTCTGACCTCTGGCATCAACAAGGCATTTGTGCCCACAGAACTGCCACCCACTGGATATTTTCTCTTTTTCAGATCATTCTCTGTAAACCCTAGACATGGTTGTCCGTGAAAATCCCAGTAGATCAGCAGTTTCTGTAATGCTCAGACCAGCCTGTCTGGGACCAACAACCATGCCACGTTCAAAGTCACTAAAATCCCCTTTCTTCCCCATTCTGATGCTCGGTTTGAACTGCAGCAGATCGTCTTGACCATGTCTACATGCCTAAATGCATTGAGTTGCTACCATGTGATTGGCTGATTAGAAATTTTTATTAACGGGCAGTTGGACAGGTGTACTTAATAAAGTGGTGAGTGTATAAATAGCGAATACTGAACAGATGATGATAATAAAGGGAAGAATTTAAATGAATCAATAAGAAAAAATGGTTTAATTACTGTTAAGTAATTAACAATGGATCAATGGATTGATTGAAAATGTTACAACAGGATGGGACAGTTCAGTAATGCTGTTATTGTAAGCAGTATCCGAAATCGTAAGAGAATGTCTGAATTTTATTTTTTTTAAGTACCAGGATTATTATATGGCAACCAATTACATTTATACAATATGGGACATACAATTGATGTTATAAAAGTAACACATTCTGGGTTCTTTCAGGTCTTTTATGCATTTGTTAGAGGCACAATTCAAGTCAAATTCTACTTTAGAATATTATATCAACTGTACTTCATAAATAGTGAAAAATATGATTTATATCACTCAAACCATAAGAAAAAAGAAATATATGGTCACCAATAGAGCCTGAATGTCATCTAGTGGTAATGATTGGTACTGCATCCAAATAAAATCTTACTAAAAGCTCGTTTTTACAGATTTCTTAAGAGAATTTGAAACAATTTATTCAGATATTTGACATTCTAGAAAACAGAATAGAAAATACATATTTAATGTCATCTAATAAAACATACATTTAGCGTTTTTGTATTTTTCATAAAGTTAAACCTGCATAACTTATCGAGCTTCACTTTTGTCCGGTTTTTGTGCTCAATCCGCTCCTGTGTATAAGACTAGTTTCTTACACATTAAATTAAATGTCTGTCATGGTGAGTATTTGCATTAAATACAGTCTGTTATGTTGAATATTTTAATAAAATCGGATGGTTGCCAGTACGGTTGGGTGGATAATAGTTGTACACCGCTTTTTTGGGTCTATAAAATAAGTAGTCTACCTAGTTTTGGATCATAGATATATACACTAGATATCGCATACGGACCCTCAGCATGCGTCAATAGCGCCGCCACATTTGTACAGTAATCCCAGGACAAACATCATTCAACCGCACTAGTCAAGACAGTGTGCCAATGTGAAGATGCTGGACTTTAGCGCTGCTTACGGGTGTAGTAACGAGCAAACAAAGAAAACAAAGCACAAAGGCAGAACATTTCATAGGTAAGATTTCGTTTTTTACATGTTACAAACTTTTGTGCTCAACAAGTAACGTTATTGATGATAATACAGTCTCTTACTGCACTCATCATAAGGCAAAGTAGCATCAACTTGCACTGAATTCTAGGCTTATGCTAGTTTTGTTGAATAAAATCAGCAAACAACGAAAAAGAAATATGACAACGAGACGCTGCGGTGCCAGAAACTTGTATTATTGTCGGCTAAGTGAACGAGTAGTTCATAACGGAGATTCATTCACAAACGAATCGCTCCCTCCGTTAGAATGAGAAGTGAAAGCGGGAGAGGGGCTGTGTTTCAGGACATGGATTAGATCAAATTTAACAGGGAGGGAGGATAATACATTTCCATGCACACAAACACACACTTTATCGGCAATGCCCGTGCCGTCACTTTTCCATCAATGTAGAAAAGTGATGTAAAAGTATAGTTTTCGTAATTACATTTTTTTTTTACATTTTTTTGCGTACTGACCACGGGGGGAAATTCCCGATCATAGATATATGTATATATGTGTATATCTCTGGCTCTGGATGGCCACAGTCCTCCACTGCACCTTGGTCCCGCATTCATTTCAAAGGAGCGCTACCCTGTACTAAAATGGCGGCTTCCAATAGACAACAATAGGCCAGGCGACATCTAGTATATCTATGGCTTTGGATGTAGAACGTCTTATAAAGCGAGCGCATGCGCAGATTATTTCATTTGAAACGCTCAACGAAAAATGATAATTAGATTGCAACGGTTAGAGTGCAAATGGCCATAATTGTATGAATCTCTGAGAAAAATTAATAAATAAATATAAAACATGCCCAATAAGTAAACGTGTTATTTGTACTACATGGTTTGGCGTTCTGTCAGCGTGTGCTGCTCCAATAATACCCATCTCCAGGGCTGTAGTTCAGGTCATATTTGAGCTGTTTCTGTCTCCGTCTTTTGTTTGCCCGTCCGTCGTGTTAGTGTAGTACGTGTGCCGTTTTCATACTGTCTAAACTCGTTGGTGTTAAAGACATGTAAAATAGGGGGCGCCGTGTCGCCTTCTCAGGGCCCGGATAGCTCAGTCGGTAGAGCATCAGACTTTTAATCTGAGGGTCCAGGGTTCAAGTCCCTGTTCGGGCGATTCATTTTATCGGTTGCTATTGTTTGTGTGGCATGAAACTGAATTTGTATTTTTAAAAAGGCACATTAAAGGGGTCCCTCCAGGGTTTCGCGGGACATTTTCACATTTCTGCGACGTAAAATGACGCCTCAAAATGCGACGACATTTGCGTTATCTTTAGCGTTTCTCATGTTCAGTTGCTTCTTTCTTCAACAAAAGAAGGTATTTTGAAGAAAATGTTGTTCCTTCCTGCTATGAATGTCACGGCTGCTTTTTCCACCATATTATCTTCTTTTGTGTTCAACAAGAGACAGAAATACATGGACGTTTATAACCACTTGAATGTAAAGAAATGACATTTTAGGGTGAACTCTGTCCTCTTAAATGCATAGTTCACACAAAAATCTAAATTCTGCCATCATTTACTCACTTACTTACTCGCCTTCACTTGTCACAAACCTATTTGAGTTTTGAAGATATTTGAAGAAAGCTGAAAACCTGTAACCATCCACCTCCATGGTTTGTTTATCCTACTATGGCAGTCGATGGGTACCAGTTTTCAGCTTTCTTCAAAATATCTTTTGTGTTTAACAGAAGAAAGAAACTAATTAAGATTTGTAACCACTTCAGGGTGAAATATCCATTTAAAGTCTACTATATCTTAATTCAATAAATGTAGACCTACTTTAGCATGATTCGTATAATGTTGATTTATTGCCTCGTCTTGCCCACCACAACTAAAATTACACTAGTTTTTAATCATAAAAATAAGCATTTAAATGTAATTTTACTACATTTTTTGGGAGATTTAGAGCAATAAATTATATTTATATGCATTTTATGCAAGTAGTCTTACACTATTATGAAAATAAAACTTCTATGGCCATAAATATACCAAGTTTGAGTAATTAAGTAAATCAGTTTTGTTTTTTTAACTCACTATACATCATAATGGCCATTAAAATCCTGGCAACATCACATTCTGCATCTAAAGCTACCAAAATATGTGTAATAATTATAATTACTACTAATATGATTATTTTCGGGCGACGCAGTGAGTAACACGTTCGCCTCACAGCAAGAAGGTCGCTGGTTCGAGCCTCGGCTGGGTCAGTTGGCATTTCTGTGTGGAGTTTGCATGTTCTCCCCGTGTTGGCGTGGGTTTCCTCCGGGTGCTCCGGTTTCCCCCACAAGTCCAAAGACATGCGCTATAGGTGAATTGGGTAAGCTAAAATTGTCCGTAGTGTATGTGTGTGAATGAGTGTGTATGAATGTTTCCCAGTGATGGGTTGCAGCTGGAAGGGCATCCGCTGCGTAAAACATATGCTGGATAAGTTGGCGGTTCATCCCGCTGTGGCGACCCCAGATTAATAAAGGGACTAAGCCGAAAAGAAAATGAATGAATGAATGATTATTTTCTAATTTAAATGACCAGAATCCATTATTTTGATGGTGTTTACACTCGGACCATTATAATAATTGTTTGGGGAAAACACACACACAAACTATTAAATAGATTTTAATGATGAATTAAACCTGTACAAAATGTAAATATACAACACAGTCTAAAAAAAAAACAAAAAACAAATCAAAAGATGATGTTCAACGCAGCTGATAGAGTAGTTAAGGTCACAGAAGCATTTTACAGGCCAGTTGTTACTAACACATACCAGTATAAAGGTCAAGGGTCATGCACAATTTGCACCTTGAACACTTTTCTATGCAAGCACGAAGTGTGAGATATGAGAAATGGTGTCAGTTTATGTCAAACAAAATATACACATTTTATGCAGTGATGAACTATAGATGAGATCCTAAATTCTTTGCAGTCACACACAGTGTTTGTTCATTTCCCTTTTGCAGTGGATGGAGGGTGGAGCATTAATCTGCAGTCATTCAGTATGTGTCATGCACTTCCTGGGCAACTTCAGTGTCGAAAACAAGCCTGAGATATCTGGAATATATATATATATATAATGCTTTACACCAATGTTTCTCAACCACATTCCTGGAGGACCACCAGCTCTGCACATTTTACATGTCTGCTTAACCAAACACACCTGATTCAGAGCATCAGCTCATTAGCAGAGACTGAAAGACCTGTGATGGGTGTGACAAAGGAGACATCCAAAACATGGACCGTTTCTCAACATGCGTTCTTCAGCGATCTTACGTCATCGTGTTCTCGTGTAACGTCATCATCAACCGCCAAAGTTCAGTTCCAAAACTCAAGACCGCTAGAACGGAGGACGCGTGAAAGTTCCCGGATGTGTTCTTGATATCGAGGATGCGTCGATGCAGACTTGAGAGCAAAATTCGCTCGAGGAGTCCCAGAAGTCATTGTGGCTGAATAAAGGAGGTGGGAAGCGCAATGTTTTATATAGATGTATTATTAAAGTTCAAAGATATACTTATTTGTCTCAGGAGTTTCCCTAAATGAGACGGTGAAAGTAAACATTAACATGAAAATCTTTATAAAAGGCATAAACACATTAAGGGTGTTAATTTGCTGAAATTCGTATTAAAATTTGTTTTATTTGTATTGTGCAACGTATATTTGTAAGGTCTTTATGCATAGTATATATTGTGAAAAGATGAAAAACAATAAATCGTTGTTTGAATGCTGTAATGTTTAAATAATTTTCCGTTAAAACGCGTGAAGGTCATGTGACCATCAGGAAGAACGCAGCATCTCATTTCACACAGGACGCGTTCTCTGTTCTCGCGGTCTCCCGAGTCCGTTCTTCCGAGGTAACTTGGCAAGAACGGTCTCCACAAGAACACGGGTCCGTTCTTGGAATTGAGAAACAGCCATGCAGTGTTGGTGGTCCTCCAGGAACGTGGTTTACACAACCCCGTCATTCTCACTAACCATGTTTTATACGTCTGAGCTACAGAAAACCCCTGGGACAGAAATATACACCTATTAAAACTGGACGTTTATAAAAAAACTAATTTGATTATCCTTTGGATCTGAAAACAAAAAGATAAAGTGCATTCTCATTTGATATTGTGCAAAATAATAAGAAACGTCAAGCATCAGTTTTAGAGTGTCGCGCTTGACTGACCTTCAGTGGTTTTTTCCCCCTCACGGAACTCACAATAAAAATCTAAATTTGCAAAGCAATAACAGTCAGAATGGCACATTGCATATTACAAATATTTCTTTAACCGTACAAATTATGTAAAGCGGCTCAGAAATTCGAAGCACAAAAAGCAGCACCGACCTTTTTTTTGACGAACGGAAATGTCAAGGTTAACGCGACCCTACTAAACGGCTTTTGTCAACAGCCTACTCCAGTTTGCAAATAGACTTTCCTATTCAAAATAACATTTCTTACACAACCTGTTTTTCAGTTTTCATCAATAAGTGAGATCTAGGAGTATATTTTGATGATGTTCCTCAAAGTTTCTTCAAAGAAAATTTGACAGTGCCACGTCGTGACACATCCAACAGTTAAACTTAAGTTCTGTCAAAGAGTAAATAAATATGACTTTTGTGATCAGTGTCCAAAAGAAAACGGATGGTGTGAGTCTCTCTAGTCTACTTCATCTATGATATTAAGTCACCTGAAAAACATAGGAGAACATGGTATTAAATGTAATGCAGCACAGAGCAGCGTAGCTTCATATTTACTGTCAGTATGTTGTACCTTATGTATGTGTGGTGGCAGCTCATCCTCAGAGCCCTCCTCAGGCACTGGATCGTGATGTCGGCTCGTCTGGTTCTCCTCAGACCAGCCCCCCATGGCCATACGAGGGGTCCTCTGGACACGAAAGCTTCCAGAAGCAGGATCTGTAGGAAACATAGATAGTTGTTTAAGGCTATACTCCACTTTTTTTTTGGAAAATATGCTCATTTGGAAACTCCCCTAGAGTTAAACATTTGAGTTTTACCATTTTTTTATTCATTCAGCTGATCTCTGGGTCTAGCGGGAGCAGTTTTAGCTTAGCTTATAGATCACTGAATTGGATAAGACCATAAACATCTCACTCAAAAAATGACTAAAGAGTTTAGATAATTTTCTTGTTTAAAGCTTGACTCTTCTGACGTTGCATTGTGTACTTAGGCTGACGGAAAATGAAAAGTTGCTACTAGACTGATATGGCTAGGAAATATACTCTCATTCAGTCATTATTATGCAGCGCCTTAAAATAGTTCTGAATCATCTCTCAGAACTGTCTCCATGGTTGCAAGATTTTCAGGCGCCATGTAATATCTTAATGGTGCAGTATGTCGGATTGACCTAGTAGTTGGCCTAGGTGTTGCAGTCCTAATTCAAAATATTGGAGTTTTTTTGCTTATTCACCCAGCCCCTTCTTCTTCTCTGTTGACACAGGTTGCTAGATTGACAACACCATGCCTGACAACGTGTCTGACGACGATTAAGTATTTGCGGAAGTATATGGGATCAAAATCTGCCAAATGTATCACGGTCACAGATCGAAAAATAATTTTGTT
The DNA here is from genome assembly GCA_903798115.1 of Danio jaintianensis. Lineage (NCBI taxonomy): Eukaryota > Metazoa > Chordata > Actinopteri > Cypriniformes > Danionidae > Danio > Danio jaintianensis. The sequence continues at coordinate 6,523,305 of CAIGQV010000919.1, forward strand.
TTTGCGTGTTATAATTTTACACGCAATGTCATTCATTCATTCATTTTCTTTTCGGCTTAGTCCCTTTATTAATCTGGGGTCACCACAGCGGAATGAACCGCCAACTTATCCAGCATATGTTTTACGCAGCGGATGCCCTTCCAGCTGCAACCCATCACTGGGAAACATCCATACACACTCATTCACACACATACACTACGGACAATTTAGCCTACCCAATTCACCTATACCACATGTCTTTGGACTTGTGACCGGAGCACCCGAAACTTGAAACCGGAGAACCCGGAGGAAACCCACGCTAACACGGGGAGAACATGCAAACTCCACATAGAAACGCCAACTGACCCAGCCGAGGCTCGAACCAGCGACCTTCTTGCTGTGAGGCGAACGTGCTACCCACTGCGCCACCGTGCAGCCCCACACGCAATGTCAATTTTTTGATTTACTCTTATTATTTTTTTGATCTGCAATACATTTGGCAGGATTTTGATCACGTACAAGTAAATTACATACAAAGTTAATGCAAATGCACAGAGAGGAAAATATTGCTGCACGCCACAAATGATACGAATTGTGTGACACATTTGCCATGGAATTCACCCTAAATCGCATCTACCACTCAAGTTCAAATAATTAAACTCGAAATATTCACATGAGGCGAAAAACATCACGCAGATAAGCTAGAGTGATGTACTGCTCTTTGATTGATGTTAACCAAGCATGTAATATTGTTTGCTAATTAAAAACCACCTCATGTCGATTTTTATAACTCTCAATTTGCGTCTCATTTTCAGCCGCACTCGCATACATTGAGGCAGTCTTCATGACTGAAATGAAATACGCAGTGTTTTTTACGCCAAGGCAACCCAGGATGCCGAAATATAATTAGGTATACTGGCAGTGGGCAGGTTATAGAGACCAAAACAGAGACAAGCATTCCGACACGGATCACACACGTTCAAAGTAGAATAACTGACTTTAACATTCTTTTTCAGATAAACAAGTATGTTCACTTAGCAGGTTTCTTAAATATCCGCAAACATATTGTGGCATTTTTATGCTTTAGAAGAGTCAAAAAACCCAGTATTTAAGTGATCTTTTTAGTATTAATACCCTTCACGTGACCGTCATGAGATAGTAAATTGTTCAGCGGATACTGTATGTACTTCAGAATCTCAATGGAAGTAGTAAGTCGACTACCTACTCGGAGTATGGTGAATTTCGATGTACGACTTTTGACACAAAGCTTTTCATAGAGTTCCATGAAAGAACTCAATTTCAGACGCAGCATAAAGCTAAATGAAAAAAGGTTAAACAAAATGAGCAGTGATTTCAAGTACCTGAGGTTGCGCCGTGTCGCCGCTGGCTGCCGCTCTGTTGTGCTGCTGCCCCCTCCTGGTGTGTGGTGTTTGTGCAAGGGAAAGTGCTGGATCGGGGGAAGTTGCGGGCAGCTTCAACGTCTTCATTGACGCTCTCACTGCTCTCGTCGCTCTCCTGCCTGTGCCAGGTGTGTCGAGACAGCTCTCCTCGCGACTGCTGCTTATGCATCTGCATGTACAGTGGATATAGTTAGTCATCTTCAAGTGCAGACTACAGATTAACCTTTGATAGATCATCACATATTTGGTTAATTTGTTGATTTGGAAGGGAAAGTAAAGGAAAAATCGCTCCCACTTTGCATTAAGTGGCTTTAACTAATATGTACTTACACTGAAATTAATCATTCGTTACAATGTATTTATTGTGTATTTATGCTTGACTAAATACCTGCATGTAATTATATCTGTAATTACACTATTGACCATCCCTTACACCTTATTCCACCCTTAAACCTACTCATACCACCAAACCTGTCCCTAACCATACCCGTATCCCACCTCAGGAGCACAAGAAGTGTTCAGCAATACATCATGAACACAGTAAGTACATTGCATTTATTTTTTTGATGCATGTACATATTACTTAAGGCCACCTAATATACGGTGGGACCGGAAAATCAGCTAGTACTACTAGTACTAGCTAGTCTAGCAACTGCTAAATCCCAAACATGTATTCAGTAATCTCTGTTTTAGTTGTTTGAGCTGTTCGTGTGCTGCTTTACCTCATGCATGTAGAGAGCATGAATGCTCATCTCAGTGGAGGCATATTCTGATAGGATCATGCTGGTGAGCTGGCCTTCCCAGGCACTACTGCCAGAGCTGATGGTGTGGGCGTCAGTGCTGGATGAGAAAAAAAAAAAAAAAAGAACAGATGAATGATGTTTTGAACAAATTATTATGAACAGAGGCAGGAACAATTTAAGGTCACATACACTTCTAAAGTTTGGGGTTGGTAATTGTATTCATGTCATGGAAAAGTTGGATTTTCAGCATCATTACTCCAGTCTTCAGTATCACGAATATCATTCTAGCAAAACATTGAACACGTGTGCTGCTAAATATTTTTGTAGATTTTTTTCCAAGGAATATTCAATGAATAAATGTAAAATTCTGAAATATTACATTTCATTATCTTCTAACACCAAACTTTTGAACAGCTGTTAATACACTCATCACTTTATCACTCATTCTTAATCTGTTCATACATGTGGATTGTCATCTGTATATAAAATTGTTGTGAAGATTTTAATTAATTTGACTATTCAAGTAAGAATCTCAGAAATGTTAAGTTACCAGGCTACTAGTTATATACAATAATGGGAATAATGGATATTACTGAAAGAGTTTCTTTTTTCAGTAATGAGTAATCTAATTAATAACCCCTGATACAACGTTGTTACTGTTACTGACAATAAAATGTGGCATTATAGAATCTCAAGATAAGGGTTTCAATCGATACAGAAATTAATAAAGCTAAAACATTTCATCAATAGACTTACACATTGTAAATGAGACAAATTAATATACAGTTGAAGTCAGAAATAGTAGCCCTTCTTAAATATTAGCCCTCCTGTATATTATTTTCCCCAATTTCTGTTTAACGGAAAGAAGATTTTTTTCAACACATTTCTAAACATAATAGTTTTAATAACTCATTTCTAATAACTGATTTATTTTATCTTTGCCATGATGACCGTACATAATATTTTACTAGATATTTTTTTTAAGATACTAATAAGTATTCAGCTTAAAGTGATATTTAAAGGCTTAATTAGGTTAACTAGGCAAGTTAGGGTAATTAGGCAAATCATTGTATAACAATGGTTTGTTCTGTAGATAATCGATATTTCTTAAGGGGGCTAATAATATTGACCTTAAAATGGTTTAAAAAAAAAAAAAAAATGGAAAAACTACTTTTATTCTAGCTGAAATAAAACAAATAAGACTTTCTCCAGAAGAAAAAATATGTCAGGAAATACTGTGAAAAATTCCTTGCTCTGTTAAACATCATTTGGGAAATATTTCAAAAAGAAAAAAAAACAATTCACAGGAGGGCGAATCATTTTGACTTCAACTGCATGTTAAATGTTATGCAGTCATTACCCAGAGCCTGCCATTCCTCGTCCAGCCACCACAGCTGGATGGTCAGGTCGTGGCAGTCTGGCTGATGGGTAGCTGCCTCGCAGGTGGAGACTAGTGCTGACAGGAGAGAGGGATCGCAGGCCAGATGCCCCCTCACTCACTCCAATAGACACATGATTGATGGAGCCCTCTCGACCCAGATGCAGAGAAGCCAGGGAAGGGGGACCCATCAGGAGATTAGCAATAAGACTACGCGGCTGAATGAGAAAAAAACCCATTAGTTAATAATATGAATTTTACAAATATTTTCTGAATATTAACATGATTTTTTAAATAACATTAATAATAATAATAATAAGGAATCACTTAAAAAATGCTCAGTCTCTCTAGATTTATTAGGTGTGGATTTGAATAAAATGTTAAAATTAATTTAATAAGCATCTAATAATAATATTTCCAAGTTAAAAAATAAAATAGTCCAACAAGTTAAACCACATGTAATATTTTGTTTAAAAATGAATAAAGATAACGTCTGAAAGCACTCACACAGAAATCTGATATATGGCAATATACAAATGACATACGAGTTTATATTTGAGTATAAAATGTCATATATGCAACATATATATTTTGAAATATTAATAAAAAAAATTCAACCATTGGAATTACAAGTATCTACATACGTTCAAATAATGTTTATATAATGTATAATGTATATACAGTTCTGTCTGGTTCTCGAATCTGATTGGCTGATAGCCATGCGATATTCTGCAATATCAGAACTCGTACAGCCTCATCACTCTTCTGTATTACACTGCCCACATAGAGTGACAGCAGATCAATAAACTCACTACAGTTTTACAAATATTGCTGCTGTTGGACAACATATTGTACTTTTGAGGCTTTTTTAGTCGAGAATGTAGTTGTTTAGATTGCAACTATGCAGTTTAATTATAAGGACAGTGCCTATTTTAAATATTCATAATTTTGGAGATTCAGCGCGTCGGCGGCCAGCCTGTCATACTGAGCAGAGCAAAGACGGCTGACATTCTGCCACAAGATACCGACAGAGACCGCATAATAAGTCCTTAGAGGAGAAAAACAGCATTTTCTCAGTGTAAGTTTCGAACTACAGCTGAACAAATCATTACAGAACAGGTAAGTGAAATTTTAAGTTGATCTGTTAATCTTTTGTATGTTGTAGTGCTCTATTTATACCACAGTATTCTGGAAGTGTTTTCTTTGCTTTGGCTTTTTCAGGGTTAATTATTGTGATCTCCTGATTGCAACAGAGAAATACTGGGAAATCTCTGTAGACTGATGGCATTTCATGCCGTTCAGCCTTCTAATCTTAAAATGTGAGCAAAATCACCTGTTTTGTCATGATTTTAGATATTACGCTAGAGAATCATTCAAATACTAGCTCTAAAGTGACGTTGGTGAAGTAGCAACGGTTTCTGCTGTTCTGACCGTCAGCTGCAGATGTGAATGAATGGCGGAAGAAAGTAGTTCCTCTTACAAAAGGGTTTTGAGACTCTCCGTGTTTGATTTTCTTTTTTTATACACACGATTATGCCGTCGAACAGTTGTATAAACGCAATATCACAGTCATAGCAGTGCGATGTGGCTGTATATCATCACTGGTGGGGGGCACTAAGGCACTCGGCCTGCGGCCTCAAGTCAACGCACGCCTCCCACCAGTACCGTATGTATGCCAAAGATATATGTACATACTTGAAATTCCAATGGTTGAAAAAAGAAATAATGAAAATGTACATTTTTGCAATATTTCAAAATATATGTTGCATATGACATTTTACATATGTAAAAAAAATCGAAATATGAACATGTATGTCATGTAATTTGTATATATTTCAATGTATCAGGTTTTTATATGGGCATGTTATATGGGCTTTTTTGTTCTTTTATCCAAAGAAAATGCTGTAAATGACAACATTTTTATTTTAAATTTAAAATAAATATTATCAATAATTAACAAAACAATAAATCCAGAGAAACTGAAAATTTCAAGTGGTTTTTTTTATCATAGCTGTATACATGAATCTGAAAGATGCTGTCAGCATGCTCATTTGTATACCTCTGAATCATTGTGTAGTGAATGTGTTGAGGTAAAGCCTGGATTCTCTGCTATGATTCCCTGCTGTCCTACAGCGGCATCACGATGCACTTTCTCTTTCAGAAGGCTGATGAAATGTGTGCTCTCCCGAGGGGGCTGCCAGTGCGGATTTGTGATGGCAAAGTGCATGAGTGACAGTTCTGTCTTCCCATCTTCTGCCTGCTGATAGATGGAGGCCTCTGTTTTCCCAGCAGACATCCACTAAATGGACCAAAAAGTATCAAAGTCAGCAATCAAAAGAGAGCTAAGTAGATCCATCTACAGCACACAAAAAACACAATAACGGAAAACAATTGGTAAAATAAAAAGGTTTACCGCAGGATGACCATGTTGGCGGACATCCATCTGTGCAAAAGAGCAGGTATCACCCACACCGACCACATCGACAGTAAAGTTTCGGAAAAAATCAATGATCTCCAAGGATTTGCGTCGTAAGCAAAAAATAAGAATGAAAGGAGTGATGACAGGACTCAAAAGCTCCTCGAGTATAAACACCTACAAAAAAAAGATGACATGACGACAAATCAACAGTTGGCGTGAAATTAAAAGTCAGTTTTTATTGAAATTCATCCTGTGAATGGACCATCAATTCATGTTTTTGTTTGTTAGAACATAATTTCACACATTTTATAAATCAGAATATCATGACTAAATCTTTTACTGTAACGCCGACTTCTTTCTAGTGACGTATGCCAGACTTCTCTAATCATTTAAACCCGCCTTTTTATTACATATGACTGCAAGTACGTATGCATGGATATATCCATTAGAGAATGAGAATCTACGTCATGGCGAGTTGCGTTCCACCATTACGTTCCGTTTTTGAACACGCTCAGGAACGCACAATGTAAACCAATGCAAATCACCACAGAGAAAAAGCAGATCGTTTTATAGTAATACCTTTTAGTAGTATTTATAGTAATTTTATAGTAAAATTATAGTAAAATAGTATAGTTTTATTAGGTAAACATCTTACAAACACTGAATAAAATGGACTTATTTGTAGATACCACTCCTTGTGTGTCTGGGAAGCAGAAAATATGCATTCCATAATATTCATTCCATAATAATCTCCAACGCTAAAGTAAAGGAGAAAACATTTCCAAATAAGATTTTCTTCTTTATTTGTAGAGTGAGCGCTTACAGTTTAATGCAAATGTGTATATATGATACAGTAAGCCTACAGTACTGTGCAAAAGTCTTAGGCCACTAGTATTTTCACACAAAAAAAAAGGTTTAAAGTCGCTTATTTCTATATGTTTCTGTAGCATGTCAGTTTGAAATATCAATTTACATTTCCAAACATTATTTTTGCCATCAATTGTAATTCTACAGTGAGATTATTATCTGCACAAGGAGTCTGACAACAGCCAGTGCTCCACACAGAGATCTGATGTGATCATCAAAGCTATCTGAAAAACTCTGGGCAAGTGTACCAAGTGTTTTAATTCCAAAGTGTGGTCATACCAAATGTTGATTCGATTTATTTAATATAAGTTAATTGATAAATAAAATGTATTTATGCATTATTTTTGAAAGCATACTCATTTTACAGCATTTTTACGCAAGTGCCTAAAACTTTAAACAGTACTGTAGCTTTGCAGGTGGGTTTTTGGAAGCATCTTAGAGATGTTGCCAAAGTTCTTTTAGTTTGTCTCAGTTTGTTCTGTTTTTTCATGTCATTCCAGACAGACTGAATGATAATCAGATCAGATCTCTGTGTGGAGCTGTTGTCAGACTCCTTGTGCAGACAATAATATCACTGTATAATTACAATTAATGGCAAAAATAATGTTTGGAAATGTAAATACTGCCATTCATTCATTCATTCATTTTCTTTTCGGCTTAGTCCCTTTATTAATCTGGGGTCGCCACAGCGGAATGAACCGCCAACTTATCCAGCATGTTTTATGCAGTGGATGCCCTTCCAGCTGCAACCAATCACTGGGAAACATCCATACACACTCATTCACACACATACACTACGGACAATTTAGCCTACCCAATTCACCTATACCACGTGTTTTTGGACTTGTGGGGGAAACCGGAGCACCCGGAGGAAACCCAAGCGAATACGGGGAGAACATGCAAACTCCACACAGAAACGCCAACTGACCCAGCCGAGGCTCGAACCAGCGACCTTCTTGCTGTGAGCCGAACGTGCTACCCACAGCGCCACCGTGACACCCCTACTGCCATTCATACTTCAGAAAAAATATAGAATGACCCACTTTAAATCTTTTTTTTTGGTGGAAATACTAGTAGTCTAAGACTTTTGCACAGTACTGTATATAGATGAATGGGATCCAGGTTCCCTTGGCCCTAATTCCCAGAATGCACTGTGCATTCTGTGAATTACAACAACACATTCCCATTATTTATTACAACCGAGTACCCACCCTCCAGCTATACTGAAGTATAATGCAGAACATGATATGTTGCTACTTAGTTAATCATGACTACAGCCAGGACAAAGGGGTAGATGTTTGTTTTAGGCAGGGTTTTTAAGAGGTTTTTTTATTTATTTCAGTTTAAATACTTTCACTTTCTAATTGAATATTCAATATGATGATATGTTTTCACTACTCATCTGTTGAATTCAGTTTCACTTTATTAATATTTTATAACATACCCTACATAAACATTGGACACCTTTTATGCTATTAATGTCATTACATCACTATAAACTGTGCTAATTTGTGCTATTGTTTTTCCTATTCTTATTTTTTGTTTTATTATTAAGTAACAATTGTATTTTTAAAACTTAATTAACAATAAGTATGCAAATGAAGTATTTCTTAGACTGCTCTGTGACTTACAGCCTTGTACTGAAAAAGCTGAGCGAATTCGTCTCTTGTCTCATATCTGTGGGCATTACCCTGCCAATGATCAGGCATGTAGTGGATGTGTGCCAAGATCACTTTAAGCAGCTGCTCTGGACAGAACACCATATGTTTGTCTGGGATAAACGACCTAGGTCAGAGCAAGGATGAAGGAAAGAGCACAAAACAGGTCAAAGTTAAACCTTATTACTAAATAAAACAAACAAAATGTCAAAAAGAAATTGTTAATCTTGGGTGCCATTTACACTAGAGTGATTTCGTTTTAATACAGCATTTTAGATTGAAAACACTCCTTGTCCAGACTGGCATTTTTATAGTGTTAAAAAAAAATCTACACACCCTACACTACCTGACAAAAGTATTGTCACCTATCCAAGTTTTAGGAACAACAAATAATAACTTGACTTCTAGTTGATCATTTGGTATCAGAAGTGGCTTATATGAAAGGCAAAGGCCTCTAGATTACGCTTATTTTACCAGAATAAAATATGATCATGCCTTGATTTTTAATTATTTAATTAGGACAGTAAGGTCTGACTTTGCTTAGACAAAACTCTTGTCACTTAACAGAAATAATGTACAGTATAGAATATAAAGTCATGGTGCAGTGGAAAAAGAATTCATATTGTGTATGACTCCCATGAGCTTGGAGGACTGCATCCATACATCTCTGCAATGACTCAAATAACTTATTAATAAAGTCATCTGGAATTGCAAAGAAAGCGTTCTTGCAGGACTCCCAGAGTTCATCAAGATTTTTTGGATTCATCTTCAATGCCTCCTCCTTCATCTTACCCCAGATATGCTCAATAATGTTTATATCTGGTGATGTAATGGGCAGCACAAATGTCTTGATACCTCAGGCTGTTGATGTTGCCATCCACTCTGCAGATCTCTCGCATGCCCCCACACTGAATCTAACCCCAAACCATGATTTTTCCTTCACCAAACTTGACTGATTTCTGTGAGAATCTTGGGTCCATGCAGGTTCCAATAGGTCTTCTGCAGTATTTGTGATGATTGGGATGCAGTTCAACAGATGATTCATTCATCGGAAATATCTACCTTCTGCCACTTTTCCAAATGATCAACTAGAAGTCAAGTTATTATTTATTGCTCTTACAACTGGGATCGATGACAAGACTTATGTCAGGTAGTGTATACATCCAAAATGATACATGACAATTCACACTCACTGGGCATGAGCATATTTTGCCAGCATCCATACTTGTAATTTACTGGTGGTGTAATGGTCAAATGAGAAGGGTTTGATGAATCAGGGAACAATATGCAATAGAAACCAATCAGAGAAAATTTTTGACTTTCTCATACCATTTTTTCTGTTTTCAAAAGTTTGCGTTTCAGTTTGTCTACACAAAAATGGAAAACTAGCACTTCCAAACTAAAAAAGGGTCTTTATGGTTTTTAAAATGCTCCATTTGTGTTGGTTGAAGACACAGACAACAAAATTTCTGCATTTTAAAATGAAAACGCATTAGTGTAAACAGCACCTTGGTCAATGTTCTCTTTTAAATACTTCCTTTGCTTACCTGCAGACTGTGACGCAAACTCCGAGTAAAGTGATACTGCTAAGCACATGTTCCACAGCCAACACATCTTCATCATAAATAGTCAAAGCAATCAAAACGGCAAGAATGGAGCCGGCAAAGAAAGCCACATTCTTGGCCACAACTGTCAGCAATGGTGACATAAAGCAGTTCATGTACTTTGAGGAGGCTTTGTAGCCTTTGCTGAGTCTTGACATCAGCTCATGATCTAGTTCATTGAAGTGACGGAGGTAAAAACGGCCATACAACGACCAACATCGAGCACCAAGACTTCCCGGCTCACGCTTTATCACCTCAGTGTAGCTAAAAAATGCGTACAGAATCTGCCAAATCAGAATAACCGGACATAAGAGAAGATTGGCAATTCCAATCCACAAGATCCTCGAGCTCAGGCGGTCGGCCAACTCTAAACGATTCCCTCCACGTTTGTACTCACTCTTTAAACTCCACTCGTTTTCAAAAAGAGATCCAGGGCCCCAGAAGAAAATCAACTCAAAGTTATACTTGAGGCCACGGGTGTAAAAGACAGTGTCGCCCAGCAGAGGCAACCGAAAGCGCACTGGTAGAAGAGACTTGTTGACCATCGCCACCATGTAGTTTTTAAAACGCAGTATGCGGTGGTAGATGTCAAGCTCTGACAGCTCTTTTTTGTGGATGCAAATCTGGTGCTCCTTCTGTATCTCAACAATCCTTGCCTGCACCTCCTGCCAGGTGAAATAAGGAAGGTCTGCCTGAGAATGCAAAAGAGATCAGTTAAAAATTACCATCAAGGCTCACTGGCACCAAGAAAACAAGAAAAAAACAAGAAAAGCAAAATGGAAAAGAACCAAAATGGTTAGAACAAAAATGTTTTAGTAAATGCACTACAATGATTTAGCAGAAAAGCTCACCATGGATATTTTCAGCGCATTGATGTAAAAAGATCTGATCTCCCAGTAGCAACAGATGTTGTAGATAAACTTGACAAGACGATGGAGCCAAAAGACTCCTGATATGACGAGGATGAAGATGACCGGAACACTGTCACGGATCCTGAAATATACATTAACAAAAAGATTTGGTTTATGATGTATTGTACTGTTAATATGAAGCTATATGCACATCTAATATGACATTTAATGGGTGAAATATACCTAGCACTGCACACGTCCACTGGGAGAAATGCATCGGGGAGAGTAACCTTCAAGGAATCTGTGTGATTAACAAACTTGTTGGCGAAGAGGATGTCATAGTCCACACAGTTAGCCAGGAACACTGTGAATGCCACCACAAACACCAGTTGCCTGGAATGACAATCAGTAAAACTACAATTTAGTAAGGCAAAGCAATATGATCACAGATCTATTGTTTAAGGAATAGTTCGCCCAAAAATTAAAATTCTGTCATCATTTGCTCACTCTTGACTTCCAATGCAGATTGAGTTTTTTGTTCTGTTGAACACAAAAGGAGATGTTTTGAAGAATGTTGGAAACCTGTAAGCATTGACTTTAATTGCATTTGTTTTTCCTACTATGGACGTCAATTGTTACAGGTTTCCATCATTCTTCAATATACCTTATTTTATGCTTAACAGGAAAAAAAAGAAAAACTGGAACAAGTCAAGAGTTAGTAAACGATGACAGAATTTAAATTTTTTGGTGAACTATCCCTTTAACAAACACTACATAAATAACATAGTGGTACACAAAATGCGATGTTCAATAATTGAACTAATACTTACACAAGCTCAAATATTTCTCCCAGCAGCATACAGGTAAATCCATTCTTTTGGTGTAGATTATAGACTTATTAAAATGTTAAGGAAAATAAGACTATGTTTATATCAATATACTTAATCCAACATTTACTAAACAAAAGCTATTCATTTGAGTGCACAAAGGATATTCTCTGGAAGAAGAGGTCCAGATTTTCAATGTGGTGCCATGGAGCTGTGAAACAAATGAATTGCAACATTTTATTAAAGATATATATATATATATATATATATATATATATATATATATATATAGTTTATAACTATTATTTACTTATATATTTAACGTGCACATGAGTCAAAGGTGACACATTCTCATCACATTAAATTTACAATTCATTTTATATATATAGACTGCATTTTAATGTTTCAAATAATGTTTGTGAATGTAAATATGCCAAAATATAGTTAAAACAATGTTTTATTGTGTAAATAGCATAGCAATATATATATGTAAAATAAAGCAACATTCTTTTTCTAACCTGTACTTATTAAAATATGTAAAAGAATATTTGATTATATTTTAAATAATCAAAAATTATCAAGTCAAACAGGTCAAGCCAAGTGATTTAAAGGTTAGGAACTAATAATGAATATTTAAATTAAAATAAAATAGTATTTGTGGGTGCTTAATCCATAAAATGATTCTTGTTCTAAATATGATTGACCCGACTTTATCATATTTTTGACTCGTATCCATTTGTTGCAAAACTAATAAAAGCACATGATTCTGACATTTAACAGACACAAACTATGTGGCATTATTGCTTTATTTAGAATGGCAGAGTCTGTATATCTTACATTTGGATCCCTCTGGAACATGGACCAGGAGATTCTCTTCTCCAGGAGGGGAGTCGCTGTAAGACGCCTCCAGGCGCTGGTACTCCGTATCAAAGTGGGCCATCCTGCTGTGAGACCCTGAATCCTCCTGTCACACACTATCCCTTCTGCTGCTGCCTATAGATTAAAATGACTTATTTAATTACTTCCAATTCACTGGGATATGATGCAAAGCGAGATAAATAGATGTGGTCTGATTTGGATTACAGTATGTGAGACTGTAGTTCAAAACCCAGTCTACAAAAACATGTCAGGACCACTGATCTCTATATATAATGATGTTCAGTAGTCAGGACACTTAAACATAGACCTCATTGCGCAACAATATCGAGCTCTGTCATAAGAAACGTGCATATGACTCACATAAAAAACGACATGCTAAAACACTTGGGTTTTTGACATTACATGAACAGATTTAACAAAAGTGCTAGACCAGTTTGGCTAGGCATGTCAAATACCTTAGAAACAAACAATGCAAGCAATGCCATACGAAGTGATGTCTCGGCATTTTAAGAAATAACACTGTTTATTATAAATGCAACTCTTACCTTGTACCTCCCGCCATTTCATATATGAAAGCAAAAGCAGTTACGTTATGAGACCAATTCTGCTCTTCCTATAGATAAAACAGCAAACAAATCGACATTCAGTCCTTTTCAAAAGGCACAAAATTGGGTAACGTTAGCTTACAGTCGCAATATTTCATTTAGACGTCCTTTAAATTATCCTTTCATAACATTTAACACTTTACTTAAAATAACTAATGTTCGTTGTTATCGCTGACAGGATGCGTTCTGCTATTTATGTAAACAGAAGCTTGAGGAAAATATGATATGCGCGTCACATTGGGAAACACCTACATATACAGCAACAACCAGGCTATTCGCTATTCAGAAAGATGATTTGGATGAAATCTTACCTTATTCGAATGTGATGAGCAGTGATTTATGAATCGCCTTCTTTTATAAATGCCTAGCTCTCTTTTGTTTTTCCATTTGAAGCATTTTTGGTTTCGATTCTCGACGCACGGTGGAGAGGCCGCGTCCACAGAGTGACACGTTTGCTGTCCAATCAGAAGCAGGTTTTGGGTGTAGACAAGCCAATGGGATTGTGCGGCGGGTCTTCTTTAGGTGAATACTTCACATCGCGTCCATTCCAAAACATGTAAATTCCACAAAATAAATGAATTAATTGTTGCTTACCTGGCTATTTAAGTACACGTAAATTTAAACATTTAACAATCACACTTAATACATTACAAAACAACCGATTAAATCATTTTGCTGAATGTTTTGAGGGAATTTCAACAACAGAGGTGACAAGGTTCAAAAGACCAGAACATCTGATTAAAGTGTGAGTGCATTACACAAACTTTTTTAGTGCCAGCAAATACAGTACATTTCTACCCTCCTGTAGCCTACTAGAAGTGACTAGATAAATTATTCACATTCACGTGTTATCCAGATAGCAGTTTGACATCAAATATTTTGTGAGTCTCAGTTATCAATTAAATTTTATTGCGGTTATTAAAAGAAATATAATTTAAACTACATTTGATACGTTTTGAAACATTATAACATACATTATATATATAGAAAAATGGCAGAAACACTGAACAGATCAACAGCAGAACCTAGACCTGGCTATACAATGGCTCCCCCTTGTGACTACATGTTGTATCAACAATTAATTGGCAGGTACGTGTTTGTTATTGTTACTTCTTATGGACAGAAACAGCAAATATTCCAGTTACGGTTAAGCTTGTTTGCATGCAAAGTAATGATTATGAAATGTAAAGTATACGTTGCACACTCTACCATGTATTCTTGATAGACTACATTAAAATGGATGTAAAAAAAAATACATTACAAAATAAAATCATTTGACAGACACTTTTATCCAAATTTAAATAAAAGTTGAAGTAATCAATGTAATAAAACCAACAAAATGTAAATAATATGTCAATTTCCAGTATACAAAGATACATTCATTCATTCATTTTCCTTTGGCTTAGTCCCTTTATTCATCAGGGGTCGCCACAGCGGAATGAACCGCCTACAAAGATACACACACATTCAAATATATTATGTCTCCTTATGCAGATACAGATTTTTTTTAGTAACAATTCAAAGTATTACCCAATATTATTAACAAATAATATACATAGATTTATTGTGCTTCCCAAAAACTGTAAAATATTTGAGTTGTAGGTGATATTAATGTCTTTAAACAGTGATTTGTTACTTAGACAATCTTTCAGTTAATCATTTTGTTTCTGTATTGTTATTATTAGGTTATTTGGAAGACTAATCCACAAACAGAAACAGGACAGTCCACATACAGAAAGCTGGAAGTTGAGAAGAAAATTCTTTAACTTTTCCAGTTTGGAGAGCAATGGCATAGGAGAGACAGATGAGAGCATATCTTTTCGATTTTTTTCTGCTTAACAGGTAAAAACACTGTTGTGTGGCATAGTTCTGTTAGTTGTTGTACTAAGTTGTTGTATCAAGGATTATCTGTATGAGAATTACAACCATTCAGAATCTAGTATATGGAAAATACATGTGGGAAACCTGTCAAATGTGCATTTAGAAATTCAGATGTGGGCGGCACGGTGGCTCTGTGGTTGCCTCACAGCTAGAAGGTCGCTGGTTCGAGTCCCGGCTGGGCCAGTTTGCATGTTCTCCCCGTGTTCACGTGGGTTTCCTCCGGGTGCTCCGGTTTCCATCACAGTCCAAAGACTTGCGCTATAGGTGAATTGGGTAACCGAGATTGGCCACAGTTTATGAGTGTGTGTGTGAATGTGAGAGTGTATGGGTGTTTCCCAGTACGGCTGGAAGGGCATCTGCTGCGTAAAATATATGCTGGAGTAGTTGGTGGTTCATTCCACTGTGGCAATCCCTGATAAATAAGGGACTAAGCCGAAGGAAAATGAATGAATAAATGAAATTCAGATGTGTTTTTTCTTTCTATATTACATTTGCTGACTTTAAAATTCAAAGATCATTTAATTAAAATCAGTTTTTTTGTATGTAAAGTTAATTTAATCTACAGGTTGCTCTTGATTATGTGTCTAAAGACTGGATGAACTGGAAACTTGTAACAGCATAAATCTGAATTGAATTGAAGTTTATTTGACATGATTTATCAAAATGTACAAAATAACAAGTATCCCATACACCTTGAATTAAAGCTGTGGCGGATAAAAACACAATAAAGCCCTTGGCTTATTTCCATTGTGGACCTTGCTGTAAACACAAAGGATGGCTTCAAAATACAGAAGAGTATAAAGAAGATGTATAAAACAAAACAGTAACTCAGACAAAAAAAAAACCTCACAATATTAACCATTAAAAAAACATTATCCATCATACAAACTAACTAGCATCATCAAACCGTCTTTTAACCACTTTTTTTTTTTTTAACTCCATAAGTCTTTTATTTATTTGATTTAATTTTGGTAATTTATTCCACATAATTGCACAAGTGAATAAAAACATTTTTTTAACTTCTAAACTTTCATTCATTCATTCATTTTCCTTCGGTTTAGTCCCTTATTTATCAGGGGTCGCCACAGCGGAATGAACCGCCAATTATTCCAGCACCCTTTCAGCCGCAGCGCTACCCACTGTAGCGGACAAATATTAAAATTCCATCCCCTAGTACCATATGTATGTTGTTTTTGCACCATTTGAAAATACATCATTAAATAACTAGGAACTGCTTTATTAAAAAAATGATGTGTCATCTGTTGCTCTTCTGTTTGATTAGCTTAATTCGGCCCTGGATCTAAATGAAGCATTTGTCCTGCAGGAAAGCCAGAGTTGTCTGACACTGCACTGTAAAAAAGATATGTTGCTCACTTAAATTTTTAAGCTGAACCAATTTAACTTTACAAGTCATTTTTAACTAGCATCAATTAAGCTGACTTAAAATATCAAGTTAGAATTTGTTTGATGAAGTTGAAACCTGATTAACTTTCTAAATTAAGTTAAAGTAATAAGTTGTCATGATTTTTTATTGTGTAATTTTTTACAGTGTGAAGGTGGCATTGATGGGCATCAGTTCAGCTCCTGCGTGCCCCAGTGTCTTGCAGCTGGTGGAGTGGTTTTGACTGTTACAGATGCTACATCATAATCCTGGAGTGCAGATCTGTGCCAAGATCTCCAGAGTTTCTGTGAGGAGAACAGGCTGTTTGCATGAGTGTCTGGCCAGGAAAGTGCTTGTGCAGCTGAACATGTCGCTGAGTCCTGCACAGCTACACAGGACCACTGTCTGGTCGTCACGGTCAACAGCAGCCTGCACTTCCCTAGAAATCTGCCAACAGGCAAGGGTTTCGATCACACTTTACAATAAGTTTTCATTGTTTAATGTATTTACTAACATGAACTACTAATGACCAGTACTTGTACAGCATTATTGAATCAAAGTTAATCATTTACTCATGCATTATTAAAATCCAAATTCATGCTTGTTAACATGAGTTAATGCACTGTGATTTAACATGAACTAACAATAATCAACTTTATTTTCATTAACTAATGATAACTAACATGAACAAATACTGTAATAAATGTTTTTTTCATTGTTTGTTCATGTTAGTAAATGCATTAACTAACATCAATTAATACAACCTTATTGTAAAGTGTTACAAGCGTTTCACACATTCAGAGATAAAAATAGTTTGTTGTTTTGTATTTTTGAAGGTGTGTAACAGAATGTCATTAAATCTCAGTGCATCGGCGGCAGATTAATCCAGATGAGATGATACAGTGTCGGTGGCATGTTGGGGAATAACTATACACACTGTAAAAATAAGCTTAAATTAAAAGTTTTCCATATTTTGTGATTCATGTTTTTATTTTTATTTTCCCCGTTTATTTATGATTTTGAATTGCATTATGGGACCTTGATCTTTCTTCCAACAACTTTTAACCTTGAAAAGTAAAAAAAAAAAGTGACTTTTATTAACATTTTTAATAGTTTAAAGTGATATATTGTCTGGGGGGCGTCACGGTGGCGCAGTGGGTAGCACGTTCGCCTCACAGCAAGAAGGTCGCTGGTTCGAGCCTCAGCTGGGTCAGTTGGCGTTTCTGTATGGAGTTTGCATGTTCTCCCCGTGTTCGCGTGGGTTTCCTCCGGGTGCTCCGGTTTCCCCCACAAGTCCAAAAACATGCGCTATAGGTGAATTGGGTAGGATAAATTGTCCGTAGTGTATGTGTGCGAATGAGTGTGTGTATGGATGTTTCCCAGTGATGGGTTGCAGCTGGAAGGGCATCCGCTGCGTAAAACATATGCTGGATAAGTTGGCGGTTCATTCCGCTGTGGCGACCCCGGATTAATAAAGGGACTAAGCCGAAAAGAAAATGAATGAATGAATATTGTCTGGGTGTTTGTTGTATTTTACACTACAAAAACCTTGTAATTCACTGCCAGTACATTTATTTTTTTTACAGATTTATTTCTCTCTATATTATTTCTTATAGATTATATTATTTCAAACTACTAAAATGTCAATAAAAGTCACTTTGTTAAACTGTAGAGTGGAATTTTCAAAAGTCGACAGAGCAGAGATCAAGATCCCATAATGCAATTCACAACCATAAATAAACAGAAAACACAATTTTTTTTTTATAGTGTACTGGAAAAATTAAGTATAGCTATTTGCTGCTGGAAAAGCTACATTGTATCATAAGTAGCTGAGCTACATTATTCAGTAGCTTGACAATAAGCTCCTTATGATACAATGTAGCTTTTCCAATAGCGATAGCTACTTTTTATAGCAAGTCGTGGAGTTGCTTGACAACAGCTACAGTAGTGAACCTGCAATGGTCTGAAGAAGCACAGTGTAGTCTTACAAGATCATATACCACAAGTGTATCACAGCCATCTATTGATAAATCACACATCTCATGATTGTACATTTATTTATTTATTTATTTATTTGTTTGTTCGTTCATTCATTTATTTAGTTAGTCAGTTAGTTAGTTAAAGAATATGTTATTAAGTATCAACAGTTGAAATCCAGTCTATAAAATATTCTAGCCTGAAGAAAGAATCAAATTCTTAATTCTTCATAAAATTTCTTACCAAAATGGAACTTATTTTTGAGAAAATGCTACCATGTGCTTAATCCAAGTTAACTATTTTGTTATTGCAGTGCTACTTTTGCTGCAGTTTTGTATGTTGACTCTTGACTCTTGATTGGAAGAGTATGTCATAGAAGATTAAGCTTTGATCTTAAAGTTGTATTGCTCTGTTTTGAGTACCAAAATAACGTTTATTCTTGTTTTTGTAATATACATTTTTGTGGAAAAAAAAGGATAGCTTCAATGTACTTAGCTACTTTTAGGTAGTAACTTGTAATATAGCTTTCAAATTATTTGTATAGGGTAAGCAGTAGTGACTGTGTAAAATGTAAATTTCCTAATTTTAACAATTTGTTGTTGAACTATTTACTCATGATCAACCTGATATGACATGTGATAATAGAATAAGAACTGCGCTCTTGGTCATGTGATAATTAACTATATCACATTAAAAACAACAACTCATGCAAGGCATTGAATTTTATGGTCATTCTAACTCCATATGTAATAGGCTTCATCCCACAGTGAACGCTTGTGCACTCTGAAGATGAGTGGCAGGATAGCACATTGTTAAAATAGCAATTATGGTATTATAGCAGACATTATAAGCGGATATGACATCACACACTCCTAGTCCTTTACTTTTTTCGCCATAAGATGACTGTTGTATCTCAGATACATATACTTGTCAATATTTTAGAGAATACACTTTATTTATTTTTTAAAATACTGTTTTATTGATTAAATTATTCTTAAAATCATCATGTGTAACTCCGTTGATTTAAATCATGTTAGATGTATGTTTTCTGGATGAGCATTAATGGCTATGAGAATAAAAAAGGAAACAACTCCAATAAAGACAACCATCTCATCAATAAGTGTACCGTACAATCTCCAGAGTATTTTCACCCCTTTTCATGTCCCATATTTTCTGTTTCAGGTCAGATATTCTCATTATGTATGTATGCTTTCATTAAATGACCTCAGAATCAACCTATTTGTATGCTTTGACCTGGATCAGGAAAATTGCATTACATATTTTCCTGTAAAAATGTGTTTAGAGAAGTGCTGCAGTGTTGTCTGCAGCAGCACCAGATACACCAACACATAACACACTGGATTTACGATTGTGGTTGTATTTCACAGTGACTGCCCCATGCCGACATCCATGCATTAGTGATATTGAGGGCAGATTCAGATGAAATTCTGTCGTACTGAGATTGACAGGAAGAAGGAAGGGAAATGGGGTAAGTGGAGACCCCTCTCTTGTTCAGAGATGAAGTCATTTCTCTGGGGACTTTTAATTAAATTGAACTCCTGCCGGCTGCTGGAAACCATATGGGTCAATATACATACATATTCTGTCCTACTGCCTCTGTTTTAAACCCTAGGAACATTTAAAGGGTTTGTTTTTCTTTTAGTTTTATAATCCTTAAGAAGGTGAGAATGTAGATGTAGACGTTTGTATATGTAAATTTATGCATTTACAGGTACACTCAAATAAATGACGTTTGCTGTTTGTTCAAACTACAAACAAATCAATAGCTAACTTAATTGTTTTTACAAATTTAAGTGGATGGAACATAAAACAATTAAGTTGTCCCAAAAAAAACCTCAAGAATTGTGTTGATTCAGCTCATTTTAAATAAGTAGTTTAAACAAGCAGCAACAATCATTTTAGGAGTGCATCTTGCTAACAGAAAAACATGTTAACTGAAAACAATGAGATTTATTTCCATATTAAGAAAATAAAATCTATGCTAAAACAAAACGGTGGTTTGCACAGCTCAGAATTATCAAGAAAAATGCACAATACTACTATTATCAAACAATGTTTTTGTGTCAAAATAACAATAACATTATCTACTCTTAAGCGTAAAAAATAGCCAAAAAAAACATGACAACAAATGTTTATATATTTTATCTTAATAAATTTTAATCAGTTAATCAGGTTTCAACCAATTTTCTTTTAATTATACAAAGTAACTTAATATTTAGGTTAAGTGATTAAGTTGTGATTAAGTGATTAAGTTGACTGATATAAGTTCATTTGATGAGAAGAGAAGTTAATTTGATTCAACTTAAAAATGATAGGCAGCAAGAATTTTGTTAGTGTGGTAATTTGTTCAATAACCTGTTATTACATCCCATAATTCTCCAATCTCATCCCTCTCAGAGTGGACGTTTATGAAGGAGATGTATGCTTCATATAACACAGGGCTTTACTGTATGTAATGCTTCAGACATTTTCATATTAAAAGTCGAAGAGGATCAAGGTGCATGCATGAATTTGTAGAACAAACAGTCATTTCTGTATTGAGGGATAACAGAAGAGAGTGTATCTGTGCCGAAGGGCAGATTCTTGTTTTGTAATAAATTTGAAAGACTTTATAATCTTGGATTTGACATGGGAATGAAGTGAGGTTAGCCATCCCTATAAGTGTGTGCCTTTATTTTTGTCTTTATCTTTTAGGGTGGTTTATTGCAATCTAATGCAAAGCAACAGCATATTAATAGCAGAACTGGAAGTTCATATATTTACAGCCAATTTATTTGCTGTACTTATATAAAATAAGCTTAATCAACACAGTTCTTGAGTTTTTTTTTGTCAACATTATTCCTTCATGTTGTCCCGACACAAATCGATTGTGTGGAACCCAGTAGTTTTTACAGTCAAAGTGCTTTGCAAATGAATGAAATCATAAATCTGCTCATTTTCTGTTTGCAATCCTCTCAAATCATGTGATTATATATCCTCTTATCCTCTTTATAAACACAATAAACATACTGGTTTTCCCAAGGATGTTCTTCCTGTGGAGCTCCAGTTACAATTTCAGATCACACACATACTCTTAAATCCAAGTCAGGATTAAGAAAAGACAATGCATGTGCAATATACTCTGATTGCTTTATATAAAGAGTTAAATAAAAGATATGCATAACCACTGCTTATCATTCATTCATTCATTCGTTAATTTTGCAAGGAATTCTAATAAATGATAATAATTATAAAAGGACTGTAAGATTTTTTTACCTACTCACCATGGCGATCAATATAAACGATTTATGACATCATAAAATGCACCCTCTCTGTCTATTGCAGGACCATTATACCTCCAGACACAACACCCAGCACTTAACTACAGCTTTAACAGTCTCCTAGCCCTCTAGCTCGATAACGCCTATTGATTCATCTGAGATCAATAGCTAAAAAGTGTGCAGCCTTGTTCCTAAAATATGTGATATCAAACAATATCACAAATTTGCTTGTCAGTAGTGCTTAGCAAAACAAGCATGTATAATATTACTGCTTATTCTTAGGGTTCAAAATCTGAACAAGCCTCTAAACCTTATTAAACATTTTTTTCAAGTGATCAAATCTGCCATGGAAGATGAAATGTTTGAAAAAAATTTGTTGGCACTGAAGGAAAGATATGACACAAATCGACAGCAGAATATGTCTTTTTTGCCTTTAAACTTTATCCATTTTTATTGGTGTACATTTCAAATGCTCTATATTGAGAAAATATGGCTACAATCGACAATTTACATTTTTTGCTTTAAATAAATATAGCCACCTACCCTCATACATGTCTTTTTAAAGGGATAGTTCACCCCAAAATTAAAATTCTGTCATCATTGTATAAAAACTGCATTACCCATGATTCTGTGCTGAAATGTTCACATTTCATTTGTGTATATCAGGATAATTATACTATATGTGTATATCAGGATAGTTTATGATAAATCTGAAATAGTAATATAGATACATACAACCAACACCTTTTAATAAATACTTTTATAGTTTTGTTTTTAATTCGATTGTGTCCTTCACAATGCTTCATGGGATTGTAGTTCTTTTCCTCATTAAAGCAGTTAAGTACAAAAAAAAAAATGTCATCATTTACTCACCCTTCACTGAGTTTTTTTCTTCTACTGAACATAAAGGAAGATATACTGAAGAATGTTGGGGGGAGAAACAGCCAATGACTTCCGTAGTGTTTTTTGTTCCTGCTATCGATGTCAATAGCTGCTTTTTTCAAACATTCTTCAGAATATCTTATTTTGTGTTCAACAGAAGGAGGACATTTATAAAAGTTTAGTACCACTAGAGTGTGCGTAAATGATTAAAATGTTATTTTTTGGGTGAACTGTCGCCTTTTTTATGTACAAACTGCTTTATATATCTATGAGTATAGGCAAGACACCTGAATACCTGTTTGTTGGCCTTGGCCATTGGGAGTATAACACAATTTCATGTATTTCAAGTAAAAAAAAATTATTCGTTAGATTTACTCATTTCTTTTAAGGTAAGTGGTTGCAAACAATTTATATGGGCTGAATTTAAACAAACAAATTAAGTTGAACATTAGTAAATTTAATTTGTTTGTTTGAATTCAGACAATAAAAATAGTTTGCAACCACTTACTAAAAAAATGTGTAAATCCAATTAATACAGTAATATTTTTCAGTGCATTACAGTATTTCAAGATACCTTCAAGTTTTGCAGTATGTTGTGAAAATGACTAAACCATATAGATAGAGATTCTGAATAGTCTCTCCCTGAGACAAATAAAGGAAAATCCCCTTACGCTAAGGCCTTCGCTGATTCACTGAATCAGAGGGATTTATGGCTATTGGCTAGTGCCTCTGATTGACAGTAATCTGTTTGTTTCTCACCCAATGATAACAGTATTGACAAGCACGTTTACCGCTTTCCAATTCAGCACTAAAACATTAGACTGCAGAGAGGAGAGAGCATACTCAAGAGAGAAGGTCAAGAAAGAAATTTGACCGTTTAATATTTTGTCGATTTGGCTGGTATTATTTGTTGAAGTGGCTGTGGCTCATTCAGACGCCACCTTTCTTTGGAACAGTTTAAATACTAATACAAAAAGACTTCTGTGATCTGTTCCTCTAGTGACTCAGATGAAACCTTGACCAGTCAAACAGTAAAATAGAGAGGTGCATAACAACCCCCGTTGGCAGAACTCCCCACTTGAGAGGCCACCTGCCACCTGAAGTCAACACATCTGAGCCCAGCTATAAAAAAAAAAACATGGTTGTCATGGTTATATTACTTGTCAGATGTGCCCAAGATGTCTCTATATTTCACTCTATTCCTTTTACATGTAGGGACACAAACATGTTGAACCTGCTGTGCTTCGTCCATTGTGTTTGGGCATAATTCAGAATTAAACGTGATTTGAAATTTTGAATTTAACTGGTGGGCGTCACGGTGGCGCAGTGGATCACCTCACAGCAAGAAGATCGCTGGTTCGAGCCTCGGCTGGGTCAGTTGGCATTTCTGTGTGGAGTTTGCATGTTTTCCCCGTGTTCACGTGGGTTTCCTCCGGGTGCTCCGGTTTCCCCCACAAGTCCAAAGACATGCGGTACAGGTGAATTGGGTAAGCTAAATTGGGTAACCTAAATTGTCCGTGGTGTATGTGTGTGAATGAGTGTGTATGGATGTTTCCCAGTGATGGGTTGCAGCTGGAAGGGCATCCGCTGCGTAAAACATATGCTGGATAAGTTGGCGGGTCATTCCGCTGTGGCGACCCCAGATTAATAAAGGGACTAAGCCGAGAAGAAAATGAATGAATGAATCTATATATATATATATATATATATATATATATATAATTTTACAATTCTGCATTCCATTTCCTGCATCATTGTCTTATTGCACAAGAACATCTTTGCTGGTTCAGCCACAGGGACTTGTCATATAGTATATCACATTCTTCTCATCTGTCTATTCAAATGACATCATCCTGAAAGTCCAACTGATGTCACATTAAAATGACATTCGATTCCGAATCACACTTTTGGGATATGGCTCTCCGTTTCCTAGTTTCTCTTACTCATCCGTTGAGCTCAAAGCCCTATTAACTTGATCCTCCTCCTTAAGCCTGCCGTTGGTGTTTAACAGTTTCTGAGCAACACACAACACACATGCTTGTTGAAAGCGAAGCATCAGGTGAATGATTAAGAAGTGAAGCCTTTTCATGTTGAATTGAGTTGTCACGGTAGGAGAGTGATGGTGGTGTAGGGGACGGACCATGTGGAACTGCCCAGACACTTAAAAATAAAGCAGCCCCATTCAGCTGGACAGAACAAAAGAGACAAGCTTCCTCTGAACGTGAGGCTCTGTTACAGTGCTGTGACCCCAGCCTGCGTCCACAACGGGAGGCAAGGGATAAAAGGCTGGAGGACACAAAGAGGCGACTGCGATACGGGTGGTGTGCGGCTGTAGGCTACAGCGTTTTCAGGGAGGCCCTTAAATCCTCCAGGGCCTGCAGTGACAGGCTTGAGCATACAATAGAGAGGCCTGGGTAAGGGGAGGTTGAGGCTTGGGCTTACTTTGAGCTGCATCTGCGCTCTGACCGTCTGGAGCACAGAATTTTGGCAAGCGTAAATGAGTGATCATAAATATTATTTTAGTTCTCGGTTGCCAGAGAGGTCAATATAGCGAGTAAGATTAAGTATTGAGCACGTCATGACTTTTCCTGGTGAAATTGATTCCTAAAGGAGCTGTTGACATGAAATTGACCCAATGTCAAACTATCCAAACATACAAATAAATGTTCAGAAAAATTGTTGTGTGTAATAACAATAGAATGACACACAGAAAAAGACTGAAAGACATTTAATAATTTGTATAATAGGGGTTTTTGCTAATGATAGCTTAAAGATGTCTCTTGAGAATGGAGTCACATACATTGCTCAGGTGTGATTTTTCTTTGTCTTCAAATCTTGACGTTTCTCTGGATCTCATCTATGAACTCTGATATTTAGTTCTTATTTTCTGTTGGATTCAGGTCAGATGATTGACTGGGCCGTTCTAGCAGCTTTATTTTCTTTTCTGAAACCAGTTGCGATTGTCCTTGGCTGTGTTTGGGATCATTGTCTTGCTGAAATGTGCACCCTGGTTTCATCATCATCATGCTAGTTATGTAGATGTTGGACTGAAGCAGCTAATATTCATGTACACTGACGAGGGGCAGGGCTGCTGAATAACTGCTGAGAGATTTCAGCTGCTGTCTGGGCTTTCCATGCCTTTTTACACCTCACTTTCTTCATGTGTTCAATACTTTTTCCCTGCGTCATTTGATTTTATTACACATAATTAGTTTTTTTAACTAAATAGTTTTATTTTCTTTGACATCCAATAAAATTTTCAAGTCAACAGCACCTTTAGAAATTAATTTTCTGATACAAAAAGGGTGACAAATAGTTCTTATTTTACCCGCTGTATGTGTCAATAATAAAGCTATAGGACACTCTGAAATAAAGTTGCAAAAAATACCCCCTCCACAGGGTTAAAAAGCCATAATGGAACAGGTGGTGCTACTGACAGCATAGTTGTGTGTGTGTGTGTGTGCTTTAGGG
The DNA here is from genome assembly GCA_903798115.1 of Danio jaintianensis. Taxonomy (NCBI): domain Eukaryota; kingdom Metazoa; phylum Chordata; class Actinopteri; order Cypriniformes; family Danionidae; genus Danio; species Danio jaintianensis. The sequence goes on from CAIGQV010000919.1 coordinate 6,549,388, forward strand.
TGTAAAATGAGCTTGTCTTTCTTTTATAGTGATGTAAGTGGCCATGGGGAATTCATATTGTTGTCTTCACAGCTTCTGTTTCTTAGATGATACAGACATTAATCTTCAATGTACGTCAGACTCAAACAGAGATGCTGCAATGGATTGATTATACTTCGTCCTGTACTGATTATGATTGTGATGGTTTTGTGTCTAATCTTAATCTGATTATAGACATTTAAACACCTTCTAATATTTGTATGACTCGTGTTTAGTTAGGAAAAATAATGAAGGAATTCCAAAATCTCAATATGTTTCTTATTGTCCCAAGATTCATTATTGTCCCACTAGTCAAACGTTTGGAATAAAGAGATTTATTTGTGCTTGTGGAAAACAGAATCAACCTCTTATATGCTTACCAAGGCTGCATTTGTTTGATCAAGAGTACAGCAAAATATTATGAAATATACATTAATTTTTTATAAGGTAACACTTTAAATTGGTTCATTAGTTAATGTATTTACTAACATGAACTAAGAACAAACTTGTAAAGCATTTATTATAGTTCAACATTTACTAATGTGTTATTAAAATCTAAAGTTGTGCTTGGTAACATTAGTTAATGCCCTGTTAATAACACAACAAATTGAGCACCTTTAATTCATTAACTAACGCTACCAAAAACGTAATAAATATTGCAATCAATGTTTTGTTCATTGTTTGTTCTTGTTAGTAAATACAACATTAGTAAATCTAACATTAACAGACCATTATTTTATAGTGTTATCCAATATTGTTCATAATACTGTAATATTCACTAACGTTGTCAGACATTTAAAATTTAAATGACCATTTTCTATTTGAAGATATTTTATAAATGTAATGGCAAAGCTGAATTTTCAACAACAACAACAAAAATAGAAAAATTAAAATAATCTGATCTGCTAACAATGTTTTAAGTTATTTTCCTAGAAGTAATACTCATAATGCTGCTCAGTGAACACACAGTATTGAAGCTCTGAGAATGGCGTGCTGTCCACCATTGCTCCGGGTGCTGTTTCTGCTGTTAGTGGGCTATTGGGTGCTGAATAAAAAGTGTCAGTCAAGTTGCTCGTAACTCTTCAGACAAACCTGTTCTTTGTCTTTCTTGACTGAAAGCATCATGAGGATTTAAAGCTTTTAAGTTAACTTTGAAGTTAAGTCTAAAGACAACTTAATTGGTTTATGTTCAATCCACTTAAATTTGTAAAAACTAATAAGTTAACTTAATTCGATTGTGTGGAACCCAGCATTTTTTACAGTGAATTATGTCACAGAGAGGAACCCTGGACTCTCTTTACTGTGTGTTTAGGGTTAAAAAGTCTGCTAAAATGTCACATAATTTTCAGTTTTAGTGAGATGGTTTTGTTATTTTATATTATCAAATAGTATAACCGCTAACTTCAAAAAGCTATATATGATAAAACAAAAAAAAACTTATAATAATAATAATAATTATTATTATTATTATAAAATAGAGCTATAATTATTGTAAAATATCCAATAATAAAATATTAAAATAATTATGTGTTCATATAGCCATACGTACAAAGCTAACAGCACCTTTCTAACAACTTTGTAAACATGTTTTAAAAAAAGTTTAATAACTGTAAATGTGGGCATACTTTTTTATGTTGGGTGCTGAATCCAGATTATAGATTTTTTTTTCTCACACGACACAAGCTGTGCGAGATAATAGTTGGCTAATTATTTAATACATCTACCATCTGCTTTATTTGACTTGCATGCAAACAGTGACGAAACCGACCCTTTATCTAACCTGTAGTTTGAAGATGTTAAAATATGGACTTGTTTTTTCAGAGTAATAAGCATAAACACCTTCTACAAATATGAACTGATGAGTGAAAGTGAATGTGCTCTGCACACCCACTGCATGAGTCTCACCTCAGCTGGTCATGGCGCATGCAGAAATATGTGTCAGTAGTGCTTCCATGGAAACATCGCAGTATCACATCCAGCAGCACATGGGATATCAGATTCATATAATGGAATCTGTATATTTTAAACATGTAACGTATTTGAACTCATCCTTATTTCATTATACTGTAAAGCTTGACGCATTCCAAACGCACAGATTATCAGATATATATCAGTCTTAGAGTGCAGCAGCAATATATGTCATGTTTATTTCTGCGGAGCCATATTTCTGGCAGCTTACTACCGGTATGCACGGTAAAAAGGGCAAACTTGGGGGGCTGTCTTTGCGCGCGGTGCGCCGCCCAACCGGAGATGCGCGAGTGAGCGGGCACGGGCTCATTCGCTCTGGTGCGGACACCGGAGTCAGCGAGGCATGTGTCTGGACACCGGCGTTTCTATTAAATAAAAAAAGACACTCACAGAAACTATACACCTGAGCGTTTTCTATAACCACCAGCTGTCATTTGCCAACGCGCCGTCAGTTGTTTGAATTTCCACCTCACGCAGGATTGCAGCGATCTGCTTCTCGTAAACATTCGTGAATGGAAAGCGACTGCAGAAAAGACATACATCTTTCCAAACGCTTATCGAAGCCTCTGCAGTTTTGTGATTGATTAGCTGGATCCCCTTGCGTCCTTTGAAGGAAGATGGAGACCTTCTTCGCAGAGGTGGGATCATTTTCTAAATCAAGGGAACGTGTCATTTCATGTGTGTTGCTTCATGTGCCGTGCAAAAACAACAGATTGTGTGCTATATTTGTGAAATAACGCCTCAATAATCATATGATGTAAAAACCGGTGGATAATTCTCATTGGCTGCATGCATGTGCACCAGGATGTTGTATGTAATCATCTTAGCCAAACAGTGTCATTCCTTTTAAATACGGACGTTTTACGGTTTGACATTTTTAAGTGCTTGCTTATAAATGACCAGTGCGTTATTTCTCACACTGACAGTAGTTTATGGTGATGTAGCGTGCATAGGTGTCTCGTGTTTGCCAGGGCTGTGGCGCGCGCGAAGGGGGAAGGGGCTCGCGCATTGATGCTGAGGCAGGGTCTCTATCGGCTATGATGGTGTTTCTGCAAGGGTGATATCTAGCTTTTCTAAACCTCTCACGCCCTTATCATGCATCAGTGTTTGTTATGAAGCAGAAAAAATGGCTTTGATTCCAAACCCTGTGCGTGAGTGTGTTGTGAAGGCTGTCTGGACATAATTGAGATTATTCCCATCATGCCAAATTCCACATTCAGAGCATTCACCTCACCTTCAGCATGATACGAATTGCTGGGAAACATATATGCAAGGTCTCATAATCAACCTGTCAGCCTGAATGCATGTTGTTTACCTGATCAGTATTCGGAATATCAGGCCTCACAACAGCATTTTCAATGGTCTGTTGTATTTTTCTTCTCATATCTATGTACATATCATCGTATGCCTTGCTGAGTATGTTTACTGTTTGATAACGTACACGATTGGAGGATTTTGTCATTGCTCCTACCCTCAGTTTGTTAGATGCCCACATAAACACCTGCATTTTATCTAATACTCAATTACAGAATCCCCATTAAGCCATTTATCCCCTTGAACACATGCTATGTGTCTCAAATGGTTTTAAGCAGTCAGCATTTAATCGCTGTCAGAGTGGACAGCACATCAACACAAGGCTTAGCGAGTAAATGACATTAATTGATGATGCACACACTCTGAATATTATATATTTATCAGAGAGATGTGTTTATGCTAGGAAACTGCAAAAGTGGTCTCTGTTAAAGCTTGTGAGGACAAAGCAGGAGAACTTAATCTTCAGATCCTTCACAGACTGCTATCTGGAAGCCATTAATTTAATTTATAGGGCATTTGCTGTGAAATCTGTCTCTGTGTAGTTTGTAATATCAGAAAACTAAGATGCTTGTGATACATTAGCTAGAATGAGTAAAACATCCTTGAGAGCTTTTCACACTTGAAATTGTTAACCCTGGGTCATCCTAAACCCAGGATAAATACAATCCTGGGTTATCTTTAATCACGTTTCACACTGCTCATACTATACCTGGGGTTAACAAATTATCCTGGGTAATTATTAATGTACGTTTCATACTATTGACTTCACAATTTGTGGGTGCAGCCATTGGAATCGTTTGGTTGGAGATTTCCAATTTCATTCACTTCCATTGATTTTTAGACATTAAAACAGCTTGTTTTGCTGCTTGATGTTGCAAACTGATATTTTCTTATTATATAATTCTACTTTGTTTTTATAGTCATCAACACAGTTTGTAAAGCAAGTAGTTTGATTGTTTTTTGCCATTTATTATTCCTAGTCCCATAGGTAGCTGAATTGGAAGTTCTACAACAATCACAAAAAAGCTTCCACATCGCAGAATAAGCAATAAACCCTGGGTTAACATTCTTATTTGCATATTTGTGGTGTCACTGTTGCTGATTCGTGATGCAGTGTAAACCTTGCTGCTCAATTTCTGATTGGCTGTCTCTGTTGCAAAGCGTCCAACAAATAAGCAATGGGTTGAACAAAATTAAAATTGTAATACAGGGTTAACACCACAAATGCCATGCTAAACCTCCTCCTGAGCTAACACTGCTTTCAAGTTACAGGTGTGAAACATATTAACTCGGGGTTAAAACCAGTGTTTAGATTGACGAACACCCGGGGGTTAAGCACAGTGTGAAACACATATTGGTGTTTTTTTTTTCAATTAAAAAATGGCAGCTAATATGGGAGTTGGTTGCAGGTGTATTCTACGTGGTTTCTATTGTTTTTGAGATGTTTTCAATCTCGTGGTTGTTGCGTGGTCTGGGTGCAAGGGCACTAAAAGGTGGCCATTTGTTGGACCAACATCTCCATTGGCTTTTGAGGGCCCTTGAGCCTTTCCTTGCATCAGGTCTTGTTTCCACCTGGTATTAAAATGCGTTTTCAGTGATCAGATAAAAAAAACGATCAGTAGACATGAATTGTCGTTTCCACCTGGTATTAACACTACTTGTGTTTGGTTTTTATTTGAGACCGTTGCTTCTTATTTCATCAAACTCTACAGTTGTGGCCAAACGTTTTGAGAATTACATACATATTGGAAATTGGAAAAGTTGCTGCTTAAGTTTTTATAATAGCAATTTGCATATACTCCAGAATGTTATGAAGAGTGATCAGATGAATTGCATAGTCCTTCTTTGCCATGAAAATTAACTTAATCTTAAACTTGATGCTTGAAATCATTGTTCTTCCGTTGTTAACCATGGTGACCTGCAAAGAAACGTGTGCAGCCATCATTGCATAGCATAAAAATGGCTTCACAGGCAAGGATATTGTAGCTACTAAGATTGCACCTAAATCAACAATTTATAGGATCATCAAGAACTTCAAGGAAAGAGGTTCAATTCTTGTTAAGAAGGCTTCAGGGCGTCCAAGAAAGTCCAGCAAGCGGCAGGATCGTCTCCTAAAGAGGATTCAGCTGCGGGATCGGAGTGCCACCAGTGCAGAGCTTGCTCAGGAATGGCAGCAGGCAGGTGTGAGCGCATCTGCACGCACAGTGAGGTGAAGACTTTTGGAAGATGGCCTGGTGTCAAGAATGGCAGCAAAGAAGTCACTTCTCTCCAAAAAAACATCAGGGACAGATTGATCTTCTGCAAAAAGTATGGCGAATGGACTGCTGAGGACTGGGGCAAAGTCATATTCTCCGATGAAGCCCCTTTCTGATTGTTTGGGGCATCTGGAAAAAGGCTTGTCCGAAGAAGAAAAGGTGAGCGCTACCATCAGTCCTGTGTCATGCCAACAGTAAAGTATCCTGAGACCATTCATGTGTGGGGTTGCTTCTCATCCAAGGGAGTGGGCTCACTCACAATTTTGCCCAAAAACACAGCCATGAATAAAGAATGGTACCAAAACACCCTCCAACAGCAACTTCTTCCAACAATCCAACAACAGTTTGGTGAAGAACAATGCATTTTCCAGCACAATGGAGCACCATGCCATAAGGCAAAAGTGATATCTAAGTGGCTCGGGGACCAAAACATTGAAATTTTGGGTCCATGGCCTGGAAACTCTCCAGAACTTAATCCCATTGAGAACTTGTGGTCAATCCTCAAGAGGCGGGTTAGACAAACAAAACCCCACTAATTCTGACAAACTCCAAGAGGTAATTATGAAAGAATGGGTTGCTATCAGTCAGGATTTGGCCCAGAAGTTGATTGAGAGCATGCCCAGTCGAATTGCAGAGGTCCTAAAAAAGAAGGGCCAACACTGCAAATACTGACTCTTTGCATAAATGTCATGTAATTGTCGATAAAAGCCTTTGAAACTTATGAAGTGCTTGTAATTATATTTCAGTACATCACAGAAACAACTGAAACAAAGATCTAAAAGAAGTTTCACAGCAAACTTTGTGAAAACTAATATTTGTGTCATTCTCAAAACTTTTGGCCACGACTGTACACTGATTTCATATAAATAAATGTATATTAGAAAGAAAATCTGGACAGAAACAAATAAAGGAAAACAGAGGCCATTCAAGACTATTAAATGGTTTTCCTAATAATGTGCATTAAGAACACCTAAATGAGAAATAGACTTTAATAATAATACATAATTAATTTTACATAATTAATATTTCTTAAACACAAATGTTTGAATCAGAACGTACTGTATATAAAACATATAAACTAATATTTTAATCAGATTGCATTGTTTAGAGTACATGTAAATCGATCTGCAATCAAATTAATTTGGATTGACGAAAATTGGTGCATGAAAACATAGTCAGTGTAGCACAAATATCATTTAAAAAAAGAACCCATGTTATGTGGGTTACACATGTATACACACAGTAATATCAAAAAGTCAAAAATAGTCAAATTAATGCTTGCCTTTAGCCAGCATTAGTGTAGAGGTCAGAGGTTAAGCTTTTTTCCCCAAGGGGACTGGCACTTTAAATGGGGTAAGATGCAGTGAAGCACATAAGCCCCCCAAAAATACAGATTTGACCCACTCTCTAATATTGTTTCCTCTGCCCAACATTCCAATGTGTCATCACTGTAGAGCATGTCTGAAGCCCAGGGGTGTTTTTTGAGATACAGAAAGCTCAGTGACCCTGTAAAGCACAACACACAAGCACAAAACTGCTCTCTTTTCATTTGTATTCTCCCTCTTTCTTTCTGTCTCTCTTTTGTCACCCCTTTTTTCTGCAGTCTTTTCTGTGGTGACAGTTCAGGTTATCATTTTGGTGACTCAACAGTCCACACCTCCAGTGCCCACAGCAACACTGGCAGGCAGGCATGTTTACTGTGTCACTACATGGTCCTAGTGCCGTTTTTTAAAATCTCTAAAGCATGAATGCGAATGAACTAGATTTCAAACTCCGAGAGGATTGATGTTGTATCTGTTAATAGAAAGTCACCATGAACTATAAGTGATTAAGAAATGTAATGAGACATTTTTTTAAATTGTGTACAAAGGCCTGTAGGAGACCTGCTAGCTTTTCAAAGGAATTTAAGCCATAGATTATATACAAGTCTTAGTATTAACCATGTAATACCTCTGTTCAGATGAGAACTAAATGTGAAGGGCTACATCTTTCTAGAAGGTTCTATTTTTATCCACAGATTTTTAAAATCTCAGTAAAAAATTAATTAAGTCCAACTTTGTATTTTTGAGTTGGTGGAAAAAAAAATACTACTAATAAAAAATAGTTTTTGCAACCCTTTTTTTGTTAAATGCTGTTCGGTGCACTCGAAAAAACGGTAAAACTAGGGCAGAATGTGTTGTATTAATACAAAAGGATTTTCATGTCATTTTTCCAGATGTTTTTACTGTAGTTTACACTTTACACTGCACTGGACAACGTATGACAGTAATAGGGCTGCGTAATGTATTGTTTTAGCATCTATACTGAAACCCGGCATCAGCTTGAATGACATGTTATTTGTGGATTCATAATAATAGGCCATGGGCTGAAAGTTTAGCATGTGCACATGTTTTAAAGTTTTATTAATGTGCAAGTATTTTAAGCAAGTTTAAAGTATTTAGGTTAAAGATACAATAACATTTGAATATTTAACAAAGATTAAAATGTATTTAATTTGTGCATTTTGCAGTGTTACTATACATATTTTGCAGTGTGATTTTAATTTGGATTATTCTGTTTCTGTGCTTGCATTCTGTTAAAACTCTTCTAAAGTGCTGTTAATTTAATTTGTATTTATATATGCTTTCAATTAGTTTTATGCAGATGCATAAAGTTGTTTTCACATTGGCCAAAAACAAAATATCCCAATGACAATTTCTTCCAGTTTATTGCAACTTTAAATAGTAACGTCTGTAAAAAGGAATGGACTATGTCCTGCCAGAAAATTAGCAGTATATGCGTATATATAATAATAATTTTAAAAATCTGCCAAATAAATAGCCTCTGAGTTTCTCCCAATCTGGCATCCTGTGCTCACAGTCAGCCAGTCTGGCAGACACAGCCCTGACCTTGATGTAAAGAAAAGCAATGCTCACTCATTCTTCACCGTTAGGAAATTTAGAAACTATGTGAGAGTAAAACCAAAACTGATGTATTTTTCATCAGTGTAAGTGAACAAAATATTTGTATCACAACATTAATAACTGAATAGTGTAAAACTGTGTGTGCGTGTGTTTATTATGTGAAACTATTTTCATGAAGTTTTGGTATGTTATAAATAAAAACAATATATATTAATAACATCTCAAATAAATAATAAATACTAGGGCTGCACTATATATAGAGAGAGAGATTATAGTTGACCAGGAGTCACAGTTGGAAACACATGATTTGTGGAGTCATTGCAAAGTTTAAACATAAAGTTACTAAAAAGGTTATAGTTTGCATGTGTTTTAAAAATTATGAATTCTTTCCCAAAAGAGCCATTTATTTTATCTGGCGAAAGTACACTCAATATCGCAATATGTATCGCAGTAAAATAAAATATCGTAATATCAGTTTTTTTCAATATCATGCAGCACTAATAAATACTTAACATCTAAATTTCAATAATGTTTCAGTTTCGACATAACATATTTTGTGTCCATGTTCATGCACACTTTCACCTAGGAATTGTAATTTATTGATTTGAAGAGAAAATTTAAAAAGTGATTGAATCATGAATGGTTTGTTCTTAGTTGTTTACCAGGTAATAAACCTCCTTTGACAAACATCTTGTGCTCTTCTGCTCTTAATATCTACAGAAATTCTTATACAGACCCAAATTGTGCCGCTTTGGCAAGTCCACAGTCTGAAGCAACAGCAGCCTTGGTAACTGAAGAGAGCCAGCCCAAATAGTTTTTCACTAGACACAGAGATCTATTTATAAACATGGGGTAGGGGGTAAAAGCAGAAAAGGACAGGAAGTCAAAGAAAGAGTGCTGAAGGATTGATGGAGGAATACAAGAACAAAGCTAATAGAGCAAACAGTCATGTAAAAAATTGAGAAAAGTGTCCTCCTAACAGGTGTAATAACAAAAACATTGAAACGGAGGAAACATTGAATGAAACAATACACAATGCTCATTTAAACTATTTTTAAATATTCTCCAGTGCCTTCTTATTTGAACTACACTGTAACAAGTAACCATTGACAAAATTTAAAATGGATATACAATTTCAGGATTTCAAGATTCAGTTGACACGTCACCTCTTAAGCTGGTCACTCTAGAGTTTGAGCGTGCGAAATTCTGTCATACGGCGTTGTGAAAAGGTAGGATAAAGCAAGATAATTAGACATTAATAAAGCGAGTGATTGCTCCATATTTTTAATTTCTGTACAGAGAGGTCACGTTTTGACCTTATTGGTCTCACGCAATCATGTGATGCGATTTCACAGGTCAGAGTTCGCCTAGCTTGAACTGTGGAAATCAGCAACATGCGAAACTTGTCGCACGAGCTTGCGTTTCCGGTCTGCAGCATTCATATGCGTATGAATGGAAGTCTATGGGGTGAAAAGTGCACTGTGACCTCAGCTTTTATCATATTATGTAATGCTGTCATGCTTAATACATATACAGTTGAAGTCCAAATTATTAGCCTTCCTGTGAATTTTTTTTTTCTTTTTCAAATATTTCGCCAATGATGTTTAACAGAGCAAGAACATTTTCACAGTATTTCCTATAATATTTTTTTTCTGGAGAAAGTCTTATTTGTTTAATTTCGGCTAGAATGAAAGCAGTTTTGAGGTTTTTATTTTAATTTTAAGGTCAATATTATTAGCCCCGTTAAGCAATACTTTTTTTCAATTGTCTGCAGAACAAACCATCGTTATACAATGATTTGCCTAATTACCCTAACTTGCATACTTGATTACTAGAATCTTATATAAATATCCAGTAAAATATGATGTACTGTCATCATGGCAAAGATAAAAGAAATCAGTTATTAGAAATTAGTTATTAAAACTATTATGTTTAGAAATGTGTTCTAAAATAAAAAATATACAGGGGGCTAATAATTCAGGAGGGCTAATAATTCTGTCCTCAACTGTATATTACATTGTAGATTTTGGTGTTTGAAATCATTTTAGAATTAGTTTGACTGTTAGCCATTTTTTTGCTCTTTTGCAGTGACTAAAATGGTTGATTTAAGGATCCAGTCTCTCTATACCCTTCCTCTCATCTGATTGGTCAGATGGCCCAATTAGTTGTTCCTCAGGACTTACACTGTAAAAAATGCCGCGTTCCACACAAGTCATTCATGTTGTCCCATCACAAACCGATTAAGTTAGCTATTAACAATTAAGTGGATTGAACATAAAACAATTAAGTTGTCCCCAAAAAAATCAAGAATTGTGTTGTTTCTGCTCATTTTAAATAAGTAATTTGAACAAACAGCAAAAAAAAAAACTTTGAGTGTGTGATAAAAACAGTATCAATATCAATTCAAACCCAATTCCTCATCCTTTAGTAGTGCGTGCTAAATGGAGTGCTTTTGTAATGCAAAAACATGAATAAAAATAATCTGATTCTGGATGTCAACAGCACAAATCAAACTACAATGTTTGAGGGTCAAAGTAGATGTTTGTGTGCAGCCTAAATATATATATAATGTTTTATTTTAATTTTATTTTTTAATAAATGTTTTATTTTAGTTTTTTTTTTTTAGTTACCAACAATACATGAAATGGTCTATTAAAATAGGGTGTGAACAAGGTTATGCAATTTGCTGACAGGTGACAGGAGCCTCAGCAGGTGTTTTACAGTACAGATAATAAAGTTAATTTGATATGTCATCCCTATTACATCTATTCCAGGTCATAGCAGAATTCATGTTAGCTGACTTCTCTCTTCATGGTGACATTCTCTCTCTCTCTCTCTCTCTCTCTCTCTCTCTCTCTCTCTCTCTCTCTCTCTCTTTCTCTCTCTCTCTCTCTCTCTCTTTCTGAGGAAGTCAGCCACTGGAGATGTGTGACCTACATTTCCTCAGCAGCTTCATTTGAAAGCCAGTGCCTTGATTCGTTCCAGTGCGAATCTCTCTCTTTTTCCCTTTCTCTGTGTGCGTGTATCATCCTCTCTTATCCTCTGCTTTCTCTCCTCTCTTTCTATTCAGCTGCAATGCACTCATTTTTACAGGTTGTTTGTAGTAGGGGGCTCTACATTGACTTTCACCTGTAAAGCACATGTAGAGCTTGGATAGATTGGTAGTATAATTTCCATTTCTTCATATTTGTTTAAATTTTCTTCTTTTTCTTTTTTACCCATTATTCAGCGTCTGATGTTAAAGTACTGAAAAACAGATATTCTCTCTGTGTACTCTGATTTTCTCCTTGCACTAATTTGATTTCTTTTGAATAGCTTAAATTAGGTCTGATTACTGTTATCATCAGAGCTATCTTTTTAGAAAAAAATTAATATCCTTAATCATTTATCGACCTATAGATATAAACATTTATCAGTTATCTTATTGGCCAGAATTGTCAAGTCTTCATTTAAACTTACTTACATACTCCCAGGGTCATTTATATTGTAAGTTGATATTTAGCCGCACCATATTGGTATTTCGTAACATCTAGATTTTATGAAGTGGGTTGTTAGCCCAACGCTCAACCCCCAACCTGGAGGACCAGTACATACACACATACACTACAGACAATTTAGCTTACCCAATTCTCCTATAGCGCATGTCTTTGGACTGTGGGGGAAACCGGAGAACCCGGAGGAAACCCACGCGAACACGGGGAGAACATGCAAACTCCACACAGAAATGCCAACTGACCCAGCCAGGGCTCGAACCAGCGACCTTCTTGCTGTGAGGCGACAGCGCTACCCACTGCTCCACCGTGTCACCCTCATTTAAACTACAGTTAAAGGTTAACATTACAAAATTTTGTTATATCTAATGTGAACATTCTGCTTTCATTGTGTAGCTAATTTATCTTTTAGCATGATGTTACTAAGTTTTTTTTATTTTATTGCAAATATTTTATTGACCTGCATGCATTACTTAACACTTTGGCTTGTGTCTTTGTGAAGATAAATATTTTTTTTATTAAAGGGATAGTTCACCTACCAACTTTTACTCACCACCAAGTTGTTGCTTTCCATTGACTTTGTTATATTTCTTCCACTTTATGGAAATCGATATGGACCATCAGCTGTTTGGTTCTTCACATTCTTCAAAATATATTCATTTGTGTTCAGCAGAAGAATGAAATTCATTCAGATAACCTGTGAGTGTAAACAGAATTAAAATGTTTGTATCATTTCAAATTTAAAATTAAATGTAAGGTAATGCGATAATTCATCCAAAAAAAGTACAATTATGTCATTTATTCTCACTTTACCTGTTTCAGGGTTTTTTTTCCTGTTAAACACAAAAGAAGATATTTTGAAGAAAGCTGGAAACCTGTAACCATTGACTTCCATAGCAGTTGGTTTTCCTACTATAAAAAGAATTTTTTGTTTTTCCAAATATATTTATTTATTTTTTTTCCTTCCCCCCCCCCCCCCATCAATAACATTGCAGCCTACAAAACAGCACACAAATCCACACCCTTCTTATGTATGTATATATACATATACATACACACATATACACATTCAAATGACATAACAAAAAAAAAAATTATAAAACAAGTAAATAAAATAATAATAAAAGAATGAATTAAAACATAAAAAAAGTAGATAATGATAAAATAACAAAAACAATAATACAATAAAAAATTAAAATACATGTTTACAAACAGAAAATTTACATAATATTCATATATGGTTCCCAAAGATAGTCAAAGTTCTTCTGCTTGCCTTTGATGATATTGGTTTATTAGTTATTATTGGAGTTAGTCTCTCCAGTGCATAAAAGTCAGTGGTTACAGGTTTTCAGCTTTCTTCAAAATATCTTCTTTTGAGTTTGAAACCACTTGAGGGTGAGTCAATGATGAGTACATTTTCATTTTGGGTGAACTGTCCCTTTAAGAAAAACTAATAAATACTTTTTTTAATTCATTCATTAATTTTTCTTTGGCTTAGTCCCTGATTCATCAGGGGTTGCCACAGCAGAATGAACTGCCGACTTATCCAACATATGTTTTACGCAGCGGATGCCCTTTCAGCCACAACCCAGTACTGGGAAACACCCATACACTCTCACATTCACACACACTCATACACTACGGCCAATTTAGTTTATTCAATTCACCTATAGTGCATGTCTTTGGACTGTGGGGGAAACCGGAGGAAACCCACACCAACACGGGGTGAACATGCCAACTCCTCACAGAAACGCCAACTGGCCCAGCCGGGGCTCGAACCAGCGACCTTCTTGCTGTGAGGCGACGGTGCTAACCACTGTGCCACCATGCCACAGACACTTTTTTTAAATTAAATTAAAGTTTTATATTTTCACTGTAGCTAATAAGCATGTTTCCTGATCCAGGCTGTCAGGATTTATTTTCCAATATTGACCGGCTGACTGTACATTATCCCTCCCTTAACATACTGAAGCCAATATTTGCTTACATTTCACCCACATAATTTCACCGTATTACAGGATCAGAAGCAGGACATGCAGTGACTACACTCAAAAATGACTTTTGGTGCTTGTTCAGACTACTTATTTAAAATGAGTCGAAACAACACAATTCTTACGTTTTTTTTTGGGACAACTTAATTGTTTTATGTTCAGCCTACTTAAATTAGTAAAAAAATGATTAAGGTAACTGAATAGATTTGTGTTGGGACTACATGAAGGAATTGTGTGATACCCAGCATTTTTTACAGTGTATGAAGACTCGTGATGTATGTATGCTTCAGTCTTTGGTTAGAGAGACCAGCAGAGAGAAGCACTGAGTAAAGTTCTCTCTCTTTAGTGACCCAGATCAGCCGCCTCCGCCTGCCTGCGCAGAGCAGATCTGACAGACCCACTCCAGGGAAAAGTGCAAATCTCTTTCTACCACAGATGATGCACGTGTGCCCCTTCCTGTGTCTCCATTCCTCCTTTTGCTCTCTCTCTCTGTACATTCATGGTATCATTATATGGTCTAGTCATTGTTCAGGTCCCTTGTGTGTAATTAGATCGGTCTCACATAAAGTCTCACTCATCTGGAGTGCTAGGTTTTCTTTTATTCCAGTCGTCGTCTTTGAGACTGTCAGAATATGAAGTAAACCCCATGCAGAGAGAAGCCAGGGTGCCTCAATACCAACATTAAATCTCTGTCTCTGATCTGTGCAGAGTTTTAACCTGGGCACATTTTGGGAACAGAGTGCTGCTGAAGATAAAGTTGGGATACATTTTTTTAGGAAAATATAGGTTTGCAATGTCTGTTTCAAATATATACAGTTGAAGTCAAAATGATTAGCCCTTATGTGAATTTTTTTTCCTTTTCCAAATATTTCCCAAATGATGTTTAACAGAGCAAGGAATATTTCTACAATATTTCCTATAATATTTTTTCTTCTGGAGAAAGTCTTGTTTGTTTTATTTCAGCTACAATAAAAGCAGTTTAAAAGAAATTTTTTTTTTTAAGGTCAATATTATTAGCCCCCTTAAACAATAGGCTCATTCTGAATACCTACCGCTATATACGTTTTTGGAGAGAACCAAATACGTCCCAGGAGCTACAGTTTTTTGCTGTTTTTTATTTTTGCGAATCCACCAGAGGCCGCTGAGTACACTTTTAGAGATCTCAAATTTCCGCTCTTCTCGCATAAATCCACCAAAGGCTGTTGTCGACTGACTGACTGAGCAATCGACTGACCCACCATCCAATCAAAAGCAAATTATTTACTTGTTTATCTTATTTTTTGATTTTGGTTTTACCTACTTTCTGGAACCATTCTTCGCTGTACTCGAACCTCATCGTTGCTGACAACTCCATGCCACATCACAAGTCTGCCGACATACATGGTGAGCCACTGGAGAATCTGGTAGCAGTGAAAAAGCTGTTCATATGGAGGTAAGCGGCACCCCGTAGCATTCGTTTTAAAGATGGAATTGGTTTCTCCAGTGGCTCACCGCATACGTCGGCGGACTTGGCGTAGAGTTGACAGCAACGATGGGGTTTGAGTCCGGCGAAGAACGGTTCCAAAATTTTATATAGAGGTACTTATTCAGAATGAGCCTGGGTTGGGAGAAACTGGTAACTGCAGAAAAGCTGTTCATATGGAGGTAAGCGTTTGTTTTAAAGTCGAAATGCAGCCACATGTACTTCTGGCTGCATAAATTGCGATCCCCAGAAATGTATATAGCAGCACGTTTTCAGAATGAGTATATGTTGCAACATTTTTATTTTATTGTCTACAGAACAAACTATCATTATACAATGACTTGCCTAATTACCCTAATTTGCCTAATTAACCTAGTTAAGCCTGTAAATGTCACTTTAAGGTGAATACTAATTAGTATCTTGAAAAATATCTAGTAAAATATTATGTACTGTCATCATGGCAAAGACAAAAGAAATCAGTTATTAGAAGTTAGTTTTTAAGACTATTATGTTTAGAAATGTGTTGAAAAAATCTCCTTTCATTAAACAGAAATTGGGGAAAAAATATACAGGAGGGCTAATCATTAAGGAGGGCTAGTAATTCTGACTTCAACCATATATATTTACTGTGCTTCTCTGAATTTATACTTCACTCTGAATTTATACTTAATTTTTTTCTTAAGCATATGCAATTGTCTTGATTTTTTAGTTGAAAAATAGAATTATTCTGCAAAATTTGTTTGTATAACAAAAAATACAATTACTCTGCTTCGCTGAATTTATTTATGAGAACTGTTGAATTTATGTATAGCATTTAAGCTAGTACTGTACATTATAAGTAGCTGTAATTAAATTACTTAAATGAAAAGTAATCCCTTACTTTACGTTCTGTGGAAAAGTAGTGGAAAAGTAGTTTAATTACAGTAATTAATCTGCAACCAACACTAGTAATTTAGTTTAGAAGGTCTAAAATAGCTTTGCGGTTATCCAAGGTCAAAACTCATAAAATATAGACATCGCCTCATTAAACAATTTGTTTGGTGGTCCCTTCTTTCTAAACCCCTCCTTTTTGTGAGCCAAAATATCTCTGATTGGTCAGATGGCTTAGTCTGTATAATGATTGGTCAATTGTTTATAATATCTGTTATTTGTGTAGCATTTTTCACAATACATTTGGTTTTAAATCTGAGGGTTCATGATTTATACATTCAACAGAGGACATGCTATCTTGTCCTCTACTGTATATTTAAACAGCAGACCATATGTGTGTGAAGGTGTATATTTGTGTAGATGTAAACTCACCTGAGACTCATCACCATCTGTTCATACCAAGAACAAACTGAGAAAAGGCAGAAACAGATTTGAAATGGCAAATACACTGATGACTGTGTAAGAATTAGAAATAAGCATTAGAGAAATTCTGTTGAGTGTGTTTTTTTTTTTTAATTTTGCACAGACAATATCTTGGGTCTCACTGACAAGCTTGGTTGTTTGTCTAGATTTGGTCATTGAGAACTGAATCTTCTTTTACTGTATGTTTTACTGTAAGAAAAGAGGGTAAGTAAGTGTTTACAGAATTTTGGCAGTGAATTTGAATGTTATCAATTGATTAAATGGGCATTATCAGTGGTTTATCAGCTGATAGTTATGGGCCAGTAGGGGCCTTCTGCGCCTACTGGTAGGCTCAGAAGGCTGTTATCAACCATGCACATGGTTAATCAGCTGTATGAGATATCAAATATCTGCTCTTCTCGCGTAAATCCAGCAGAGGCCGCTCCGATTGACCTGCCCTCCTCCTTCCCTAAACCCAACCGTCATTTTTTTTCAAAAGCACCGATTAACCCGCCTTCCTCCTTCCCTAAACCCAACTGTCATTTTTTTTCAAAAGCACCGATTAACCCGTCCTCCTCCTTCCCTAAACCCAACCGTCATTATTTCCTCAAAAGCACCGATTAACCCGCCCTCCTCCTTCCCTAAACCCAACCGTCAGTTTTTAAAAAAGCAATAAAAAACAAATAATTTACTTGTTCGGCTTTTGTCTTACCTGCTTTCTGAAACCGTTCTTCGCCAGACTCGAACCCCATCATTGCTGTCAACTCTGCACCATGTCACAAGTCTGCCGACGTACACGGTGAGCCACTGGAGAAACTGATAACAGCTCAAAATCCATTCATATGGAGGTAAGCGTGTATACCGCCATGCAGCATTCGTTTTAAAGACAAAATGCAGAATGAGCCTATGCTGATTATTTATTAAATTATATTATTTCCCATTAATTGTATTTTATTAACGTCTACCCCTACCCCAACCCTAAACCCAACCGTCACAGTAATGTAAAAACAGATCTGGATCTGAACTCTTCTCTATTAGTATAGCTGATAAATTATGTGAATGGTTGATAACAGCCTTCTGAGCCTACCAGTAGGCGCAGTAGGCCCCTACTGGCCCATATCTATCAGCTGATAAACCACTGATAACGCCCATTCAATCGACTGATAACATTCGAAGTGGGTGATTTTGGGTTAGATTATATCTTTTTTATATATTTTTTAAAAAGTATATATTTTTAACTTTATTTTAAACAAACTGTAAAAGGTATCAACATTTTTTTAACTGACCATTATACTGGTCCACATGACAGCTTCGTACATTTTTGCAAAATATAAAATATGTTGATCGGGGTATGTTTTGTTGCACCTTTCAGATGACATATCCACTAGAGGGCACTGTCTCCATTTTAGTGAATCTAAAATATGTTACTTAGAGTATGTTTTGTTGTCACTGCATTCCATTCAGAAGGGCTCATTCCTATGCCCTAATCACTTCAAAGGGGTTTCCCTCCAGAGTGACAGCTTCGAAGGGATGAAGGGTGTAGGGGTAAAAAAAGCTTCTTTTTGTAACGCACTTCTGCATCATCTTAATGAGATGATCATAGACGTGTGCCTTCGTCGCACTTTTTGTGCATTAGTTGACGCCCACAGCACAAAACACGCTCGTAACAATGAACATTGTGCAGGCTGCGCCTTATTTATTTATGCATGTCTGTATTTTGCCTAGGGTGGCACGGTGGCTCAGTAGTTAGCACTGTCGCCTCACAGCAAGAAGGTCACTGGTTCGAGTCCCGGCTGGGTCAGTTGGCATTTCTTTGTGGAGTTTGCATGTTCTCCCCGTGTTCGCGTGGGTTTTCTTCGGGTGCTCTGGTTTCCCCCACTGTCCAAAGACATGTGTTATAGGTGAATTAGATTAACTAAATTGGCCGTAGTGTATAAGTGTGTGTGTGTGTGTGAATGAGTGTGTATGGGTGTTTTCCAGTACTGGGTTGCAGCTGGAAGGGCATCCGCTGCGTAAAACATATGCCAGAATAGTTGGCAGTTCATTCCGCTGTGGTGACTTCTGAAATAGAGACTAAGCCAAAGGAAAATGAATGAATGAATGTATTTTGCCTATGTATGTTTGTATGTATTTATAATATTTATTTATTTTATAATTATTGTACTCTTTGTTTTTATTTATAGCTTTGTTCATATATATTACACTACTTGCCTAGAAAAACACTATACTTACATTTATTGGTTAAGTCAAAGTCCTGTTGTCATTCTGTGACACAAAACAACTTCCCTGCGTTTTACTCATTTTAAGATAGAAATAGATCACAACCTTTATACATTAAAAGAAACAAGAAATAATAAAACAGAAAAACCTGTACATTATTTTAAAGCAATTTGTTTTGAAGTGTCCATTAGTTGTACTCTTCAAAATCCTTCATTCCGAAGGGCCCTTCGAAGTGTAGAGTCTTGAGCACTTCGCTTTGGAATGACACTTCAATATGGCATTTTTGCTTTCACTTCAAAGTGTCCTTCCCTAAAAAACCTTCCCTAAACCCAAGCAATAATGTTTTCAAAAGCAAACATAAGGGAAAAGTGCATCATGGACACGTGAAGTTTCACAAACTAATTTCGAGAGGAGCACGTGATATGAACAACGACAGCTAATACCTATCGCTAATCATTAGCCAACCTATCAGATCATTACGAATCACTATAAATACCCTGCCTTAAAATCACATTCCCTATCTTCATTTTCGGAAGATCTTCGTTTTTTGAAGACCGCTCTCGCTACAAAAAACGCTCCAGCTTCAAAGCTTTTTACAGCACCGCACCACCAAACCCATCATTCGGAAAAGAACTGACAAACAATTCGGCGAGAGCCCCGCTCTTCCCAAAAAATTCAGCCGAAGCTCAGCGCCATCCAGCCTCACCAGGACTACAAATCAAGCCCGAAGCCCCGCAAAAAACAGCAGGCCCACCTGCTCTTCTACAAGTCAACTACAACGCCGTCAAAGATCTTCCTCTCCTTCCAGTTTACACCACCTCCTGCTCTTCCCATGCTCATCCTACGCATACCTTCAACCCAATCTCCAGCAAGCTGACAATCCACGAACTCTGTCAGAATCCCTCAGACATCAGAGATTCCGGCATCTGAGCCGTTGCATAAGTCGAACTTCTGACAACAACCAAGGAAGACAATAACTGAAGAAACTAACCCTTCAAGCCTCCCGTCCATTCACAGATCCATATGCAACACTGCAAGAGCAATCAAATTCAGTAAAATATCTAGTCCATATCGCACTTATTTGTTTATAAACATCCACGGAATACAAGGCTATCATTTCAATTTAGTATCCCGAACCACTAAATCTATAACGCGTTCGGGAGAGTAACGTACGTAAACATTACTACTATTTTGAAAACAAAATGGCCGCCGACCTCTGCACTCTGTGATTGACACGTCATTGAACCAATAGCTGGATCAAAGAAGTGCTACAAACCACCAACATCCAAGGCGCTTCACAACGAGAATCAGTCCCGCCCCCTCTGTGACGTGAATGGACCAACTCAGTCGCAACGAGTAACAATTGAGCATGTTAAACATGAGTGCTTAAAGTATAAGAGAAGAGAGAAAGGAAATAATAGATATCTTAAAGAGAAAGGTAAGGAAATTAAAAACATTGGGTACTTACTGGGACATGAGTTCTACAGCGACAATGTAAATTATAGTATTTTTACAGGGTTAGATAAACGCATGTAATATAAATTTAAATAATTAATGTAAACAAATAAGCGCTCTGTTTAAATTCTGGAGATTAATGAGCTCAGTGTGGAGGGGGGAGGAGCTGAACACGCAGTGCCAACCGATTCCTGAGCTCAGAAATCGTGAGATTGAAACAGTGCAATGGCAAACAAGTACAACAGTCTCTGTTTTCATAAGTACAGTAGAGAAATGGCATGCACGAAAATGCAGTTCGCCGTTAACTAAGAAGTTGGAATGACCTTGAATATGACTTCGGCCAGATAAGCTTGTGTTATGTTAATATACTAAGCATAGTTATTTTTCATTACGATCAAAGTAGTTAAGTACTGATTAAAGGAGACATTGTTTTTAAAGTGATGACATCATAGAAAAAATAAATAAATAAAATAAAAATAAAAAAATAAATTATATATATATATATATATATATATATATATATATCTCATTGAGTAGAAATCTGATTGTATCATGCCATGGCAACTCATGCGTCCATTCCATACACAAGGAGCGTCACGAGAGAGTTTACACGTGCAAGTTGGTCGGTGGTATAATGGCAAGGAAACGAGCAAATAACTTCCTGCTCGACAGCGATGAATTAGAGGACATTTCTGACGAATGGAGTAGTGTTTCATCCATTGACTCTGCAGTAGATACATTTGCATTTTAAGCTAATTTACAGGATCATTTAAGGGTTAAAAACTCTACTACACCATCACGTTACTACCCTGCATTCAAGAGGAACCTACAGGATACTAGCCCATGCCACGCTCCATACCCTCAGCCCACCATCTCTCTGCCAGAATAATATCAACCCGGACTGTCAAATAAACAGCAAGAAAGCCACGCCTCAACCGAACCTCCCCTAGACTCCGCCAGAAACATTCAAGGATCACCCTCGCCACAACAGCACTGTCCATCAAACGGACATTCCTTTCGACAATAGAAACTCAGCAACTGGCTCCAGAAACAGAACTGCCTCCAACAACCATCCCACATCCGACTCCCGTCCTTCCTTATTCGGAGATATTACCATAAATCACCCCATGCATCACCTGCACCAAACATCCATCTCACCTATCCTACAAGCAGTATCCCCCAGCACATTACAATCATCTTACAGCTTGGAATGCATTTAAACAATTCCATTCCCTCTACAACACCACATTTCCCAATTTTTCCTTGCTCACAATAACTTTATTCATTACATACCTCCATATATACAAACATACTAGCCAGCTCCATCAGAAGCTACTTAAGTGGCATCCAATTCTTCCACTAATTAACACACGGCTCCGTATCAAATTCTATAGCCAATGCCCAAACCAGCCTTCTTATCAAAGGCATCCAAAGCCCCCCCCCCTAAGGATTCCTTAGATGTTCCGAAATTTCTATAACGTCAAAATTTTGACCCCAACATCCACCCCACTATTTCAGATCTAGCCCTGATTGACGGGGAAACCATATCTTCCTCATCAAGAAAAGCAAAACAGACCAATCACGCAAAGGACACTACATTTACATTTTTGACATTCCCTCCTCTACACGCCCATTCCAAACACTCCTAGCATACATACACTACAGGAGAACCCTTAGCACTAGCCCCTCTCCCCCCCCTATTCATAGAAGACTCATCCCACCCTATCACACACCTTTGGTTCCAAAGACACCTAAAAGCAGTCCTACGCATTTCAGGAATTCACCAGATTCTTACTCTAGCCACTCATTTAGAATTGGAGCCGCCGCCAAGGCAGCCCAAAAGACCCTTTCCAGATTAATACATATTCCTAGCATTTTCCCAGCTTTGTTTCTTACTATCATAACTTCAGCACTCCCTTGCCTCCCCGCCTAGCCCTCCCACCGCTCTCAGGAGTCTCCATACCCTCCCTCCCTCCCTGACTCCTGCCAGAGCCAGCCTTTAATAGCTCATCTTACCCGAGCTGTAACTTCGAGCCTCGAGTCATGTCACTGCTCCTTCCCCAGCCCCAGCGTCGCACCACAGCAGCACACAAGGGTTACCACAACAACACATACAAACCCTAGGCAGGTGGTCATCCGATGCCTTCAGATCATACATTTACCTCAGCCAAAGCCACCTCAAGGCAGCCCCAAAGTCCCTTTCCAGATGAAACATTTTCCTAACATTATCCCAGCTTTGTCTTTCCCATCTTAACTTCAGCAGTCCCCGCCACCCCGCCTAGCGTCCCACCGCTCTCAGGAGTCTCTTACCCTCCCTCCCTTCCCGACTCCTGCCCGAGCAGCCTATTATAGCTCATCTTACCCGAGCTGTGACTTCGAGCTTCGAGTCACGTAACTGCCCCTTTTCCAGCCCCAGCGTCGCATGCCTGCGAGAGCGGGTTACGCGTACGATGCAGATATGCGTCCGCACATACCCAATTTCGCGGACGCATGTCGGCACCACGCTGGCTCCCCAGCTTCCCTCGTCACCCTCTAAAAGGAGTCTCCACCGCCCAATCCCTTTTCCCCGACTCCCGCTAGAGCCAGCCTTTCTAGCTCAACTTCCCGAGCTGTGACTTCGAGCTCGAGTCACGTCATTACGAATCATTACAGATCATTACGAATCACTATAAATACCCTGCCTTAAAATCTCATTCCCTATCTTCATTTTCGGAAACCCCCCCTCCACCCCTATCATTCCCCTATCCTTCTCCCTGATCGGGCAACACGGTGACTCAACGAGAAAACCAAGGTTCAAGTGCTAAATGAGCCAGTGGGTACTCTCTGAGAGCAGTTTGCATGTTCTCCCCGTGTTCGCGTGGGTTTTCCCCGGGTACTCCGGTTTCCTCCCACAATCTAAAAACATGCACATAAACGAATCGTAATAATCAGTCACAAGCACTTAAACACACACTTACCATATTAATTAGAACCAAAGGGAGGCTTTCGAGAAACACCTGATCTCGTATCCCTCCTAATGCTCATTGACCAGGCGGGAACCTTGGGCTCATCTATCTCCGAGCTCAGGGTTCTCTCCCGGGACAGCATGCCAAATCTGCTATCATAGTCGAGCATTATCTAAGTGCGAACTCTTGAAATAGTTTTATACTGATTTTAC
The DNA here is from genome assembly GCA_903798115.1 of Danio jaintianensis. Taxonomy (NCBI): domain Eukaryota; kingdom Metazoa; phylum Chordata; class Actinopteri; order Cypriniformes; family Danionidae; genus Danio; species Danio jaintianensis. The sequence goes on from CAIGQV010000919.1 coordinate 6,572,954, forward strand.
ATGGTTTTTAACCGTGCTTCACCAGACTTAAGCCAGAGCACTCTGCGTCAATGTGTGTAATGTGAGCTACCAAGCAAACTGACCACATCAGAAAAGTTGTTCTTATGTAGATATATGGCTGAGGTAAACATATTTGATTACAAATCATAGACACCATTAAGATTAGTGTTAAGTGCAAAGAACTGCATGAAAATAACCCTTTTGCTTGGAGTGGTCTATAATATATGTTCCTGTAAATATAATTAATGTGAAAAGGAACAAAAGTTGTTGGGGCTATTCTGCCCCATAGCTAGGCCCACACGGAATCTGCGCACACAATGTTTTGCCAATCAAGTCTATTTACTTGTGTAAATGTATATTTAATCAGTTTTTAAATTAATTTCAGTAATATTATTGACTAATATGAAAATGTTCATGTGATTTATTTACAATACAGTTTGTAAAGTAATATATTCCATCTTTTAGTAGATGTTCTATATGAGAGACTTGCTTTGTTTTCCAAATAAGTGCATCTAGTAATAATTCAATAATAAAATAGGTAATAATAAAAGTTAAAAACGTGTTATTTTTTATTTCATATATTAAGTTTTTAATTATGATACTTCCAAAATCATTCCGCATAAATCTGCAGATTTTTTGCTAAATTCTGCGCAGAAATAGCAAATAATGTCCACAGATTCTGTCTGGCCCTACCCATAGCCTTCATTTTTACCTAGAAACTGCAGTCAAATGTTGGTTAAAGTGGGTTTTTGAGGTTTCACAGAAATGTAGGCTGAAGCACGTTTTTCCAAAGAGCCTGTGTTGGCTTCATTTGATCAAGAACTGCCTCCTTTAATAGAAAGAGAAAGGCTAACCTGATCTAGCCATGCTGTCTGAAGCCGAGACAACATGCTGAGAGGCATCTAGTTGGCAGGTACTAACAACACTGACAGAGTGACGGATTTCCACATAATATTTTCATGTGGCTAATATCATAACCGTTTATTACAATGAGTTCACTATACTCAAATGGCCAACAAAAGTCACCAGATCTCAGTCCAATAGGACACATTTTTAATATCATGGATGTGCAGCCAATAAATCTACAGCAACTGTGTCATGCTGCCGTGCCAGTATATGGACAAAATCTCAGAGGAATGTTTCAACATTTTGTTGAGTCTATGCCACAGAGAACTAAGGGAGATCTGAAGTCAAAATGGTGTCCAGACTTTGAACGCTACAGAATATAAGCTATATACTTTCTGTACATTCAGAATGATCAGAGATGGCCTCACAACACATGCTAAATAATATGTGTGTGTGTGTCAGCAAATATGGGAGACATTCTGAGATTTACATTTGACCTTTCCCTGCATTATTTAGTTTTCTGTATTATCTTTATTAATATCTTTAATAATATATTTTTATTTTTTTTATATTATTATATTTAAAGCCAAGCATAAGACCCACTTGTTCAAAATGGCTTTTAATGCAGAGTAGCACTGACACTTTTTTTCTGTTATACTGTTTTGTCGTATTATATTGACATTTCTTGTACTGTTTTTGCATTGTTTGCTTTCTAGTTGTGTTGTATAATTTGTTTTCACTGGTGTAAAGCACTTTGGTCAACCTTGGTTGTAGTAGGGTGCTATATAAATAAAGGTTAATTGATTATCTGCAAAGGCATTCATAAGCCAGTCCAGTGCATCTTAAATCAGCCCAAATGGAAAACCTCATGTTAAATCTGTAACCTACTGCCCTGTCCAGTCCACTATTGGCCTACTTCACACCCAGCACCTGCTGCCAGGACCCTGCCCTCTGTTGCCATGGCAGCGAGTGCTGGTGCTAAACCCTCTGATGAAGAGATGGGATTACTGTAACAGTAGTGTGTTATTATAGTGATTATAGTGCCTTTATAATGCTCCCAAAGGCCAAGGTCTGAATCTTCCTAGGGACATTTAGGGAAATCTCTTTTTTTATGTCTATGAAACTGCCTGAAAGTCCTATACTAATTGCACAAGCCTGCTTGTAGCCCTTTGCTAGATTAGCAGCTTGTGTTTTCTCTTTCTTGCTGGCTTTATGGACATATAATTATCAGAACGCAAACAGCTAGGCCCGTGATGTAATTAACTCCCCTTGTCATTAAAACTGCAGCTTTGGCAATCCTGATTTAGCATCACTCGTTTCCCGCTGTGATTAGAGGCAAAATGGATGACTTCACAAGTGCTAACTATGTTAACCCAGCACTTTTTTGGGTTACTTATTAGGAGACATTGCTATAGTTCTTCTTAGGAATGAGTGAATGTCACAGGATATCCACGTCTCATATTAAACCAACATCAAGACAAATAGAACCATACAAGTGGAACATTTTTGTATAAAAGTATCAAATAAAATATAAAGTAGTATAAAATATTTTTTTATAATGATATTTAAGTAATGTTTAGCAGAGTGTGTTTTTATACTTGTGCCTTGCTGGTTTAGTAACAAAGTGATATTGCACCGTCTGATATTACTTAAAGGGTTAGTTGCCCCAAAAATGATTAAAATTGCCTATAATTAACTTCAAGGCATCTTAGGTCTACATGACTTTCTTCTTTTAATCAAACTTCTTTCGAGTTATTTGAAAATAAAATATCCAGACTCTTTTAAGCTCTACAATGGCAACAAGCAGGTGCTGAAATGTTGCGTACAGTAACTCTTCTGCTCTGTTCTGTACCTGTAGTCCATAAGCACATATTCCCACACCGTCAAGAAAACATATATCTTTTTGTGGATGGACAATTAACTCCTCTACTGCCTCAGTGAACCGCTTGACTGTTTAAATCTCTGTCTTGCTTCTTTTCCAGATGCATAAATCTGTCAGCAGGTCATTAAAAAGATGGTGTGGTGGTGAAGGGGGTCTCTAGACAGGTGTCTCATTTCTTGTCTATCTCGTATTCCAGCTTTTAAATCAAACTGGGACATGAATGTGAGAGAGACCAAGTGATGGACAGCGTGGGAGGGAGGAATTTTCAAGCGTACTCACACACTGAAAAAAATAACACCTTCAACCGGTATGAACCAAAGTCTAATTTTGTTTTTCCTCAAATTATACTTTGGTTTAATATTAATCAGAAGTATTCCAAAGACAGAATATTAATACAACAAACATACTGTAATCCAAAATATATTATAAAACCCAGATTTACATTGGAAATCATGATTTTTATACAACATTTTAAAATGAACTTAAATAAAAGACATGCTTGTTTCTCTTTTTTCAGTGCAGCAGGCCACCTAGCAAAAGCATATGCATAGAAGGACATTATATAAACTGCATAGCAACAATCTGGCAACCCTCTATGACAAAATAATTCTGTGCAATTTAGGGAAGCATGTTCCTCCAGAAAATCTCAAAAATTATTTGGACTTTGTATTTCATCTTTGTTTCAGTTACTGTTTTTAAATTAAAGGACACCTATTATGCAAAGCTGAGAATAAAATGCCCCCCCCCCCCCCAAAAAAGTGTGTGTGTAGTGACTGTTCATAAATTAAAGGAGGTGAGCGGCGTTTGAAAGTGTAGTGAAGTCTAACCTCCTCATCTATGTTTTCTCCAATATGGTGGGAAACTCTCTCAGCTTTTAGCCCACCAGCTTCATCCATCATTCATTTCTCTCAGTCTTTTTCTCTGCCCTCACTCTCCTACTGTCATGTATATTTGATAGTGGCACGGGAAGTGCAGTGTAATGGCATTTTCACACTGCTATGTGTGAACATGCATGTGGTTACAAGACGAGAGCGAAATTAAGGAGATAAGATAGAAGGAAGGAAGCAGAGAGGTGAAGAGGAAGGTATTACAGTGTATTAGCTATCCATGTATCGGACATTGAGTGATTGTTTATAGTATGGTAGCCATATTGGTATTGGCAGATACATTTTTAATATATAAGCCAATTATATTAAAGCTAATAAATTATGGATTATTTTCAATGGTTGAACCTCTGTGTCAGTTAGTGTTTTGGATTGCTTTTTCCCCTCATGATGTCATTGTAACATGCACAGATTTTAGAAGAGTGTTTTCTAGAGGAAAGACAAAATATTGGTAGTGTTAATTTTTCACCTTAAAATAAGGAGAACATTACAATTTCAGTTTGTAAATGGCTTTTAAAAAAAAGATCTAGATTTTGTCTTGCCATTTCTTTGCTTTTTGCAGTTTCTGCAGGTTTTATGTATAAAAGCATTGTCCAATGTATTCGATTGCTTTTTGTTTAATGTTATTTGTCATAAAAATGTATATCAAAATACTTACACTGTTAGCGATTTTTGTAAATTACACAGAATTTAACTGTAATAGGAACTGTATTTTACTGTAGGACAGTTATACAGTATGTTACTGTATTTTAAAGTTGCATTGTGAAAATTAATGTATACTTTACAGCAAAGATAGATACAAATTTGTAAATACATATACAGCAAGATAAGTGGTCCTGTAAATGTAAATTTTGCTGTAATTCATTTACATTAAGTTACTGGCGAACTGCTGCTACTACAGGAAATTGTTAACAGTGTATTTATCTGCCTATATTGTATATCAGTTTCCAAACATAAAGAAATATCGGTTATTTGCATTTCTTTATACATATCTATATATAAACATAAGTAAACCAGAACTAAATTCAACATTGGAAATGCGTCTTTTGCGTTTCTTTGTCACATATTCATCCTTGTTAATCTCAATGTTTGATTCTGTGCTCTTCTGGAATTAAACTGATTATTGATTATTCATTCTACATTACTTATCTTTGTCAGATATAAAATACACAGCCACTATTCCAGTGATTGCTTTTATGTGTCTTGTATGGCTTATCGTTTAGGTTTAGTGTGTATATATGTATAGTAGTTTATTAATAATTATAATTAATATCATTGTTATTAATTTGGTATCTCAAGGCAATATCTGGTTACAATCATCTGTTGTTTGCTCTATAGCAAATAGATTTGACTGCAATGTTTTACAGCTTATATATTATGCTGAATGAAAAACTTGGTCATTATTATTTTGATTGATTTACTTAGAATCTTTGTATTGGTGGTTGTTAAATATTATTGTTCAATAAATACAATTTCTTGCATAATATTTAATAAAACGCTTTGTATTACAAACCGCAGCATGAAGTGATTGGCAGTTGACACTACATTGTTTCGCCACCAGATGGTGGCAGAGACCGTATAATATTCAGTCCTACAGGCTTTATGAGAGCAAACAATTTCTTCAGCAGATATAAAAAGCGACTGCTAAACAAAAACATTACAGAAAAGGCAAATCACACTCTTTCTTTTGTATTTTTACTGTAGTAATCTAGTAGTGTTTGCTTTGCTTTGGTTTTATGGGGATAATGTCAGTGAATGCCCGGATGCAGCAGAAAAATACAGGCTTTGTAGAACTCTGTAGATTGGTGTTGTTTTGCTCTGTAGTTTGTTGTTGCTGTATTATAATCTTGATCTGAGTTGATCTGATATTGTATGTCATTGTCATGGCATTAAAACCGAGTGATGTCTGAAATGGAGCAAAAACATCTCAGAACGGTTGTGTTGCAGTAACTGAGACTCCACTAACGAACACTGAAATGTCAGCATGTTTAGGGCTGTAGAGGTGGCTGATGGGATGCGATGTCTCCTTGAGCCAGTGGCTTATTTTTCCTTTAGTGTCCATATTTTTTCTTTTTCTTTTGGCTTTTCCCTCTCTTTCTCCCAGTTTCCAAACTCATAATATCCAAAAATATGCTTCTATTCTGCATTTTTATGTCATTGCCAAGTGTGCCACTTCCTTAATGCTATATTAATCCTCATAGAATCATTGAGGCGCTGTTCACTCGTCCTCTGTTTCTCACTGTGAACGTTATTGTCTGGTTGGAATTGCTAAATTCCCCCACTTGACTGTGTCGAGAGGCTGTCTGGTGATGAATAACATTGGTTATTAGATGAAGGTTAGTGTTAATGGCATGTATCTACAGGGAGGTTTTAAAAGCCAGTGGTTGTCATGGTTGTGTAAACGTTCAATAACAGTTGCTTGGTGGGTTCAATGAGTCTCTAAGATGTGTTTCACAGATTGTTGGTAGGCAAGACTGGGTGGAGGCTGTGGTCAGACTTGGGCTGGTCCTGATGTAAATGTAATGTAATCGCAATTACTCGCATCCGAAATAAAAGTCTTTTTTTCTTTTTCAAATATTTTCCAAATTATGTTTAACAGAGCAAGAAATTTTTCACAGTATTTCCTGTAATATTTTTTCTTCTGGAGAAAGTCTGTTTTGTTTTATTTCGGCTAGAATAAAAGCAGTGTTCATTTTTTTAAACCATTTTAAGGTCAATATTATTAGCCCCCTTAAACAATATTTTTTCCGATTGTCTACAGAAAAAACCATCATTATACAATGACTTGCCTAATTACCCTAACTTGTCTAATTAACCTAATTAATCTAGTTAAGCCTTTAAATTGCACGTTAAGCTGAATACTAGTATCTTGAAAAAATCTAGTAAAATATTATGTACTGTCAACATAGTAAATATAAAAGAAATCAGTTATTAGAAATAAGTTATTAAAACTATTATGTTTAGAAATGTTGAAAAAATATTTTTTCCATTAAACAGAAATTGGGAAAAAAAATACAGGGGGGCTAATAACTCAGACTTCAACTGTACATAAAAACAAAACTGTACAAATAGTGTATATATATATATATAATTCGTATCATACACATACTTACTATATATCTACATATAAATATACATTCTCAAATATATGCATGCATTTGTGTTTTTATATATACACAGTACACACACATATTATGTCAAAACAAACTTTTATTTTGGATGCTATTAATTTGTCAAGCATTAGTAATATTTAAAAATGACATATTTTGTTGCTTGATTGTAAAGGCTACATTATTGTCACGGTGCGCTCACTCACAAAGGCACAGGATAACAGGAATTCTCAAAAACACGTAGATTTATTTACAACACACTCACTGGAAAATGGAGACACAGGAACATTCAATACCGGACAATGAAGGAAACAAACTAAGGGGTATATATACACACACACACATGGGCTAATGGGACACAGGTGAACTAATGAACATTAGGAAACGGCGGGAAAACAGAACAAAGGGATCACATGACGACAACACAGAACGGACGCCTGACATTTACCCCCCCCCTTTGAAGGCACGTCCTCGCACCTTCAACATAACATAAGGGAGGGTGGGAGGGAAGGTGGCCAGGGAGGAGTCTTAGGAAGGAGGAACCAGGAAGGGAGCTGGAGCAGGAAGACCCAGGACACAGCCAGGAGGACAGCCCAGGGCAGAGTCGATGAAGGGAGGAACCATGGAGGAGATGTAGCCACCGACTCCATGGGGCCGCCCGCTGGAGACGCCGCTGATGGAGGCGGAGCCCAAGGAGGAGACGAAGAGCCAATGGCCGAGGATGACGTCGAGGTTCCGGAGGGCTGAGGTGGAGTGGACGGCTCACCCGAGCGAGATGAAGACGCTGGGACGGAAGCCCGCGGTGGAGCCAGAGCGACAGAGGACCAAGGCGTAGGTGGAGGGAGGGAGGAGCTCAACAAAGCCGGCAGGACGGAGCGACGAGGCGCAGCCAGAGGAGCAGAGTCAGGAGGTGATGGCAGGGCGACAACTGACCAAGGCGGAGCCGGAGGGAAGAGGGAGCCTGGTGGAGCTGGAGGGCTGACGGTCCAGGGAGGAGAGAACCAACGTGGAGCCGTAGGGTCGGAGGGCCGAAGCGGAGTTCGCAGCTCGGAGGCTGGAGGAGCTGACGCTGGGCGACACCTTCCAGAAGGCGATGCAGGCAGGCAGCACCTCATGGCGAGCTCCTCTACTGGAGCTTGAGGGTGAGCTGGGGGGCTGGCTGACTGCCACAACAGTGGAGCAGGCTGATTGGTTGTTGACGCTTTTGTATGCAAAGGAGGAGAAGAATGTGGGTTGGGTGGGGTGCTGCTCATGACCCTGGAGCCAACGTTATCGAGGATCAAGGGGGCTCGGAGACTGTCTGGAAACAGTGGACACGGAGTTACATCATTGCTGTCTGGGAACAGCGGAAGGGGCTTGACTTCCCTCCAGAAGTCTATGAGCAGCACCTCAGTGTCCAGGGACAGCTCTCCCTCAGCAGTGTGGAAGTGGGCGGGACTCTCGCTTGGTTCGTCAAGATCCACCAGGACTCCCACAATGGGCGATGTTGCCGGTTCACACACCTGGTCAGACGGTTCGCTGAGCTCCTCCTGGTCGGTGTAATTCCGCTCTGTCGCTCGAGATGGCGATGGCTCATACACCGCGGGTGGCTCTCCGTCTGCGGTGTGCTCTTGCAAGCACTCCCTGCAGATGGGTGGTGTTGGGCTGGTCACTGGGTCTGGAGTGGCACTGGCGAGGTCTTCCTCCTCACAGACGGTGAATGTAGATCCATTCCTCGGCAGTGTCCACTCCACATAGGCGGCGAAGTTGCCTCGAGGACCATCTTCGGACGACCGTGCTCTGCAAGCGATGTTGAGGCTGGTGTTGAAAAACCCACAGAGCACGTTGTCCGGATAGCTGGTGAAATTCGCTACTGACAAGTAAAGTTTTGTATGGTCCTCGAGGCTGCTTTCCCCCTGCTCCAGCAGGAGGAGAAGAAATTCGGGATGGTAGAAGGGGTCCATGGGAACACGGGGGAAGGAAAAGAAAACACTGGGGCAAAAAAAGACTATAAAAATAAAACGGGGGAAAACACGCCGCACTTTATGTTTAGGTCCGGTATTCTGTCACGGTGCGCTCACTCACAAAGGCACAGGATAACAGGAATTCTCAAAAACACGTAGATTTATTTACAACACACTCACTGGAAGATGGAGACATTGGAAGATGGAGACACAGGAACATTCAATACCGGACAATGAAGGAAACAAACTAAGGGGTATATATACACACATGGGCTAATGGGACACAGGAGGGGAACACAGGTGAAACTAATGAACATTAGGAAACGGCGGGAAAACAGAACAAAGGGATGACGACAACACAGAACGGACGCCTGACAATTATATGTCAATATGGCTATAAAGATAAAGTAATGAAAAATAGCTAATAGCAATGCATAATATACTTAAAGGTCAAGTTTTGAAATAATACAGTAGGAAATTTGCTAAATGTCTTCATGGAACATGATGTTTACTTAATATTGATATTTGATTTTTGGAATAAACTTATAAACGTATAAGTTTGACCCATACAATGTATTTTTGGCTATAGCAAAAATATACCTGTGCAACATTTGTGGTCCAAAATATTATAGATAAATGTTGCATTTATGTTTTTTAAATAATGCATTTGGAAAAAAACATGTGTTTTAAAAATCAATTAAAGCGCATGTTTGCTGATAACAAAATTTGCATCATGCACAGTGTACTTGGACCCTCACATATAATAAATCAATCAATACATATTGCATTATTCCAAGTAAAAAAAAGGTATTGGAGTTTGAATGTGAAAACTTGATGTGCTCTTTACAAGTATGAGATGTTTTCCACATTGCATTTCGTGTGTATTATAAAGTGACCAAAACTCACATCACATGTATAGATGGAGTTTGCTATCTCCACTCCAAGACACTGAAAGCATTGGATGTTGTGCTGCTCACGTGCAAATAAACGCTGTATAGGTGAATTGGCTAAGCTAAATTGTACGTAGTGTATGTATGTGAATGAGAGTGTATGGGTGTTTCCCAGTGATGGGTTGCAGCTGGAAGGGCATCCGCTGCATAAAACATATGCTGGATAAGTTGGCGGTTCATTCCGCTGTGGCGACCCCAGATTAATAAAGGGACTAAGCCGAAAAGAAAATGAATGAATATAAATAATTCTCGTTAACTTTCGGCCGCAGCTGTATGTGATCTATAGCTGATTAACCATGTGGATGGATGATAACAGCCTTCTGAGCCTACTAGCAGAAGGCCCCTACTGGCCCATATCTATCAGCTGATAACCACTGATAACACCCATTCAATCAAGTGATAACATTCGAATCGGCTGAATAAACACAATTCCATGCTTCATAAGCCATATTTCGATTATGATTTTACTTAACTTTAATTTACATCCCTACACATGCATACCAACACGTGTGTTGTGTGTATGCATGGCAGAAATTCACTAATGAAAAACAGCTTAATGATGTTTGACTGATCTTTCTTTCAAGCGTTCTTCTTGTTCTTGTTAGGAATTCCTAGCTTTACACAACCATAGATACAATATCTCTAGCAGGGATCAGGAGCTACTAATTAGCACAGATGCAGAGGCTGAAGCCCTGATCCAAATGAAGGAATCATTAATGAGAGCTCAGACCCTGCGGAGAGCGGGAGTGGGTAATCGTGCGTGAACACAGCACAGATGAAAGAATTCAAATTCTTCATCAACACATATCTCTGCTGTTGCTCGCACACAGCTGTCAGTAAAAATTTCCTCTGGAAAACATCAAATATAGGAATAAGGAGAGTGCTTGTATTGGGGGAGGGTCTTTATAGAAGATATCTGAGAAAACGTGAAGCGGCATTAAAAATTAAAAAAACTTATTTACTTACTATTTAATCATAATCAAGTGGTTTCAAGCATGTATGAGTTTTTTATTCTGTTGAACACAAAAGAAGATATTTTGAAGAATGTTTGAAACTGGTAACCATCAACATCCATATTCAGCAGACAACTTGATGTCAACATAACATTAGATTAGATTAGATTCAACTTTATTCTCATTACACATGTACAAGTACAAGGCAAAGAAATGCAGTTGAGGTCTATCCATGAGTGCAATAGCAGCATAGGTATAAGTTATAAGTGCATTTATAGAAAAATATGGGTAATATTTACAGATGGATGTACTATGAACAATATACAAGTCGTATTAACTAGAATCAGAGGTTGCTATTAATAATTAGGGACATACAAATAGATATGAACATAAGATACAGGTTGTTATTTGCTATAAACAGGAATTAAAAATAGATATGTACTGTAGGTATGTATACCATACATTTACAAGTGAGTATGTACAGTGTTGTGCAATTATTATGTGCTGTACTAAGTGTGCAATATTAAATAGTGATGTCAACATGACATCAAAAAACATGTCAAAATGCAAATCAATTTGATGTCAATTGACTACTCTGATGTTAAAATGACATCAAATTGATGTCTAACATTGGTGTCCAAAAATCATGTTAAATATCAATTACAGGATTGTCCTTTGATTGATTTTTTACACCAACATTAGATGTCAATTTTATGTAGTTTTGACATCAAGGTAGTGTACATGCATTGTAGAGATACTGAATCTAATGTAAATTAGTCATTTAAAACTGATGATTTCAGATAAATAAAACTTTTCTTTTGTGACAATATTTTGGCTGTCAAAAGGGCATCAATGTGTGGATGTCAAAAGAACATGAAGGTTTTGACATTAAATCGATTAGCATTTTTTACGTGTTTTTTGATGTAGTTTTGACATCAAGGTGCCTGCTGGAAAGTGGGAAAAACAAACAATAGCTGAGAAACCATGCAGTGTTAAAGCGATAGTTCACCCAAAAATGTAAATTTCCTCACTATTTAATCACCCTCAAGAGCTTTTTTTATTCTATCGATCACAAAAGAAGATATTTTGAAGAATGTTGGAAACTGGTAACACATTCATACCCAACAGGCCACTTGATGTCAAAACAACATCAAAAAACATGTCAAAAACACGTCAAAAATGCAAATCGATTTGTTGTCAATTGACTACTCTGATGTTAAAACGACATCAAATCCAAAAATCATGTCAAATATCAATTACAGGACTGTCCTTTGATCGATTTTTGACGTTTTTTTACACCAACATTAGATGTCAATTTTATGTCGTTTTGACATCAAGGTAGTTTACATGCATTGTAGGGATACTGAATTCAATGTAAATTAGTAAATAAAACTTTTCTCATATTATTATACTATGTGTTGTATTTATGTGTTGTTAATTTGGTGGTCAAAATGGCATCAATGTTTGGATGTCAAGGTTTTCACATTAAATTGATTAGCAGGAAAAACAAACAATTTGGAAGTCAATCATTACCGGATTCCAGCTTTCTTAAAAAAATATCTTATTTTGTGTCCAAAATGGTTATGGGTGTAACCATTATGGGTGAACTATCCCTTTAATGACCTGAACATAAGACTAGATAAGATTATTTATTGATATAAGGCTGAAATCAAAATTTTTGCATCTTTGTTTCAACCAGTAGTTTGGATATAAGTCTGGAAATGTGTGGAGTTTATGAATGGATCATTGATTATTGTTTTTATTTTTAAAGATCAGGGAAATCTTGTTTCTATTCAATGATGATGTCTTCGAATGAAAATGAAATGTGTAAGTGTGCTTTGCCCAGCTGGCTGTTGTATGTTTTTTTCTGCCTGGCTTGGTTATTTACCCAGAGGCAGAGCCGTCTGTTTTTTTTTGTCTTCACCGCTGTAGTTTCTTTGACTGGAGGTGGGACGGCCTGCATAGTCAACCATCTGTTGACAAAGAGCAGCTTCTGTTTGTTTGTCTGTCTCTCGGTCTGCCTGTTTATCTGTCTAGAAATGCATGTGGCGTGGAAGACATCATTTCTGAATCAGTGTGGCTAATGTGCATATCTGGGAAACTCACGCTTATTGTTTTAGTTAGTGGTTCGGGTGGATTCACATATTATTCTGTTTGTTTGGGCAGGAGTAAGTATATGTATGTCGAATGAGTCAAAAATTCTTGCATGCCTGTGTTCTCTAGAAGTGGTTTTCTGTGTTGGTTTCATATACCTATTTCAAAATCTTTAATTACAGTAGAATAATGTTTAGGGTGGCATGGTGGCGCAGTGGGTAGCGCTATCGCCTCACAGCAAGAAGGTCGCTGGTTCGAGCCTCGGCAGGGTCAGTTTCCTCCGGGTGCTCTGGTTTACCACACAAGTCCAAAGACATGTGCTATAGGTGAATTGGGTAAGCTAAATGTGTGTGAATGGGAGTGTATGGGTGTTTCCCAGTGATGGGTTGCAGCTGGAAGAGCATCCACTGTGTAAAAACATATGCTGGATAAAATGGCGGTTCATTCCGCTGTGGCGACCCCAGATTAATAAAGGGACTAAGCCGAAAAGAAAATGAATGAATGAATGAATGAATGAATAATCTTTGTGAATTCTGTTATTAGAAAGAACACAGAAAAACCCACTATAGTGCACATTCAGTCAACTTTTTGTTTGTTTTCTAGGACAAGTTGTCACATGTTTATTAGGCCATGCTTTCATAAGCTGTGAATTTATTCAGTTTATTATAGGTGCCATAGAATATTTAGGCATAACTGAATAATCAGAGTTCAGTACATGGAAATAACATACCATGCACTGCAAAAAATGCTTTTCTTACTTAGATTTTTTGTCTTGTTTCTAGTCCAAATATCTACAGTTGAAATCAGAATTATTAAACCCCCTTTGAATTGTTTTTCTTTTTTTTAATATTTCCGAAATGATGTTTAACAGAGCAAGGAAATTTTCACAGTATGTCTGATAATATTTTGTCTTCTGGAGAAAGTCTTATTTGTTTTATTTCGGCTAGAATAAAAGCAGTTTAAAAAAAACAAAAAAAAAACATTTAAGGTCAAAATTATTAGCCCCTTTAAGCTAAATTTTTTTCGATAGTCTACAGAACAAACCATCATTATACAATAACTTGCCTAATTACCCTATCCTGCCTAGTTAACCTAATTAACCCAGTTAAGCCTTTAAATGTCACTTTAAGCTGTATAGAAGTGTCTTGAAAAATATCTAGTAAAATATCATTTACTGTCATCATGGCAAAGATAAAATAAATCAGTTATTAGAAATGAGTTATTAAAACTATTATGTTTAGAAATGACATAAATAGCAAAATAATCTTATGTCAAAAGGAAAAACAAGATTATTTTGCTTACCCCATTGGCAGATTATTTTGTATGTTTTAAGGAAAAAATCACTTATTTTTGGCATATCGTTTTTGAAAACAAGAAAGCATTTTTTAGTTGTCTAGAAAATGCTTCTTGATTTAAGAATTTTTAGATATTTGGACTAGAAAGAAAGCAAAACATCAACGCACCGAAGAGGCATAGGGTCTGTTCAAACACATCTTTTGTTAGTTTAACATGTATATTGTGAAATTTGCCGCATATGTTTGTAGTGAGGCAACAGACACATGCTTGTAATAAGTCAAACGTACACAGCTGAATATGTGTTTAATGCATGTTTATGCATCATGTCATATCAGCTCTTTTCTGTGATTTCTGTGAAAGGTAAAAGGATGCCAATAAACGTCAAAAACGCCTCTGTTTATATGGAGGATGATATTACTTCCTGCCCGTGTTTTCATATACATTAAAACCAATAAAATCGAAATGCATCTCAAGTTGGCACCTGCTGGAGCATCAGAGCAGAGGTCATTAATATTCATGACCCTTCCAAAATATGGTCAAACTCAACCATTTTTAATGTTAGGGCCAATGCTGAGAGTTGGAAATGGACCAGATAAACCATTTCTTGAAAATCTTTTACACATACCTAAGCCACATACATGAAGTTAACATATTGTATCAATGCATTCTATGGCACCTTTCATTTTGGTTTCTTTTTAAGTTTGTTACCATTTAACTTTCTGAATCATTGTTTTGTGTTTAACTTAAATGTCATTTAATGGCAGGTTACCATTGTGGCACACAATGTCTCAAAAGGTCTACAAGAATTTTTTATTTATTTATTTATTTTTTACTGAAAATAAACCATGAGATGTAAGTCAAAGGTAGATGATTCTTTAAGTTCATTTAGGGTATTCTGACACAAACGATTCATTTAACTGAATTTATTTTAAAAATAGCACCATTGGCAATTGCACACATGGATTCTTACTAAAAACTCTGTATAGGCCAGCTGTTGGCCTATACAGTTACTATGTAAAGAAACACTGCACATATGAGCATACTTGATCCTGTAATCCACTTTGGTTTTGGTTTTTTGCTGTCAAGAATTCACAGATTTGTATAGTCTGTATTATAACACATAATTTGCCTGTGCATCACTGTTTTCACTAAATCAAATGTTTGTAATTTACACTCTAAAAAGTGATTAGTTATTTAAAGTGAGTACACTTTAAGTGTTGGCTTTAGTTAAAAATAAAGTAAGTAAACCCGTTGTAACTTGGAACTGTTAAGTTGACTTAATTTGAATAATTTTGCAAACTTTACTCACTTTTTAAAAAATAAAGTCAACTAATCGTTTTTTACAGTGTACATGGAGAATATAAAAGTTTGTTTTCAAGAACATACACATTTGTTGGGTCATTGAACGATCAAAAACAAACAAACAAAAAAGTTTTTAATTTTTATTTTAAAATAGAGTCATGTGAAAGCTTACGTAATACTTTGGATGTAGGCCTAATATGTGATTTTCTGTTGGAGCTGGTGATTGTGTATTGAATTTCCTCTCTAAAGCTGAGGGCTTCATCGATCCGTTTCCCAATTATTAGTAGTTAACATCATACAGCTGGCCATAATTCAGTCCGGCACTCGCATGGACGAGCATAGATACTGCTGTGGAAAAGAGCAGGAGGACACATCTAAAATGACATCAGTGCTCACTGCGCTCTGTGTTATTGCATTTATAAGCTATAAAAATCCAGTACAGCACAAACCCACTATAATAATATTGTTTAGCCTAAAAATCTTTCATTATTCATTTGTACATTTTTCTTTTTCTCACTGAGAATTTTGTGTCGTTGTTGTGTTTTATTACTCTGTGCTTTTTACAAGCAACTGGGATGTGTAATCCAGGATCTGCTTTTGTGTGTGTTTTTCAGGGTTCTCGAGTGTGGGTGAATCATAAAGATCAGCTGCATCCCTCTACAGTGAACTCATGTGGAGATGGAAACCTGGTGCTCACCACCGACTATGGCGAGGTAAGACTCAGTAATCTGTCATAAAAACTCACACATCCAAACACACAGATGTTGCCCTTTATGGCTGAATGGATGTTGTGTGAGTCAGAGATTACGCTGGTTTGGTATTGTGCTCTGAATTTCATCATAACAGAGCTGAGGATGTGTGTGTGGGTGCGGGTGTGTGTGTGTGTTGTAACTGCTAATAAAACTGCTTGTATTAGTAGTTATATTGATTTGCAAATCCTCAAACGCAAACACATTAAGAAAACGCGCTGCAAATTCTCATAATGCAAATAAATTAAGAAAGTGTGCTACAAATTCTCACAATGCAAATAAATTAAGAAAACGCGTTTCACTTTCTCACAATGCAAATAGCACAGAACACCTCAGAAGTGTTTCAAAGGGACCCAAAAACATGACAGACCCGACTATTTAGGTTATGGTTATGTGGAATAATGATATATATATATATATTTATATCTGCCCATTGGCTGCCCACATCTGTGGCGCATATATATATATATATATATACCAATGATAAACATATATGCCACAGCCATATCACCCTGCAGCCCAAGACCGGTTACTCACTGAAGATAAGCAGGGCTGAGCCTGGTCAGTACCTGGATGGGTGGCCACATGGGAAAAACTAGGTTGCTGTTGGAAGTGGTGTTAGTGAGGCCAGCAGGGGGCGCTCAACCTGTGGTCTGTGTGAGTCCTAATGCCCCAGTATAGTGAAGGGGACACTATACTGTCAGTGAGCGCTGTCTTTCGGATGAGACGTTAAACTGAGGCCCTGACTCTCTGTGGTCATTAGAAAATCCCATGGCACTTCTTGTAAAGAATAGGGGTGTAACCCCGGTGTCCTGGCCAAATTCCCTCCATCGGCCCTTACCCATCATGGCCTCCCAATCATCCCTATCCACCGAACTGGCTCTATCACTGTCTCTCCACTGCATCAATAGCTAGTGTGTGGTGAGCGCATTGGCGCCGTTGTCCTGTGGCTGCCGTCGCATCATCCAAGTGGATGCTGCACACTGGTGGTGGTGTGGAGAGACCTCCTCATGATTGTTAAGCGCTTTGAGTGTATGGCCATACACGATAAATGCGCTATATAAATACACGTTACATTACATATACAAAAGACAAGGGAACTGTGTAATCAGGATGTTAAAATAAACAAAAAACTACAACTTCACTGAGAAATAGTCATGGCACAATAAGCAAATCCCAGCTGGGTCCGTCACATTTTTGGGTCCCCTTGAAACATTTCTATTGTGTTTCATGCTATTTGCATGTGTTGTGAGAAATTGCAGCATGTTTTCTTAATGTGTTTGCGTTGTGAGGATTTGTAACATGTATGCTGTCAAACCGATGAAGATCTTTTCTTAATTTGCTGGTGTTATTTGTAATTTCATGTGTGATTTTTTTTAATTGCAGCCTGTTATTTACAGTTATTACAATTTTTTTACACATTTTTTAGTGTAAAAAAAACACATGAAATTGAACATGAAATTATATATAATTTTCTTTTACATTTAAACCCCCCCCCCCCCCCCTCCCCTAAAGATGTTGTTATACATGGCCTAAAACAATATACTGTATTTCCACATACAAAAATACACATATACACATATGAATCAATCAATCAATCAGTAGAGAGGTATTTGTTGCTTGTATCAGTGTTTGGTTCCCAAATTTTATGGTAGTCCTTTAGTTTGCCCCTTATTCATTCATTCATTCATTCATTCATTTTCCTTCAGCTTAGTCCCTTTATTCATCAGGGGTCGCCACAGGGGAACGAACTGCCAACTTATCCAGCATATGTTTTACACAGTGGATGCCCTACCAGCTGCAACCCAGAACTGAAAAACATTCATACACTCTCACATTCACACACATACACTACGGGCAATTTAGTTTATTCAATTCACCTATAGCGCGTGTCTTTGGACTGTGGGCGAAACCGGAGCACCCAGAGAAAACCCACACGAACATGGGGAGAACATGCAAACTCCACACAGAAATGCCAACTGACCCAGCCGGTACTCGAACCAGCGACCTTCTTGCTGTGAGGCAACAGTGCCAACCACTGTAGCCCCTAGTTTGCCCCTTATACTGTAGGTAATTCTTTCTAGTGCAATGTAATGTGACAAATCTTTCAACCAGTGGTTGAAATGGATGGGCTTTCTATATTCTTTCAATAGAGTGCTATCAAAGGTCTTGCAATAACAAGACACATGTCAATCATTTTGGTTTGATAACCTGGCAATGACAAACTTACAGTAAATAAACCCAAAGCACATATTTCAGGAGTAAAAATATGCCCTTTTTAATATATCCTATAATTGCGTACAGGTTACTAGACCACCCCCCAAAGGTCTATACCTCTGTCTGGCAAGCAGAACAAAGTTTTTCCACCGCAGAAAAAAATATTGTTTTTGAAGAGGGAAATGAATTGAATATGGATCAAACAAATCATCACAGAAACTAATGAGAAAACAAAACAAAGAGTAACGCTGTCAAAATGAAGGCAGGAAAACAACAAAAAGTCGCATGTACATTTTTGACAAGTTGTTTATTTAGTGTTGAATGAAAGATGTGGTACAGCTGCATCACCTTTTAAAGGGTACCCTGTTACCATGACAACATCTGTTAGTGGATAACTCTACACTAAAGGCAGCATACTCTGCCTGTTCTACTCTGTGTCTTTCTTCCATGTTTAATGTCTTTCATAATTTCTCTGCGTATATCACATTGCACCAATACAGGCCAAAAGCTTGTGTTGAATGTTGGAGTGCATTACATTTGGTCATATGATACAGTCTCTTTCACATGACCATTATGGGAGGGTGAATGTATTGATTTAGCCTAAGATGCACAGTTGGCAATTACACACACAAACACACACACATGTTGGTATTGGTGGTTTATGAGGACTTTCCAAAGGCTTATTTAGGTATTAGTTAAGGTATTTTATACTGTAAAAAACGCTTACTATATGGCCCTACGCCACCACCCCTAAACCCAAACCTCAGAGGAAACCTGTAGCAAATGTGAATGTGATAAGACCCTGTTAAATAAAATTTTTAAGCATTTTGTATTACAAAGACACTAACCATGTCCTCATAAAGCAGCTTAATAGAGTACAACTAGGCCATACCCATGTCATTATATACATTTCTGCCCTTGTAAACCACAAAAGCCAGTACAAACACACACACACACACAGTGCTGACAGAGGTAAGTAGTTTGTGATGGCTGTGAACTGAGCTGGGATGTCAGGCTATTAATAACAGCTGTGCTGGCCTGGATTCAGCTCAGAGAGAGATAGATGCACAGCAGGGAAGGGTTATTTGTATGTACAGGTGCATAAAGTAAGCCTGTTTGCATTTGTGTTTGTCTACCAACTTTTGCGTGGCACATGTGTTTTCATTCATGCACATCTGTTGGTATGCTTTATCAAAAATATCATTACTATTTTCTTCAGATAGAATCACTTGAAGTTGCTTTTTCTTCTTACATATGCCATCTAGAATTACATTTGACTGTATTATGGTCTTTCTTAATGGAAGTGCACATGTAAGCAGACAGTGAGGAGATAGTTTGGTTCAGTAACTGTTTATGATTGTCATTTTTAAATGAATTGTTACAGTATATGTCTTGAATGCAATGATTGTCGCTTTGGTTAAAAGTGTCTGACATGAACACTAATGTGTTGTTAATGTTTCCCAGTGTGTTATCACTAAAGGGGAATTTACACTTACTGGTTTTGCAGTGAGAAATGATTTACAATAAGTGAGATTTGATTTGCTTGCTCAGCTTTATGGAAATGAACAGTGATGTCTATTAATGGGAGCTCTTGTGATCTGATACAGTGGAGAGTACAATGATTGTGCATATAG
This sequence comes from Danio jaintianensis, assembly GCA_903798115.1. NCBI lineage: Eukaryota > Metazoa > Chordata > Actinopteri > Cypriniformes > Danionidae > Danio > Danio jaintianensis. The sequence continues at coordinate 6,592,814 of CAIGQV010000919.1, forward strand.
GCAACTATTGTATCCATTAGTTTAGTTCTTTTTCTTCCACTGTAAAGTTGATGGCAGCCTATAGAATTATATAGTAAAAAGTGGTTACGTTTGACAATATGAACATTTCAATCCTTCCAATTTCTTATTTTTACTGATTCATTATTCCTGCTCAAGATTATTTTAAAAGCATCCTATGTTTTTTTTCATTATGAAAATTTGTCCGCTGTTTTGAATATTTAGAAACTTCTTTGTTGAACTCATCCTAGACGGTTTGTCAACTTTTCTCCAAAACCATCTAAGATTATTTTCAGACTGTACTGGCATAAAAGTTATTAAAAGATTTTTGGTAAACCCAAATATTCTTTAAAAACATGCAAATGAATTTGACAAAAATCATGTAAAATATGAATGAAGGGCCACACTTTTGTGTATTGGGATCTTGCATCTTGTTACGTGTCATCACAACCGATGATTTTATTTTATTTTTTTGCAATTACAGTATGGTATTCGTGGTATGAATTTTATATTTGAAGAGCTAGTTCATCTAAAAAAATGAAAATCACCCTCATGCAGTATTTTTGCGAGGCACTACAATATATATACTGTACATATATTTTATTTTATATATATATATATATATATATATATATATATATATATATATATATATATATTTATTTTCATTTATTTATTCCTCTTTTTTTTCAGGCAATTTCAGGCAGAATTTTATTTGGTTGAACCTGAAAAATCATTTATGTAATCAGGCAGAACTTTTAAGAAACAGCTTTAACCAACAGTATTAAACTGAATATTTATTTGGTCACAAATGTGGAGAATACAGTGTAGAAACACTTTTGACTTAAAGACTTAAAGATTGTCTTTAGACTTAAATGAAACAGTGAATGTTTGTTTTTACTCCAATTAATTGAAATTAACATTTGAATGAACTGATTCAAACTTCCAAATTCAGTACAACTGGATTCAAAAATACATTAAAAAACTGTATGTTTGAGGCTACATTGCCTCAATATCTCCTGCATGCTGCTAACCTTGCTGATTCATGCCCTGAACCATAGTACTTGTGCTGACAGGCAAATATTGAGTAGCTTTCTCTGCTGTAGTCTAAACTCTTGTTTTAAACTATCCTCTATAAATCAATACACAGATCCGGGCCTCTGCTGTGTCTGTCTCCCTGGAGGTCTTCTCACCCATTGTTTTAGCCCAGGGCCAATCTCTATACAGTAAGATTCAAAGTTCAAAGGGGTAGAGAAATGGTTTTGCATGTGGGGGGATTTGTTTTGAAATATCAACCCTGTTGGAAAATGCTGATTTTTTCAAATGTAGATGTAAAGGCATGGTATAGTACATGGATGGATGAAAAATGACATCTTGCTCTCCTTTTCTCGCTTTTTTCTTTCTCTCGTTTCTGATTTGTTAATAATTTAGTTAGGAGTGGGTGTGACCCCATTCCTGCAGTGTTTCTGACTAAATTACTGGGACAGAATGTGTGCTGTGCAAGCATGTGTGCTTGGGTTTTACACTGTGTTTTTCAGCATGCAAAAACTGCTTTTCAGTTTAACATTGCATTTTGCTTGCAGTTCGGTTCAGTTGAAATGTTAAAAAAAAGATATCTAAATTATATACATAAATATTTTCAGTAAAACCTCAAAACCTTAGTCATAACAATGTAGCCGGGATCAGATTTAGATCAAATAGATCATCTTTTGTCATCGATCCCAGTTGTAGAAGCAACAAATAATAACTTGACTTCTAGTTGATAATTTGGAAAAGTGTCAGAAGGAGGAGGCATTGAAGATGAATCCAAAGAATCTTGATGAACTCTGGGAGTCCTGCAAGAACGCTTTCTTTGCCATTCTAGATGACTTTATTAATAAGTTATTTGAGTCATTGCAAAGATGTATGGATGCAGTCCTCCAAGCTCATGGGAGTCATACACAATATTAATTCTTTTTCCACGGCACCATGACTTTATATTCTATACTGTACATTATTTATGTTAAGTGAAAAGACTTTTGTCTAAGCAAAGTCAGACATTACTGTCCTAATTAAATAATTAAAAATCAAGGCATGATCATATTTTATTTTGGTAAAATTAGCGTAATCTTGAGGCCTTTGCCTTTCATATAAGCCACTTCTGATACTAAATGATCAAGTAAAGTTATTATTTGTTGTTCCTAAAACTTGGATAGGCGAATAGACTTTTGTCAGGTAGTGTACTCAGTATTACATATTATGGAAAATATTACTTTTTACAGAGGAATAGAGTATACTGAGAATTAAAAACTTTATTAAAATGAATCTGTGATCATAAAAAGAGATGCAGGCAAACAATAACAAAGAAAAACTTTGACTGCATTTATTGGTACACAATTTCAGATATAGCTTAATTTTGAGAAAAATATACTTCCATAGTATATATATATATATTTTTTTTTTTTTTTTTTTTTTTTTGGTCAATGGTTACAGGTTTCTAACATTCTTCAAAATATGTTCTTTAGTGTTCAACAGAATAAAGAAACTCATAAAGTTTGAAACCACTTGATGTGGAGTATATAGAGAGTAAATTTTCATTTTTGGGTGAAATATCTCTTTAAAAAATGCATTAAAACTCAGCTTTATCACCATTTTATTTATCTTTCAATGATTTGTCATGAATTCTTTTTTGGTAAATTATGCTAGCAGGTTTCTTCTGACTTGACTGTCATAAGGCTCTATTGTGCTTGATTCCATCATAATAGATTGCATTGTTGGCCTTAACCTTTCAGTTTGAATTTGAGGATGTGAAAAAGGTCACTTAAAATGTCATAATGCGTTGTCCTTTCTGGTTTTAAGTTTGTATATTTTGTCAGTATATCTGCTGTGTTTTCAGATATTTCTCTGTAAAAAACGTGTAAGGGTTATTTGAGGTGATATGTATATATGTGTGTGTGTGTGTGTGTGTGTGTGTGTGTGTGTGCGTGCGTGCGTGCGTGCGTGCGTGCGTGCGTGCGTGCGTGCGTGCGTGCGTGTGTGTGTGTGTGCCCTCTGGAGCATTGGTCAGTGAGTATCTCCTTCATACAATTCACGCTGAGGTGATCCTTCTGCTTCACTGCATGCTTCAGTATGCGTGCGCAAGTTCACCTAAAGCGGTCACAGGTTTATAATAGGATTTAAGAACTGTGTGCCACAAATATAGACTGTGACCCAAATTTGAGAAGTTAACTGTATGAGTTCACGTGCAACTCTGAGTTACAGCGCTTGAGGGCTCCTTACCAACCCCCTTCTGAGATGGCCTTACTGTGTCACCATGTATGTGCGAGCTATTTCTAATTCAATTCACACTGAGACACAGCAGATCGGCAGATGTGGATTGTAAACTTGGCTGATGGGATCGTAATAGAAAAATATTGAATCATGCTTTTTAGGGACATTAATTAATGAAATTATATTAAATATGCAAAATAGCTCATGTAATTGATCACTTTTTTCCGGATTTATGTACTACTTTTGTGTGTTTCTGTGTTTGATTGTATTTTCCAATTGTAGCTTACTGTGATCACCTGTGCCTTGTTTATTCATCCATTAGGTCCACTAGTGATTAGATTAAGATCAGTGCAACTAGTATTTGCTCTGTTTATTTGAATAAAATACTTTTTCCTGTGCTTGCTGTAGCTTTTTCCTGTACTTCTGCATCGAGTGATCGCCATATCTCATGTTTATGATTAATGTTAATGCTGTTGTAAGCATATATATTTCTGCGTTCTGTATGTGTTGCTCTGCAAACACTTCTGAAACGCTAAAACACAGGGGAGTCTCTATGATCTACTGCGTCAAGTTTCTTTTCTGGTGTTTTTAGTTTACATCAAAAATGTGTGTAAAGCTACTATAACACTATAACAGTAGTTGAAAGTCACACTCATTCGAGGAGGAAAGAGATGGGAACCTGGCGAATGTTTAACAACTTTATTCATAAAATAAACACAAAACAAATGTATAAATTAGGAGCTCCTAGCAGTACTCGAGACTTGTTAAATTTGTCAGCTATACCAAGCTGACCAATCACAGATCTTTATGCTGCGTCATCTCGACATGGTTAAATTTTTTGAGAGGTGCCATCAGGGATCTCTTAAAGAATGTAACCATGTCAGACAGAACGCAGAAATATATATGCTCACAATGGAATAGAGCCGCTATACGGGAACAACTTAGCACACAGTTTGTTTGCCACAGAAGATGATGAAGAACAAGAAAACTAGTTGGCTTGGTGTTACTGTATAATGTTATACAGTATATTACTGCTACAATGCTGTGTAAATCTTGCGTCATACGTCATGTACGTCAGTCATGCATAACATGCATTTGGCCACCGCTGGAATTCTGAGATTGGAGTTTATCATTTAAAAATTGTAGTATTTCTGTTTCGCAAAAATAGTGCTTCATAATACGTACGTTAAAGCCCTGGTGGCATATGGGTTAATTTGATGACGGATTTTTTGGCTTTTGGAAGCTTCAAAATAAAAGCCACTATCCAACAACTTTATACAGCATGGAAGAGTCAGGATCAAATTTAAAACTACTCTGACTGTGTTCATCTGAGAAAAAAGTCATATACATTGAGAATTGCTTGAGGGTGAGTAAATTATGGGGTAATTTTCATTTTTGAGTAAGCTATTCCTTTAAATCTTGCTAACCAAACCTTAAAATATACAAATGAAGAGTTCAGATGCAAAAACCTCTAAATGCCGTCTGCAATTTTCTCCTGAGATGAGCATTTTTTTCAACATCCTATGTTTATGTTCATATATTTAACTTTAAAGGCAATGAAAAAACTTATTCGTCACTATAAAAGTACAATTACTGAGCTTACACACATGAGTCTGAGAAAAATGCTAATTTTAGAAGAAAATATCAAATAACATTTAGAGGTTTTTGCATCTAAACTCTTCAAATGACTATTGAATAGTTTGGGGTAAGCAAGGATTATTCAAGTAGACTAAATGTGGATGTAAACATATTTAAAAAGTTATATTGAGATCTGTGTTTCAAATAAATATTTTAGAATGATTTCTGAGGGATCATGCAACACTGAACACTGTAGTAATGTCAGATGAAATTCAGCTTTGCATCACAGGAATAAATTATATTTGAACATATGTTAAAATAATAATACAATAGTAGAATGACAGATTAATTATTTTATGTTTTAAAAATAGTTCACAATGTTACAGTTTTTACTGTATTTTTAAACCAGTGAACTTAACATTGAAGACTTTTGAATGATAAATAGTTTAAAAAAGCAATTTACATTATTGTGACAAAAGCAGCAAATTTATACATTACCCAAATTTCTTCAAATCCCTATATTGTGTTTTACTTTCATATCACTGCACATAAGTTATCCGGCCTACAGTTCACAGCAATCCAACTGGCTATCAGTCTGCATCATAGACTGTAAAAGATATGGACGTAGTATCCGTGACGTCACCCATAGGTTTCTGAAGAACGCAAAAGAAGCTACAAGTAGGCGTGGCCAACCGGCACCATTTTGTTCGCGCGTCATCGCACTGACCGGGGGATACCAAACAAGGGCAAAGAGGCAGAACGTGAGCTGAGCTACAGACACCTGCTAGCATTTTGCTTAGACAGGCTTTTCTATGGGAGAAACGCTTAATCCTTTATTACCTGCGACTCGTTTGTGTTCTGACCACATGTGCTTGGTTGTATACTATATCAATAAAGTGTTTAGTCTTTTAAAAACACTGTTATAATACATTGAGCCACTAAGCATTGTTCTTATGAAGTTTTTCTACAGGAGAAAAGTGCAAATTACTTCCAAATACCAAATACTACTACAAATATAGTCTATGTTAGTAAGTGCAAGGCTATTTATGAAATCCAGGCATTTTATGACGTTTCATATGGCTGTTTTATAGCCTACAGCTAATCAATCTGTCCTATTCTAAAGCGCATTCAAGTTCTAAAGAACATTATAAATTATAAATATCATAAATTATCAACAAAAAAAAAATACATTTATAGATATGATATATTAGTATATAATTTCACTCACCTGGGAAATGGAGGCCACGTGAATGGTTTGTGAGGCTGTGAGCAATATTAAGTGCACACAGCATGCCATATCATCTGATAATTGTAGGAAATAATTCCAAAAGGCAATTGACTGTGTAAAGCCACATAAAACATAACAAACATACGATGTATATGCAGAGTTCAGCGGCTAATCAGCCGGAATCAGCTGAGGTGAAGTGATGGCAACCAGCGAGACCTAGCTGTCACTCAAGTGGCCACGCCCTTAATTATGCAGACTTAATATAACTTAATATAAACTAAACATATGAGTTATAAAAAAATTCACCCCCCTCACAGTTGTCATGAAGGGTAATATTAGCTATATACACCAAAATCGTTCTTTGTACCAGGCTGTAAACACCTTTTTTTCTGCTGTAAAGTTGGCCATTTTAACAGGGGGCTCAATAGAAATTTGCTCTATTATGGAGCCAGGACTAGCGGAAAATTGCAGTTTCAGTTACTTCCGTATTAGCTTCACGAGGGAGAGCGGGAGGTTGCCCCTTGGTCTGCATTAACTGAAGTCTTTTAGATATAATCTTTGGTCTTTTTTGCACATGTAGACATATGTCTTTAAACATTTAGTCACATTTCAATAGTTTTGACATGTCCTGTGGGTCATGTGTAATTCAATTTTTAAAAATTCATCTCAAGACTCCAGCGTTCTCTTCCATTCTGCTGCGCTTCTGTTTCTCTATAGGTGTGAATGTAGGTCACTGGTGCTTATAGTCTCTATCTCTCTCTCTCTCTCTCTCTCTCTCTCTCTCTCTCTAGCTCTTTTTTTCAGCTTTCGTCTGAATCATGCAAAGCAGCTTCAAACATCAAACAGATTTGCTGGAATAGCCATGTGCTGAGGGGAGAGAGATGGAGCGACTGTGTGCTTGTGTGTGTGTGAGTGGGTGGATGGATGGATGAAGAAAATGGAGCATGAAGACCTCCTCATCTCCTCTAAACTCACATTCATCATAGACTCAACCCAACACACACATTCTCATCATAACTATCAAAATAGGGACATTGCACTGACTTTAATTGTTTTTTTTTTTATAGCTTATTATAAATACCATTAACACTAACCCTCAGCTTCACTTTTTTTACTTTCCTTTCAACTTGGTGTCACTTTTTAAGGCACATGGTCGTCTTTATTGTCATTACTTTCTTACTCTCATGTCCAATTGTGTCATGGTAAAATTTGGGTACATCTTTTTTCTTAAATGAAATGACTATGTTTGCGGTGTCATTTCATCATTAAGCTAATGCTCGAATTGCTCCACACCAGTGTGAGTTGGAAACCTGTAATCATTGACTTCCATAGTGTTTCTTTTTCCTGCTATGGAAGTTAAAGGTTACCGGTTTCCAACATTTTTTGGAATAACTTTGTTTGTATTCAACAGAAGATTAAAGAGGTTTGGTTTGGAAAACGTCAAGGGTGACTTAATAATGACAGAATTTTGAGTTTTGGGTGAACGCAAATCCCTTTAAATATGAAAATCCAAAGTTCACTGTATTCTTCACATAAAGATATAAGTGGAGGTCAAAATTAAAGAATATTTTATGAAATATTTGGGTTCTGACATCAACCATTTCCAAACATAATGCAACTTCCTACGACGTTGGGATACAACATCAATCTGACATCATGTTGACGTCCTGTGCCTGCTGTGTAGTGTAAACGAGGCCTTAATCCACTTTTGACAGTTCACTTACTTTAGTGTGTTGTTGTAGCTAACTGACTTCTGTTACTAACTTCTGCTGCTGAAAGGTTTTGTCAGGGCTTTTAGTCCAAATTCTCTTAAATACAGACTGGAGACACTATGTTGAGAACAGATCATCTCTGAACTGTTGAACAATTCCAGCTGCAGTGTTGAACTGATTGCCCATTGAGACTCTCTACATTATCCTGTCCATTTGTCTTTTGTGGATGACCAGTGTTTTGGGAGGACTTGAATGAGTCTGATTTATACTTCTGCGTCGATTGATTGCCCATGGTGCATACCTTGCACGTTTTCTCTAAATCATGTTTGATACTGCTCAGGCTTCTAAAGGGTCAATGTCATTACCGTAAGTTGTATTGATCAGCAGCATCTTGTCTTGGCTCATAAACTTTGACCTTTTCTTCCTTCTTTAAGTCTGTCGACCCCAATTTAACAGCATGTGACTAAAGCAAACATAATTCTCTCTGTGTCTTGCCCTTCAGTGCTGAGATATATGTACATTTGCGTGCATGTATGTGTGTGTGCACTTGTGACTGATTTAATGGGTTTGAATCAACACAGTTCATAAACCCATGCCTGAAGTAAATGGCGCACACACACATTAGTGTTTGTATTGATTTTTAATCTATCAGACTCTTAGCTCTCTCTTCATGAGCTGGGCTGCTCTCTCTGGTTACCATGGCAACGGGTGGCACAAGATTGAGGTTTCAGCAGAAATTAAATAGACAGAATGCAGGGAAGGAGAGAGAGAGAGAGAGAGAGAGAGAGAGAGAGAGAGAGAGAGAGAGAGAGAGAGAGAGAGAGAGAGAGAATGTAGCTCCCTTTTGTGTTGTCCACTCAAATAAAGCAGAGAACATGTTATCTAAGTTAATTTACATGGATATTAAAGCTGAATTGTGCAAAGCATAAAGACTCAGTCTCCAGAACACTTCTCCAGTCAGTAGACCCTCATTTCTGGAGGAAATCTATATAGAGACAGGATATTTATAATTGTCTCAGGTTTTGATATAATGGAAGTAGCAAAAAATATATTTTTGGGCACATTGAAATGTACATCTGAGTGAAATGGATTACAAGAACTTCTGTCCATTAGTTTCTGATTGAATGGTAGCAGAGTTGATTGTGAGATTTACTTTTATTTAAGTAGATTATGATTTTGATAAGTCTGGAAAAGTCTGGTGTTTCATTATAAGTTATAAAGGTTTGATTAAAAAGGACAACCTGAAAAAATAAAACCAAATACTTAGATAAATTGTTCATAATATAAGCTGTATTTAGAGTTATGAATTTCTATTTCATGCGTTTTAAGCTATAGAGTGTATTTTAAAAATAATAAATTAATAGAAATGAGCAATTTGGAATTTGGCCATGGGAACGATGTGTTCTAAATAACATTCACGAGGGCTGGGCAGTATGAGCTAAATTTTATTTCACGGTATGAGAAAGTTTATTTCACGGTAACAATATCTTTCGCGATACAGTTTTTTTATGAAGGCAGTTATTTCAGAAAATGTACAAAAGGGCTTATTTCTATAATAAATAAGCTTGAATATTTATGAAAAGAAAAGGACTTGATCTAATTTGATTATTTTGTATTTTATTTTTAACCTACATATATTAATATAAATATAGTAAACAAAATATGACATTAGATGAACAACAAATTGATGTGATACACAGTTTTATGTGGACAACCCTTATCAATATAAACATTTCTCAAGTAACATCTTCTTACAGATATCAAATATATCCCAAGTAATAGGAAAATAAAACTTTAATATGAAAATATAAATATGTAAACACGTTAAGGAAATATAAATCAGTTTTTTATTCCTTCAAAAATACAAAATATAAACAGTTACAATTCTTGTATAAATATTGAAACTAAGTGATCACTTCTTGTTGAAAATACTAAGCAATTGCTGCATGTGAGTTGGCCACGCCCACTTATTTACATGTCATGGTACACACAGAATTAAAAATTATTTTTATGGTACACGTTTCATTCCACGGTAACGTTATATACCGCCCAACCCTAACAGTCACATTAAAAAACTCATCAGCAGGGGTATTTCAACTTACTGTATGTGTGGAAGGTTTAATGTGTACTCCGATACACAGGTTAACATGTATCCTATTAGCTTTTCTCCTTTGTTGAGTTTAAATAGGCCAGACTGTACTCTCCACTTGGCAGAACGTCTGTTACGGTTTTGTTAGGATGTGCTTGGTGGGCATAAAGGGTAAAGAAAGGCCTCAACACGCTGAACAGAAAAGCATGAACCCTGCCCTCTGACTAATGCATTATTCAACTGCAGGCATTTCCTTAAAATGGCCCAGGCAGGATCCTCTCCCCTTTTGTGATGTACTACTCATACGTTGGTGTGTGTATTAGCAGTTTGGGGTTATTTTGTCTTAAGTCTGCTCTGTGTGTTATTGTGTCTTGCAGGTGGTGTACCTGCAGCAGGCGGAGGTGAACAGGGAGAAGGTGTCTGCTATGCACCAGAGCAGCATTGATGGAGTGGAGGACATGTCCACGCTGGCAGAGCTCCATGAGGCCGCCATCATGCACAACCTTCATCAGCGATACCAGAAAGACAACATCTATGTAAGACACTCAAACTCACAATCATTCGCACTGAAAAAAAATGATTCATTGGATTTACTCAATTATTTTAAGGTAAGTGGTTGCCAACAATTTATATGGGCTGAATTTAAACAAACAAATTCTGTTGAACATTACTAAATTTAATTTGTTTAAATGCAGCCCATATAAATTGTTTGCAACCTCTTACCTTAAAAACATTTAGTAAATCCAATGAATAATTTTTTTCAGTGCACAAGACCTTGCTGGCATAACATAATCTCTCTTCTCAAGGATTTACAAGAAATTATTTATGCATGCCATGCCAATATGTGTTACTTTGTGAAGAAACACTATGTGCCTGTTTGACGTTGTTGTTTTGGTTGTCAAGTATTCATGCATGACTATGACATAATACACATGATGTCACTTTTTTTGCAAATCCACATTTGTTTTTTTTTTCTTGTAAATGAACTATCAAAACACAGAAATGTTTTTTTCATTTTAGTTGAAAAAGGTATGTGTAAATGTGTGCATTGATGCAAATGCTGTATAAACCCAAGCAATATTCATACAGTTGAAGTCAAAATTATTAGTTCTCCTGTGAAATTTTTTTTCTTTTTTGAATATTTCCCAAATGATGTTTAGCAGTATTCCCTATCATATTTTTTCTTCTGGAGAAAGTCTTATTTGTTTTATTTTGGCTAGAATTGACATTTTTAAGGTCAATATTATTAGCCCCCTTAAGCAATATATATTTTTTCGATTGTCTACAGAAAAAAACACTGTTATACAATAATTATTGTATTACAAAAATATCTAGTAAAATATGATGTACTGTCATCATGGCAAAGATAAAAGAAATCTGTTATTAGAAATGAGTTATTAAAACTATTATGTTTAGAAATGTTTTTTTCAACTTCAACTGTAGATTTTTAAAAATTGATTCTTTATCTGTAACTACTGTTTTTAACAGCTACCAGCTAAAACTGAAACTGAAAATGTTTGTGGTCAGTAAAAAAAAAAATTATTAATAATTGTATTCAGCAAGGATACATTAAATGGATCAAAAGTGACAGCAAAGGTATTTATAATGTTGCAAACTCAATTCTATCTTAAATTAATTTTATTCTTTTTAGCTTTCTGTTCATCAAAGAACTCTTTAAAACAGAAAATGCTTTTCATAAAAGTGATAAGCATAACAAATATTATTAGTTTTATGTTATATTATTATTATTGTTATATTTAATCTTCAGGGTTCCATAATAATAAGGCATGTTTTTTAGCACCAGGTCAGCATACTAAAATAATTTCTGAATTTCATGTGACTCTGAAGACTTGAGTAATGATACTAAAAATTTGCATTTTGCCATCATTTTGTCATAGCAAAAATACAGTTATTTTAAATTGTAATAGCATTTCAGAATAATACTGTTTTCGCTGTGCTTTAAGAGCTTTAAGATATTTTTTCACAAACATTTAAACATCATTCCAACCCAAAAGTTTGAACTGTACCCAAAAGTAACTGAAAAGTAACTGAAAATCATTACTGAAATGTACTGAGACAAAACTTAAAAGTAAAATACATAAATTTACATTTTCAAATTAAAACTGAAAAGATTTTTTTATGCATAAACTGTTTTATCAGATTTTTTGAATTGCAGTATGATTTGTCTTCAGAAAAAGTGTGATTACAAGGCTTTGGATTACATATACTCCAGCACACTGAGCTCAGGATCTATTGTGTGCATGTTAGTTTATATCAAGCTTATCAGTTTCTGATCTCACTGCCACATCATTTCCTTTCCCGTCTATACCATATGCTACTGACCAATAAAAAAAACAAAGACACAAGTATGCCGATATTCTACATCAAAGTGTTATGGCGATTACTGTTAATATTGTAGATTTCACACAAATCTCTACAATTTTCTTTGGGAAAAAGTAGGTCAGGATGGCAGTTAGTGCACAAGTGTTCACTCCTCTTTCCTGTGTAATCAGTCGTGTGTTATTTTGCATTCAGAGTTTGAGGGTGGACAGATCTCTGACCGGCCATGAGAGGAACCGGAGTTTCCTGCTTTAGTTTAGCAGAATGATATTAACTCAAAACATCTCATCCTCAGACTGAAAGGAAACCCTGTTTGATTAGAGATTGTTCCTTCTTCAAGAAAAACATCCGAAACCTAATACATCTCAGATTAGGATTAGGATTTTCAGACTAAACATATGTAATTCAGTGTTTATTAAAATATATACTGTCAATGATAGCATAACTAAGTGAATGTTATAACAAATTCTTTTTCTTTTCCATTTTTAAAGTGAGTTATTTCTATTATATCAAAAAAGATCATTTTTATTTGACACTGATGATGAATTGATGTTCAGATGGAACTACTGCATGCGCAATATAAATTAAATTTTATATAAATTTTAATTAATTTAATTTTAATTTAAAATAACTTACTTATTTTAGTTTATTAGCCAAATGGATATTTGTTAATTGTACTAAATCATCATAATTGTAATATGATGGTGCGGTGCCGGAGTGCGCTCGGAGCGAGAGAAAACCCCGACACAAAGCAGAGCACATTTCAGAAAGTTTTGCTTTTGCGGCTATTCTCCACTTGTGCAAATAAACGGAGGTGTTTATGACGTGGATCCAGGACAGAGGCATCACCATCAGCGCTGGTTACTTGAGGCAAATATTTCTGGACTTTATGAATTGCGTGACTCTGTTACAGCTTCTCCGTAATCCAGGACAGACTGAACCCAAGCAAGCCTCGTGAGTGATGAGCGTGCCATTACTAACAGCCAATCAAACTGTTTGATGTTGCTCTATTCTTGGTCGGGGATTTCAACGCCCCTTTTTCCATTTTTCAACACAGAGTCTGCCTTAGAGTGCTTTTATCGAATCAAAAATCGCACAAAAGAAAAATCAAATGAAAGTATGTGTATGCTGTCTTTTTGATTTGGTGGGCAAGACAGACTCAGCCCACCCCTGCCCATGCCTAGAGCCGGCCCTGTGTATAAGAAATAATTTATAGAGAAATAAGTCTGTAAAATGACAGAAAATGTACTGGCAGTTTATTACATGGTTTTTGTACCATAATATACAACACCAACCCAGGCAATATATAACTTTAAACTTTATAAAAGTCACCTTTTCAAACTTTTCAAACTTTTCTAGAAGAAAGATCAAGGTCCCATAATGCAATTCAAATGCATAAATAAATGGTGAAAAAAAAAGAATCACAAAATATGGAAAACTGAATATGGATGTTTTTTACAGTGCAGTATGCAGTTTATGCAGTAAAATTGTTCAATTCGGTCCAGGTATACTGTATACCAGTTATATATGTACTGCTGGGTTTCTGTACCCAAACCTAGCTGAGAATGCTCCTACGTGGGTAATTATGTGGGTATATTTCACACATTGCATTAGTGTTTGTGCGCATGTGGGTGTATGAGAAAGATAAAGAGAGAAATCAAAGACTAGGCCCTCTGGACATGTGTAAATAAATGTGTCACTATAAGGGTCTTAGTGATGATGTTGCCAAAGAGAAGAGTCATGTGATCAGGTTTCAGGGACAGACAGCTGTACGCTCATTGGTCTAAACTGAGCCGTACATCCCAGACTGCTGGTTTAGAGTTGTAGCCTGGAGGGACTGCTGTGACTCACTGTCTGCTTTATAATTCAAGCATTCAAACTTGGCCTTTGCAGAATGCATAGAATGAGTCTGTAATGCCAGTAGATATTTCTATGTAAGGATTGACTTGGACAGAGAGAAGTGTACTGAAAGCTTTCAGTATAATTACAGTTGTGGTTGTATTTTTACCTTTATAATATTTAATAATCTTAATTTTTTTATCTTCCTTTATGTAAATTTTTGCCTCCAAATTCTGATTAGCCATTTTCAAAATAAATAATTATAAGATAAACTATTTTATTTTTATTTTTATAACTTCAAACAACCACACATCAGCTGCATTCCTTATTAGCAGACCTGAATGTGTATTATATTGTTTGGTATTCATACTGTTCTCATATAGACAGTTTATTAAAGGGTTAGTTCACCCCCCAAAAAAGTGACCTCATCTTTTATTATCTCTTATGTGGTTTTAAACCTTTATGAGTTTCTTTCTTCTGTTCAACACAAAAGAAGATATTTCGAAAAATGCTGGTTGCTGGTACCCATCGACTTTCATAGTATAGGACAAAACACAATGGAAGTCAATGGGTGCCAGCAACCAACATTTTTCAAAATATCTTCAAAAGACGAAAAAAATATGATGACAGAATTTTAATTTTTTGGTTGAACTGTTCCTTTAAGTCAGTGCTAATTAATTTAGCCCTATAGTTGTGGACATAACTTACACTGCAGAGTGAAAAAAACATCTGACAGTCATCTACACCCAAAACACATCATCCAATCCAAACCTATTTCATAGTATAGTCCAAAAACCTGCTTTTACAAGTGAGATAACAGCTGTATTGTTGTTCATCTCTGTATATTTGTGCTGATAATGAAATGGCCAGCTTTATGAGAAACAGTTTGATCTCATTCATGTAATACAGGAAATTATGTATGGGTGCTTCTGTGATTAGCAAAAGCTGTTATAATGCATTTCGTTAGTAAAGCTTGAATAACACTTCCCTTATCAGTGTCTGAAAATAACTATGATCTGAATAAAAAAAAAACTGCTTGATATTGTCAGCTGTGTTCTTGCTGTGATCTTGCTTTAGACTGCAGATTTGTGTCATGTTGTGCTCAGTGGAGTGAATGCGAAGGTGGGCTTTTATCCCATTTTGGTAAATGGATACAGTGATTTACCTCTCCAGTGATGCATTGCATTTCTTGCATCTGGAGTTGATGACTGATAGCAAGGTTATCTGATTTATCTGAGACAGTGAGATGCGGCTGACCTGAATGAAAATGACTCTCCTCTCTAGCGCCCTCCTGTGGCGGTAGTGACAAAATCAACATTGACACACTTTTTACACTCGCAGCTAATATACTCTATTAGCTGACAGTACAGCTGTGTTTTTTATAGAATACCAAGAATCTACTTGCAATAAAGCAACAACCTAATAATAAACTGTTCTCATTAAGAAATGTTCTGAATGTGTCTCTCACTTACTGTAAGGAATCTCCCAGTTTCCAGTGTCTATAATAGGAAATCAGCACACATTAGATATACTTGCCTTAAACTGTTAAATACTTTGCACCGGGTACTTTTCATTGCACGTTTCAGATGACAAATCCACTAGAGGGCGCTGCCTACATTTTTGTGAATCTAAACGCGTTACTTGGGATACATTTAGTTGTACGTTTCAGATACATGTCCTTTTTGTGCATGTCCACAAGATGGCAGGGCTTGTCGTACAGATCACCTAGCGAACCTCAACCCAAACAAATGAGAAAAGTGCACTGTGACAACGTAGTTTTACTTGCTTTTATCTCTTTAATGAAACAGTGCTTCACTGGACTCGAACCCGAGCAAAACAGATAAAAGCAATGTAAAATCAAGGTAAATTTACGTGGTCGCATTGCACTTTTCTTTCACGCTTGCTTTTGAAAACACAATTGTTTGGGTTTAGGAAAGGGTTTTTGGTCAGTGGTTTGCTGCTCTAGTTAATCTGACAAGCCCTGACTTCTTGTGGACGTGTACAAGGATGTGCATCTGAATCCTATAACAAAATGTACACTAAGTATTTCAGATTCGTAATAATGTAGACAGCGCCCTCTAGTGGGTTTGCCATCTGAAAGTGCAACATAATTTACGTTTTGCAAAAATGTATGCCGAGGGATGTAAGTTTAAAGTATACAAAAATATAGAACTGTAAGTAAAATAACAAAATAAATACAGTTTCCGTATTTTGTGATTCACAAGTGTTTTCTGTTTATTTACAGTTGTGAATTGCACTATGAGACCTTAATCTCTGCTCTGTCGACTTTTGACGTTGAAAATTCAACTCAGTTTTTATTGACATTTTAGTAATTTGAAATAATATAATGTATAAGAAATAATTTATAGAGAAAAAAGTCTGTAAAATGACAGAAAATGTACTGGTAGTTTATTACAAGGTTTTTGTACCATAATATACAACCCGAGCACTCTGCAACACAAGTACAATAACGTCCAAAGTGAGCTACTGTGTAAACTGACCTCACCAAAAAAGTTGTTCATATAAATAAATAGATACTGTAGGTGATTACAAATAATAGACATGTTGTTTTGTGGTGTTTTTTGCTGTTGTGCAAAGAACTGCTAGGAAATAATCTTTTATCGGTCGATAATATATCCCTGTAAATATCATTAGTGTGAAAAGGAAAAAAGTTGTTGGCATTATACTGCCTTATAGCGCAAATTTTATCTCGAAACTGCAGTTAAACGTACTGTATGTTGAAGTACGTTTAACTGCAGTATCACTAAAATTTAGGCTGAAGCACATATTTCCAATGAGCCTGTGTTGCATCAATGTATGCTGTTGTGAATAATTTAAAGGGTTCTTTCAAACTAAAACTTTTGCTGCGCACCTGGGTTTGTTTGACATCAGAGTTTAGTTTGTTTGGATAACGTGAACGCTGTTTTGTGCACCTAAAAAGGGTGGTCCAGTGTACGGTTTAGGTGAAACCCATTACGATTCATGTTTCTGATGTCAAAAGCAATCATATTAAATCACAGAAATAAGCCGTATTCACATAGAAATATACACATGCACAGAAACGTTTTGTTACCTTTATTACCATTAGCATCTCTCTCAAAAATGAACAAAAAGTTTTGATAATTTTGCCATTTAAAGCTTAACTCTTCTGTAGTTGCATCATGGACTAAAGAAAATGAAACATGCATTATTATGTCTGATGCAGTTATGGTACGGCAGCAAAGTTCCTTGATTATTATGCCAGAATGAGAGTATAGTTTCTAGCCATATAGGCCTAGAAAATAGCAACTTTTCTCTTTATTAGTACATGATATAACTACAGAAGAGTCAAGCTGTAAAGAGGAAAATTATTGACAATTTTTGGTCATTTTTGAGCGAGATGTTAATGGCCTATGCTAAGCTAAGCTAAATGTGCTCCCGCCAAACTCAGAGATCGACTGAATGGATTCAAAAATTGTAAAACTAAACTGTTTAACTCTAAGGGAGTTGTAAAATGAGTCTATTTATTTATTTATTTATTTATTTTAAAACACAGAATGTTCCTTTTAAGCTTTGTCTATAAAACCTGGGGATAATGTCATCTGGCAACATCTGCTTGAAGTGAATACTCAAGCACACTTGAGCTACTTTCCCTTAAGTATAGTTGTAAACATTGCGCTGCTCATTTAAACTATAGAAATGGTAAAATTGTGCAATCGGTGTCTCACAGTCCAGATAGAACTGTGGTCTGTTATTTGGTGACTCTTGCAGTTGATGTTAGCAATTATTGTTATGTATTATTTTATCATAAGACTTGTAATAGATTTTTTTAATTCCATTTCTCCTAGTGTAGTGTTTATATTGTTGTGTTTAGTAGTGCCTTTTCAGGAAATCTCAATTTAATCTCATCACTATGCTGTTGCTAAGATCCGTAAATCATATTACTGCAGGTGGCCATGGGTGAGCATGGGTGTTGTTAGCCTCAATCTATGAGAATTACAATCACGCACACCCACCCATGAACACATTATAAAGACCAGCACGCAGTAATGCATTCAATGGTAAATGAGATGGATTTATGTTGTCACACATACAATCCTCATGGCCCACTGACCCTGACGCATGTGGTTATGACCCGATCACATACTGTTCCCTTTAAATATTTCCCTTTATCTGTAGGTATGAATTAAAATGTGTGCTGATTGTAAGTGTGTGTATTTGTTTCAGTGTGCTGGCTTTGTTCTACTCATTTGTTCTACTACCATTTCACTTTGTTTCAGACTAACATAGGTTCTATCCTGGCAGCTGTGAATCCCTATAAGCAGATCAAAGGGCTTTATGATCTCTCGGCAGTGGAGCTGTACAGTCAGCATCATCTGGGAGAGCTGCCGCCACACATATTTGCTATTGCCAACGAGTGTTACCGCTGCTTATGGAAGAGACATGATAGCCAGTGTGTGCTGATCAGGTAAAATAAGTCATACAAACACTTTTTTGTTTTGAATGCAGACAAACTAGCACTAGCTTATCAGTAAATGTGCTTTGTAAAGTATGGCTTTATCTTTTATGAAGCTAAGAATGAGCAATTCCAGCGTTATGGATGTGACATTTGCAGTAAAAACTCAAAACATAGAACGTATATGGTAACTTTATATTGACATATTATATACATAACATCTGTTTATATTTTCCAAAACAACTAACGACAGAGTTATGGGATCAGAAAAATATCAATCTGTAAACATTTTTTAGATTTTAAATGAGGAATATAAACATGCGTTATGGATGTGACCAAAAAAGTTTGCGAGTTTACAGTATACAAAATACTTTTTAGAGATTCTGTGAATTAAACTGCACAACCCAAAAGAAATAATGCTAATCAAAAGGATAAGAGTTGGCTCTATCTGTAGAACAAAAATGATTGATTTTATTTTATTTTACATTTTTGCATTTATGAGGAAAAAGCTTCGTTATGGATGTGACAGATGTAAAATTGGCACTTGTGTGACTTTGGTAAATCAAATTGAATTGTTTGAAAACATTGACAGAGACATTTTTAAGTATTTGTACAGTATCCTAAAAATACAAGCCTACGCAAACAACTTAGAAAGGGTTTAGCTATTTTGGTGAAAACGTTATATTTTTTATGGCAAGACTGACATTTGCATGGAATTGCTCAAATCAGAAAGTAGCTGAATAATAACAACAAAGATAACTTCTCTGTTTGTTTGTTTATCTATCTATCTATCTATCTATCTATCTATCTATCTATCTATCTATCTATCTATCTATCTATCTATCTATCTATCCATCCATCCATCCATCCATCCATCCATCCATCCATCCATCCATCCATCCATC
>CAIGQV010000919.1:6612195-6702123 GCA_903798115.1 Danio jaintianensis
ATCCATCCATCCATCCATCCATCCATCCATCCATCCATCCATCCATCTATCCATCCATCTATCTATCTTCTCAATCTATTTTTTTTACATGAAAATGTTTCAAAACCACATTTCATGCATGTTTTACATGATTATTTTGAACATTTGATGCTCATGTTATTTTTCTGTAAGTGTGCTAAAGTTTTAGTATAATTTTAACTTGTACACTGTAAAAAGCGATCAGTTGACTTTACTTACAGTTTTTCTCAGTCGCTTTGGTGCATTTCTCACAACACTATTTACATTTGCACAACAGTTAATGCATTTCTCAAAACAATTAGTACAAACTTCAAAACCTAGTTGACAACCTGCAAAAGCGTGTCACTTGCTCAAAATGGATAACTCATTCCTCAAAAGCAAGTATTCATGTCAATGAAAGTGTCAGTGTCATCAAGATGAAAAGTCCTAACACCATTGTTTATGAACAAGATAGTCATATGGCTTTGTCATGTTTTCATTATGACAGTTTACTCTGTAAATTTTTTCCAATGCTAAAAAGATCAAAAGTCAGATTTTGGTGACACGTCCTGAAAATGCTCAAGACAGCACTATATACTATTTGCACAGCCATTTGAAAACTACAATAAAGTTAGACATCACTCTATTTAGTGAGGTATCTGAGTACAAGACACTGAATATGTATGTTTCACATTTTTACTGCATATGCTCTTTGCAATTCTAATTTATTCACAGCATTGTGCAAAATAATAAATACACCCTTATTTACAACAAACATAAACTTCCTTTTGGGTAGAGCTGTGCACAACTCTAAACAATATTGCAGTACATATTGGAACTGAACCTACAACATACATAGGTCTGTAAATCATTCATGAAATTGTTCAATTTAAAAGACATCTTCAGGAAAAAAAAGATTTTAAATTTTTTATAAAATTTGCTTGACAAATTTTGACAACTAGTTCAACATTTTTGTATGTAATGACTCAAGTAATGAAATGAGAACTATTAGTTTTATATGAAATGACTATTCAACATTCACAAGTTTAGTTAATTTTGACTGACATGACATAAGCAAATGATAACGTTATAAAACAGCAGAAAGTTGTATGAAAGCAATTGATGCATGTCCAAAAGCATTTGCAATTTGTTGGAAGGAATGAGAAACTGCTACTATGATGTGCACAAATGACTAATTGTTTTGAGAAATGCATAAACTGTTGTGCAAATGTAAATAGTGTTGTGAGAAATGCACCAAAGCGACTGAGAAAAACTGTAAAACTGTGAGTAAACCCATTACTTGAAAGTGATTAGTTGATTTTATTTTTTAAAAAGACAGTAAACTTGTTGCCTTAAAAACTTTGAGTAAATAAACTATGTGCATACTTATAGAAAATTAATTAAGCAAACTTAACAGTTGCAAGTTACAATGAGTGGTAACACTTAAGTTTAGGTCACAACTCGCGGTATTTACAAACCATTAACACTACTACACGCCACAGCCATAACACCCTGCAGCCCAAGACCGGTTACTCACTAAAGCTAAGCAGGACTGAGCCTGGTCAGTACCTGGATGGGAGACCACATGGGAAAACTGGGTTGCTGTTGGAAGTGGTGTAAGTGAGGCCAGCAGGGGTGCTTAACCTGCGGTCTGTGTGAGTCCTAATGCCCCAGTATAGTGAAGGGGACACTATACTGTCAGTGAGCGCCGTCTTTCGGATGAGATGTTAAACCGAGGTCCTGACTCTCTGTGGTCACTAAAAAGCCCATGGTACTTCTCGTAAAAGAGTAGGGGTGTAACCCTGGTGTCCTGGCCAAATTCCCTCCATTGGCCCTTACCCATCATGGCCTCCCAATCATCCCCATCCACCAAACTGGCTCTATCACTGTCTGTCCACCAATAGCTGGTGTGTGGTGAGCGCACTGACACCTTTGTCCTGTGGCTGCCGTCGCATCATCCAAGTGGATGCTGCACACAGGTGGTGGTGTGGAGAGACCCCCCTCATGATTCTGAAGCGCTTTGGGTGTTTGGTCATACACAGTAAATGCACTATATAAATACACATTACATTAGATTACATTACTACTAGCTGAATATACTACTAATTAGCTGTTTGTTAATAGTTAGTAAGGTGGTAGTTGGGTTTAGGTTTTGGGTAGGATTAAAGATGCAGAATAAGATCATACTTACTAATGAACAATTAATATCTTAATAATAGGCAGGTAATAAGACAGTAGTTAATAGCATCAATTGTGACCTAAACTAAAGTGATACCCAATGAATTTCGTTTTAGTAAAATCAAGTTGTCACTTTTAAGGCAATGAGTTAAGCTACTCACTTTTTTAAACTAATTGCTTTTTTTAACAGTGTATTAATCTAATTAGCTAATATTTTTTTATTAAATATAAAAATGCATAGTAATTGTTATAAATAACTTAAAGGTACTCAGACTGGTCCAGAGAGCCATGAAAATGTATTAGTGTTTTTACTGACTACAAAAAATGTTGCTACAATGACAGCAACAATTTTCATCTAGTATAAATACATAAATCATTAATCCGCCTTTGTGTGCTCTGTTGATATACTGCATCTATCACTTCTTACTAGAATAGTTTAGTGATGTCTTGTGTCACTTTCATCTTGTTTTGAAACACTGCGAGTCTCCGTTACTGACTAAGAACTAATGGCTATCCGTTGTTAGATATCATTCATTCATTCATTTTCTTTTCGGCTTAGTCCCTTTATTAATCTGGGGTCACCACAGCAGAATGAACCGCCGTTGTTAGATATCATCACAGTTAACTAATCTCATTTGTGTTAAACCTGAAGGCTGAGTTTGCGTGGTTGTGGCATATACCCATGCCACAAACCGCTATCAGATTTCACAGCATTGCAAATACAATCAGGGCAGCACAAATGTCAGTGAAGGTCATACATGTGATTGTGTGTATGCGTGTGTTTAACAGTGGAGAAAGTGGTGCTGGGAAAACAGAAAGCACCAAACTACTGCTGCAGTTCTTGTCTGTCATGAGCCAAAACTCTGCCGGGACTCCACCAACAGAGAAGAGCACACGTGTGGAGCAGGCTATTGTACAGAGCAGGTAAAACACGGAGAGTTTACACCAAAAATGATACTTTACTCAACCTCAATTGGTTTAAAGTCTTTATGAGTTGCTTTTTTATGTTAAACACATTAGACGATTGAAGAATTTTGGTGATTGTTAGCCATTGATATTGTAAAAATGCTATGGAAGTCAATACCCATTTGTAACATTCTTCAAAATATCTTCATTTGTGTTTAACAGAAGAAACAAACTCAATTAAGCATGTAAATGATGACTATCATCACTATCCCTTTAACACACATGGCCTAAGCACTTTTATACAGTATGCACACACAAATGCACAACCTTTTACATTATTTATTCTTGTGCAGCCCCATCATGGAAGCCTTTGGAAATGCCAAAACTGTCTACAACAACAACTCCAGTCGCTTTGGGAAATTCATTCAGCTTCATTTCTCTCAAAGCGGGAACATTCAGGGAGGATGCATCGTCGACTGTATCCTTCTATATCTGTACATTTGCATTCATACATTGTTTTAAATTTTTTTGTAAAAAATAAAAGATAATTTAAGTATGTCGTATGTATACATGTAGTGTTCTCCGAAGCATACTGAAGCTTACATAAAGAGAGTGTACTTTCCTGACAATGTTTTTAATAATTATGCATTTAAAAAGTGTCATTTGAATAGACCTACTTTATTTTAAGTGCCATCATCTACTACACTGTAAAAAATGTCAATTTGTGTTGGGAAAACTTGAAGGAATTCAGTTAACTTATTAGATTTTACAAATTCAAGTGGATTGAACATAAAAAGTTGTCCCCAAAAAACCTCAAGAACTGTGTTGTTTCAGCTCATTTTAAATAAGTAGTTTGAACAATCAGCAGAGGTCATTTTTGGAGTGTATGTGCTAACATTTAAATTAATCATTTATACATTGCATTAATTATGTAGATAAATGTATTTATGTTTTATATATTTTGAAAAGTTATGTATCTAATTACATCTTTAATTTTGTAAACAAACTTAAAGTACATTTTAAATGCTTTATTTAATAATTTACAGTTAGCTATAATGTGTGGCTAAATATTACAAGATAATGTAGTTTATGTGTACTAAATTGCAACTTTATCATTTATTGTGTGTAATTAAAGATTTACTTATTTATTTAAATGTTTCAGTAGACATTAGATGAAACAATAATTTAGTTACCATAAAACGTTTTGATTGTATTGCTGAATGTTGTAAATACAAATCACTGCTATTAATTAAAGTATTCATTAATATAAAATCAAAATCTTAAATTAACCAAAGCATAAATATCATTTGAGCAAAAACTAATACATTTGACTAATACATTTTTTGACAGTTGACAGTTATTAGCCCTCCTGTGACATTTTTTCATAATCGTTTTAATAACAAATTTCTAATAACTGTATTATTTTGTCTTTGCCATGATGAATTATTTTGCTTAAAGTGCAATTTAAAGGCTTAACTAGGTTAATTACGTAACTAAGTTAGGTTGATTAGGCAAAAATAGACCAAAGTGTTATGTTCGGTAACCTCTTGGAAAAAAAAACCCTTAAGGGTGTTAATAATATTGACCTTAGCAGTTTTTTTTTAAATATATTTTTAAATTGCTAAAAGAAATTACACTTTCATCAGAATAAAATATAATAGGAAATACTGTGAAAAATGTTCCTCCTCTGTTACACATCACATGGGAAATATTTGAAAAAGAAATTAAAATTCACAGAACATCTAATAATTTTGTCTTTAACTGTATATTTTTAAATAATGTAGCATATATATATATATATACACACAATTTTTTTTATGTAAAGTGTAGATCTTTTTCATGAATGTGTTATAATTCAGCAGGGATTATTCATAGTACACCTTACTTCAAGCTTCTGTTTCATGTGTCTGCATTTCCTTAATTTTTGCCCCTTCAGATTTACTTGAAAAGGTAAACCTTGCTGTATGCTATCTGACTCACGTCTAACTACCAGAAACCAATATTCTGTCCCAAAGTGCTCACAGTATAAATCCAACTGTTGTTCTGATAATACAGTTTGGCACTGGATATATTGTAAAAGGCAGAATCACTCCACCATTTTGTATAGACAAAGAGTGTCTGCCAAAGTGAGATTTTCGCCCACTCAGCATCTGTGATCTGATCTCTTCTTCCAGAATCGAGTGGTAAGGCAGAATCCAGGAGAGAGGAACTACCACATATTTTATGCATTGCTGGCTGGGGCTAGTAAAAGTGAAAAGGGTGAATGAATACGCAGTGTACATAAATACACACAGTGCTGATTTACCAAATAAAAACACAAAGCCATTTTGATGGACTGAATGATAAGATGTGTCTCTGTGGTTTTAGAAACATATTTTCTGGAAGACTCCCCGGAGTTATTTCATTACTTGAGTCAGTCAGGATGTGTGAAGGACCGCAGTCTCGATGACAAGCAGCTTTTTGACGATGTCATGGTAATCTAAAAAAAACTGGAATAGATTATTGTTTATATGATAATAAACAACCTAATGAAAACGCTGCTGCATGTATATTCATTCTCTGTCTCTCTTTTTGCCTGCAGGAGGCTTTGAAGGTGATGGAGTTCACGGAGGAAGAAATCAGAGATATGTTTAAATTGCTCTCTGGAGTCCTGCAGCTTGGCAATGTGGAGTTCATGACAGCAGGGGGTGCACAGATTACCACCAAACAGGGTGAGAAGTGGCATTCTTTGTTTAAAGGGATAGTTCACCCCCAAAAATTTTATTAAAACATGTACTCACCCTCAAGTGATTTCAGACCTTTATGAGTTTCTGCTGAACCAAAAAGACAATATAATTAAGAACAAACCATTGACATCCATAGTAGGAAAAAAGTCAATGGTATAAGTTACAGACATTTTTCAAAATACTTTTGTGTTCAACTTATTAAAGCAAACCAGGTTCATTGGAAATACATGCCCAGGGCTATGCTTTTGCAAACCATGAAATATGTTGCTCTGGTGACGTTTGCTTGCAGCTTGTGTTGTCAAATCCACTTGAGGCCACTGTCTACAAATTTGCGAATCTCAAATACGTTAGTGAGCTATGTTTTCTCATACGTGTTTTCAAAAGCAAACGATAAGACCGTGTGGTTTTACCACAATTACACATTGCTTTTTTACCTGGTTTCTGAAACCATCCTTCACTGTACTCCACACCGCATCCCACGTATACAACATTGTACAAGGCGAGCTACTAAGCAAACTGACCATCTGACACCAAGCTGACTTTTATCGGGAAAGTTGTCCATGTGGAGATAAGAGGGTGAGATATCACAGATGCATTTAAGTTATTTTGTGTTATTTATTCAGTGTTCCTTGAAGAACCGTGCCAAAACAACCCTTTATTCATCAATAACATGTCCCTATAAATGTCAGTAGTGCAAAAAGGAACAAGTGGAGGATGAGTAAAAGATGACTGAACTTTTATTTTTGGGTGAACTATCCCTAATATCCCTATATTAATGCTGTAACACACCCTAGACTAGCAGCTATAAAAGCTGACTTTTTTTGGCAGCTCACATTTGGTCCAAAAATTTTGTGCTTTATGATATCACAGAGACTATGAGAAACTAGCATGCACTTTCTTATCTCAAAAACAAACAAACAAAAACCAACAAAAATGAAACACAGGACTACAGATTTACAAATCATCTAAAAATCTGAACTTGTTTACCATCTTTAATATGAATCATGTTGGTTCCAGTTTCTTCATTCCAGTCAACTGACCAGATTTCTGAAATAAACATAGTGACATATAACAGTATAAGCCAATTGTCACATTAAAGCCAATTTGTAAACACTCCAAAGCAGTATTACCAAGCATCTACAAATACAATTATATGCATGTTTGAACATTTTATATCTGCAATAGACTTACAATAGATTTGCAGACCTGCAATAGATTACATTTTTAAATTAAAATATTAAATTTTAGAGTGACCACAAGTTCTCCATTCCAAGATGGGAATATATGGACAGCATAGTGTCAATGTATTTTTATGCATTGCTTTGCTAAGCTGCACATCAAATAAAAGTGATAAAGTGAGATAAGAATAAGTCATAGTTAATGTTATTTAAGTCAATTAACGTTCATGTTAGTTCATGTTAACTCACTGTACTGTGCATTAAACAATGTTAACAAGCACAACTTTGGATTTTATTAATGTAGTAATAAATGTTGAACTATGATTAATAAATGCTTTACAAGATTATTCATAGGTAATGTTAGGAAATACATTAACTAATAGACCATTATTCTAAAGTGCCAAAAGGTTTATGTTGTCTGGCTAGTGTCAGGAGTACAGAACACAATGCAACTGAACATTAGACAATAGCCAAGAAACTGCAGGCTGTTGGCTTCATGTGTCAGAGCTTATTCTTATAGATAGACATTGCTTATATGTGTTAGTTAGTAATAATGATCTCTGTTTTCTATAGTTGTCACTAATGTGAGTGAGCTCCTGGGCCTGGATTGTTTTCAGTTGTCTGAGGTTCTGACCCAGCGATCCATGATCCTCAGAGGAGAAGAGATCTGCTCTCCGCTCACAGTGGAACAGGTACAGTCACTTTTCTCATTATGACTAATAATGTTAAATAAAAATACATGTATTTTTCAGTTCTTCTCCTTAACCTGCAAGCATTTTTTTAAAAGAAGTCTAATACGCATCGAATAGACGTCTAAACATAGATGGCTTGGATAAAACAAGGCTAAGTTTGTGCTGTCAATGAAAATCTAATAGACATCTAAGAATAGCCCAAGATTGGTCTGGTCACAGGAATAAATGACTACACATGTGACTTATGATGACTAGTCTAGTTTTGGGCTATTTTATTAGATTTTCATCGACAGCACAAATTGCCTTGTTTTAGCCAAGACATCTGTGTTTAGACATCTATTAGACATCTGCTAAACACAAAAGTGCTTGGTGGGTAGTCTCCATGTGATAAAAAAATGGTCATTTTCTTTTATCGTTTATCATTAATAGGCAATCGATTCCCGGGATTCGGTTGCCATGGCGCTTTATTCTCAGTGTTTCTCGTGGATCATCATGCGCATTAATCAGAAAATAAAGGGCAAAGATAACTTCAAGTCTATAGGAATCCTGGATATCTTTGGCTTTGAGAACTTTGAGGTGCGACCACAGAGATCACCTGTTCCTTCACACACATTATGCATTTATTGAGCTCTAACCCAAGTGTTTATGTGCTCTGAAGGTCAACCGCTTCGAACAGTTCAACATTAATTATGCCAATGAGAAACTTCAAGAATACTTCAACAAACACATCTTCTCTTTGGAGCAACTAGAGTACAACAGGTAAAGACGTGATCTAAACATGTATACTGTATCTCCAAGAGTTACCTATTTATTTCATTATGCAATTTAAGCATTTAAAAAAGAATGAACAATGAATTGTGTTGTGCAGGGAAGGAATTCATTGGGAAGCCATTGACTGGATGGACAATGCAGAATGTCTGGATCTGATCGAGAAGGTAAACCAAACATGGTCAGCAGTTGGCATGAATTTTGATTAATTTAGTCATATCATTATATATTATATATCATATAGAGCTTTATAATTACAGTTGTTGAGTTATGCCCTTATTAATGTTATATTTTGATGCAGAAATTGGGCATGTTAGCTTTGGTCAATGAGGAGAGCAGATTTCCCAAAGGCACTGACTTCACCTTGCTGGAGAAACTACACGGCAGACACTCTGTGAGTTATATTCTCATTATAGAAAGACACAATGAAATTAATCTAAGAATGTAAAGAACTGAACACTTGAGGTTGTGTTTTTCCACAGACTAATCCCTACTATGTGAAACCCAGACTGGCAGACCATCAGTTTGGGATAAAACATTATGCTGGAGAGGTACATGAAGTGTCTCTCTCTGTCAATCCATCTGTCTCTTTATGTATCTATCTGCATATTTACACGTAATGTTTGATATGTAGTTTATGATAAAATGGTTTTAACAATGTGCGAGCCAACTGAATATTAAGTATTTTACTTACTTTGCAAAAAACTAACAAAAACTTGTTGAGAGTCTTAAGGCATTCACTGCCTTTACAATACAGATGGAATGACCGTTAGAAGACAGTACACTGTAAAAAATTGCTGTAAAATTTAGAGTATTACTGGCAATTTTGGTTGCTAGTAATACTGTAAAATTTACAAGTGTGCTGTAAATTAACAAATTGTAGTTTTACAGCACAACTGTAATTATTAATTTACAGTGCGCTTGTAAATTTTATAGTATTACTGGCAATTTTTACAGTATTACTGGCAAAATTTACAAGCGCACTGTAAATGAACAATTACTACTGTAAACAATTGTAATTGTTAATTTACAGTCTACTTGTACATTTTACAGTATTGTTGAGAACCAAAATTGCCAGTAATACTGTAAATTCAACAGCAAGTTTTTACACTGTAATGTAATCTATGAATGCAAACAATAAATTTAAATGTTTTTTAATTATTCATGAGATATGAATGTTTAGTAATATCACACAAAAATGTGAAAATTGCAAATGTGATTTTGTCTTTAAACAAACAATAGGTTAATAATGAATGAGTTACATTCAAAGCAGGCTCATTGGAAACATCTGCATCAGCCTACAACCACATAAACTTATTTAAACATACATTTGACTGCAGTTTTTAGATAAAACAAACACTACAGGGTAGTATGATGCCAAAAAGAAATGTTTGTTCCTTTTCACACTAATGATATTTACAGGGAACGTCAGCTTAACATTTCTATCTCCATAAAGACAACTTCTCTGATGTAGTCAGTTTGCTTAATAGTGCTCAATAATATTGTGTAATGAAACGTACCTGGAGCAACGTATTTTACGTTTCGCAAAAACAATGCTACATTCTAGACAAAATATTCAGTTTTTTTGTTTGTTTGTTTGTTTGTTGGTTGGTTGGTTCACCAACGAAAGTAGATCCAAACTATTAGTCTGTCTGTGTTTATAAACTTCATATATTTTTCTCCTTTTTATAGGTCTTGTATGACGTAAGGGGGATTTTAGAGAAAAACAGAGACACATTTAGAGATGATATACTGAACATGCTGAAGGATAGCAGGTAGGACATAAATGCACAATTCAATTCAATTCATCTTTATTTCTATAGCGCTTTTACAATGTAGATTGTGTCAAAGCAGCTTCACATAGAAGATTATAGTGAATTGGAATGGTGTCCGTTCAGTTTTTAGAGTTTAAGTTCAGTTCAGTTCACAACACACACACATTCTTGTATATGCAGTTTATCTGACACATCATTTAACCTGTGCGCTATTCTGAATGTGTGCAGGTTGGATTTCATCTATGACTTGTTTGAGCAAGTGAGCAGCAGAAATAATGAGGAGACCTTGAAAATGGGCACGGCCAGAAAAAAGCCCACCGTCAGCTCACAGTTCAGAGTGAGATATAACTCCCATAACAAAACTTTTATCTTATTTTATACACATAAAATTGAATGCTGCATTTCAAACAATCAATTATTCACTGTCTGTTCAGTTTTGTCAGTGATTTGATTTTTCTGCTCCTCAGGACTCTCTTCATTCCCTAATGGCCACTCTCAGTGTGTCCAATCCCTTCTTTGTGCGTTGCATCAAACCAAACATGGACAAAGTTAGAGCAGTTACATCACTTAATAACAACGACATGCTATTTTACACAAATCATACAGTACATTTTATGCCTTGGTATTTTCTCTTCTATAGACACCAAACAAGTTTGACCCAGAAGTGGTTCTTAATCAGTTGCGGTACTCTGGCATGTTGGAGACAGTGAAGATTCGCAGAGCCGGATTCCCTGTCAGACGCACATTTAAAGACTTCTTCACCAGGTGAGTGTTAAAAAACATGGATTGTTGACATTATGTTGCAGTTTTACTGTCGCACATGACAAAAATGAATATATTTTGTATCATCATCATTTAAAATGCAGTAAATGGTTCAACATGTCTTTGTTTTCCATGGATCTCTTGTTGTAAAAACTGCTGTGTTATTATATTTTTTAACCAAATCTCAAGTCTCAAGCATAGTTCAATAAATTGCAGCTCTTATAAATTAAAAAGAAAATAGTAAAATCATTGATAAATTCCTAAGGTCTGATTTTACAAGTGGCTATTTTAGTAAATCACAATATTTTTTTTCATCCATACACAAACTTGATACATTTTGTACCTAAAAACCATGTCCTCTGGTGTGACACAATATGCTAATTTTTTAATTGGCCAATTTCACAGAAGACTTAAATTAGTTGAAGGTCCCCATTCAAGATCATGTGTCACATATTTAACACTTTTAACCAAGTGTCCAACAATGAAGATAAATCACTCTCACACAATTTTTTTATTATTATTATTTATTTTTTATTATTAAGAGTTGTTTTTCCAATTTTTTGCTATGTCACACCATAGGACATACACTCACCAGTCACTTTATTAGGTACACCTTACTAGGACCAGGTTGGACCCCCTTTTGCCTTCAGAACTGCTTTAATCCTTCGTGGCATAGATTCAACTAGGTAATGGAAATATTCCTCAGAGATTTTGATCTATATTGACATGATAGCATCACGCAGTTGCGGCAGATTTGTCGGCTGCACATCCATGATGCAAATCTCCCATTGCACCACATCCCAAAAGTGCTCTATTGGATTGAGATCTGGTGACTGTGGAGGCCATTTGAGTACAGTGAACTCATTGTCATGTTCAAGAAACCAATCTGAGATGATTCGCACTTTATGACATGGTGCGCTATCCTGCTGGAAATAGCCATCAGAAGATGGGTACACTGTGGTCATAAAGGGATGGACATGGTCAGCAACAATACTCAGGTAGGCTGTGGCGTTGACACGATGCTCAAAGAAAATATTACACCACCACCACCAGCCTGAACCGTTGATACAAGGCAGGATGGATCCATGCTTTCATGTTGACGCCAAATTCTGACCCTACCATCTAAATGTCGCAGCAGAAATCGAGACTCATCAGACCAGGCAACGTTTTTCCTATCTTCTATTGTCCAATTTTCTGCTGCTGTAGCCCATCCTCCTCAAGGTTGGACATATTGTGCATTCAGAGATGCTCTTCTGCATACCTTGGTTGTAACGAGTGGTTATTTGAGTTACTGTTGCCTTTCTATCAGCTAGAACCAGTCTGGCCATTCTCCTCTGATCTCTGACAAGGCATTTGCGCCCACAGAACTGCCGCTCACTGAATATTTTCTCTTTTTTTCGGACCATTCTCTGTAAACCCTAGAGATGGTTGTGTGTGAAAATCCCAGTAGATCAGCAGTTTCTGAAATGCTCAGACCAGCCTGTCTGGCACCAACAACCATGCCACATTCAAAGTCACTTAAATCACCTTTCTTCCCCATTCTGATGCTCGGTTTGAACTGCAGCAGAGCGTCTTGACCATGTCTACATGCGTAAATGCATTGAGTTGCTGCCATGTGATTGGCTGATTAGAAATTTGTGTTAACGAGCAGTTGGACAGGTGTACCTAATAAAGTGTATATAAGGTACATTTCAGTAAAAATTAAAAAAACTATGAAATAATTGATAAGGTTAGTGACTTCTTATATTTTCTCACACATCAAACTACATAAATATATAATTTTTTTGTTCAACAGCTTTTTTCACTGCCTATTTGTCAACTATCCACATACAGCTAGCTGCGTGAGGTTTTCATTGGCTGAGGTTTCTGAGACTTTGATTTTGTGGTTGTGTGCATCAGGTATAAGCTCATTCTAAAGGAGAAGGAAAAAGCAGCTGTGGCATCCAATGGAGATGATAAAAAGAAGAGCACGGATTTGCTGACAATCCACGACAAGACCAAGAAAGAGTGGCAGTTCGGGAAAACCAAGGTGAATGCATGTTTCTTTATATCTGTTCCTAATCAAAGGCTACTTTTCAATCTTTGAGGTAAAAGTAAGCAAGTGCCCTTACATTGTTTTGATGGCACTAAGCTGTGATAATCTTTGAACCCTTAGGTTTTCCTAAAGGAACCCCTGGAACAGAAGCTGGAGAAGCAGAGAGATGAAGTGCGAAGCAAAGCTGGCCTGATCATACGAGCATACCTTTTAAGATATATTGCTAGGTGTGTGCATTTCCTGTTTTTTTGCACATAATTATGTAGATTACATTTGGTATATTTTCCAAATTTTTTTTATTAAATACATTTCTTTGAATTTGAATTTTAATGTGGGGTGGCACTGTAGCTCAGTGGTTAACACTGTTGCCTCACAGCAAGAAGGTCACTGGTTCGAGTCCCGGCTGGACCAGTTGGCATTTCTGTGTGGAGTTTGCATGTTCTCCCCGTGTTCGCGTGGGTTTCCTCCGGGTGCTCCGGTTTCTCCCACAGTCCAAAGACATGTGGTATAAGTGAGTTGGGTAAACAAAATTATCCGTTGTGTATGAGTGTGTGTGTGTGAATGCGAGAGTGTATGGGTGTTTCCCAGTACTGGGTTGCGGCTGGAAGGGCATCTGCTGCGTAAAACATATGCAGAAATAGTTGGCGGTTCATTCCGCTGTGGCGACCCCTGATAAAAAAGGGACTAAGCCAAAGGAAAGTGAATGAATGAACGAATTTTAATGTCACTTGGTTCTTAAAAGCAGATTTGTCCATATGTTCATTTGGCCATCTTGTCATGCTATATCACATTTAGGTTTCGCTAAAGTTATGCTCAGATTATATTTTTTCACAAAGAATTATAGCATAAATATATATTTTTTGAAAGAGGTCTCTTATGTTTACAAAGGCAGCATTTATTTGATCAAAATACTGTAATTTTTGAGAATTTTGAGAATCATTACTTAGTGTACATTACTTCAGTGTCACCTGATCCTTCAGAAATCATTCTAAAATGCTACATTGGTGCTTAAGAACACTCATTTATTATTAATAATGTTGATAAACTTGTAATCACAGGTAAAGCAGAGACTTTTAAAAAAGTGTGGTTCCCTTTCGGTCACTTTATAAATGGATAGATAAAAATTGGAAGTGTTTGGAAAAATGACTGTAATTTAAAATTCATTGTAATAATGTGTTTTTTATTATAATTTTTTGTATGTATTTATTTTTATTATATACGCACACGCACACTGGTCAATTTAAATGTATTTATTTATTTTTATTTTATTTTTGTATATAGTATTATATTTTATTTTATAATATATTTTAATTGTTATTTCTGTTTAACAAATGTTGGGGTGGGAAAATACATTCGTAAATGTTATATAAGTTAATATTCTGTATTGTTTGCTGGGTTTTGTAATTTAATTAAAATCAATAAAAACAATGTTGAAAAAAAACCAATAATAATGTTGAAAAACTGTTCATTCATCATTTAATTAAAGGAAAGGTTATTTACTTTGAAAAAATACACAATATACAAATGCAAACAAGCAAAATGTTAATAATAAACTTAAAAACACAATGCAGTTAATTTAATTTATTTTAAAAATGGGAACTTATTTTATTACATTTGCTTAACCCTGTGTTGAGTTTTCTTCATATGTAATTCTGTTGTATGGCCATATAATGTATATATATATATATTGAACAAATTTGTTATTCCAATGGTTGAAAATAATGGTTCCAATATTTTAAAATATAGGTTGCATAAATGGCATAGATCTTTTGAAATCCAAACTTGAATGTCATATATGTGATTTGCACATATTAGCATATATCAGATTTTTCTATGGGCCTTCACACATCCTAAGTTGCACTAGACAGTGTTGAAAATTAAAATGTTTGTAATGTTTAAAAAAATAAAATGTTCAGTTTTACACTTGCAGATAAATACCAAGGAAATTATGAAAACTTATGATTACAGACCCTTTTCTTTATATGTGTAAATGCCTAATCTTTCCTTATTGGTTCTCATCTTGACATGACACCCCTTACAGAAAGGCCTTTAAGAAGGCTCTGGAGAGCATTGTGACCATCCAGAAGAACTACCGCACTCATCTCTATCGACGGAGGTTTCAGCGTAAATGCTCCGCTGCTCTGGTCCTTCAGAAACACAGGAGAGGGCAAGTGGCAAGAGGAGTCTGCCGTAAACTACGAGACGAGAAGAAGAAGAGAGAGGAGGAGGAAAGGAAAAAGAAAGAAGAGCAGGAGAAGAAAACAGAGGGAGATTGTGAAAAGAAAAATGAAGAGGAAGATGAGGAAGAGGATGCTGAGGTAAGTGACTTTAGTGTTTCTTTTAAAAGCTCTGAGGCCATGCATGCCAGCTGTGTATGTAATTTAATGCAAAAATCGCCTTGAAGTCCCCATTACTGTATGTGATTAGTGTTCTGTTTGGTGAAGTGTTATTTTTTCACAGTAAATTTAACAAGTGATTTTTTAAGTTAGTCTCAACTTTCTTTAAACTGTGAAACTAAATATGCAATATACAGTTGAGGTCAGAATTATTAGCCCTCCTGTGAATGTTTTGTTTTCTTTTTTAATTATTTCCCATATGATGTCTAACAGAACAATGCATTTTTCACAGTATTTCCTATAATATTTTTTCTTGCTGGATAAGTTAGCAGTTCATTCCGCTGTGGCGACCCCTGATTAATAAAGGGACTAAGCCGAAAAGAAAATGAATGAATGAACTAGAACAATTTTTTTAAAGCATTTTAAGGTCAATATTATTAGTCCCCTTAAACAATATTTTTTTTGTCTACAGACAATCTGTAGATTGTCTACAGAACAAACCATTGTTATACAGTGACTTGCCTAATTACTCTAACTTGCCTAATTAACCTAGTTAAGCCTTTAAATTGCACTTTAAGCTGAATAATAGTATCTTGAAAAACATCTAGTAAAATATTATGTATTGTCATCATGGCAAAGATAAAAGAAATCAGTTATTAGAAATTAGTTATAAAAATTATTATGTTTAGAAATGTGTTGAAAAAAATCTTCTTTCCTTTAAACAGAAATTGGGGAAAAAATGTACAGGGGGGCTAATAATTCAGGAGGGCTAATAATTCTGACTCCAACTGTATGTGTTCAGATAAGCTTTCATGTTTTTTTCAGATTATTCAGTAATTTTGTTGTCATACAGCATCCTCTTTTTTAATTGAAAGCAAATTTCTAACACATAAAAAGAATGCTTTGATAAATTATAATTTATTTCATAAAGATGGATACACTGTATATATAGATACAACCTGTCATTTCACAGACTTCTTTTTCAAGCCCTTAGACGTTGAGTCTGAAATCCTGTCAGAGTTGCAGAAAGGTGGTGTCAAGGTGTTTATACGGTTGTTTTTTTCTAACCAGTGTTTCTATTTCTTCCGTCAAACTTGACATCCTTTAGTCACCATGCACTGTTGAGGAGGAGACCCGCCAGATGGAGGAAATCTTGCGTTTGGAGCGAGAGATTGAGATTCTGCAGAAGAAAAGAGAAGACAGTGTGTCCACACTTTGTGAGAGCTCCAAACAGGAACTCCGCTTGCGCCGCGATGCCGAGGTCCTGCGGCAGAAAAAAGCAGCTTCTCGTGTGGCCACTGAATTTCTTGAACTCCTTGAGACTGGAGGCCCAGAAGTCATCCCTGGTGATCCTAAACAAGCTGCCTCCAGACCGGCAACAACCACTGAGGAAGAGGTAGACGAAGGCTTTCACGCAGAGGAAGAGTGCATACCACTTCCAGAGTTCCCTCCGCCAGCAGAAGGTCCAGTGGATCAGGAGATCTTAGCCACTTTACCACCTCCTCCTGCGGCATTCGCTGAGGGCACGGTGGCTTCATCAGCACCCAATGTTCCACCTGGAGCTCCTCCACCTCCTCCTCCTCCTCCACCTCCTCCTCTTCCTGGCGAAACCAAAAAGGAAGAGGGCAAACCTGAGGAGGCTAAAACAGATAAAGAGGTGGATAGGAAAAAGGAGGGCGAGGATGTGGACCGCACCAGCAGGCTGACGGCAGAAGAGTCTCTGCCGGACACCGAGGAACCCATCTACAGTGTACCAGGGGATGGAGAGTCGGACTATGACCAAGATGATCTGGAGGACGGGCAAAGCAGCATTGCTGCGACAGACGCAGAACACGCACGCAAGTCCACCTGCACCAACGCAAGCCAGGAATCCTACAACCGCAGCTCAGATTCAGTACGTTACACAGAGAATATGGGTGAAACAGCAATTATTCTCAAAGTTTAGGGTGGACACAATATGTGAGTTTTCAAACTTGGAAGATTGTTAGCTTTTTTGGCTTAAAAGCTGCTTGCGAAATCGCATACTAGCTGAGTAGATACTGCAATTTAACTTGAGTTTACTTCACGACCGTTAGACTGTTAGAGGGGTGCCCAACCCTGTTCCTGGAGATCTTCCTCCCTGCAGAATTCAGCTGCAACCTTGATCAAACACACCTGTCTATAATTACCAAGAGCTCCTTCCGATCCAAATTAGTTGGTTTAGTTGTGTTTGATCAGGGTTGGAGCTGAATTCTGCAGGAAGGTAGATCTCCAGGAACAGGATTGGGCACCCCTGTTCTATAGAGTATCACTGTGTCCGAAATAGCATACTTTGTTAAAAACAGTATGCGAGCCGAATAGTATGTCCGAATTCATATAATTTGACAGTATGTGAGAAGTATCCGGAGAAGTACCTACTACTTCCGGCGAGATTTTGAAGTCCGCATCCGATGGACGCTACCTTATCCCATGATGCCACGCGAGAGAATTCATGAATGGGAGTGAAGCGACGCAGCTGGCTCAGGTAGGTCACGTGATCATGACAAATGATGGATGTAGTACCCTCGAGTTCCATTCATACTACTTACATTCATACTATATAGAACATACTTTTTTAACAGTCGTGTAGTAAATTCACATTCAAATGTAGTACCTACTGAGTAGTAGGCGATTTCGGATGCAGCCTATGGATGTGTGTAGTTTGAATGGAATTCAAATCTACATCCATCATTTGACATTACCACATGACCTATCTGTGTCTACTCCAGAAGTCAATAAACTTGTTCTGGAGACACTCTGCGGGTGTCCTGCAGAGTTTAGCTCCAACCCTAATTAAACACACCTGGACTAGCTAATCAAGGTCTTACTAGGCATACTTGAAACTTCCAAGCAGGTGTGTTGAGGCAAGTTGGAGCTAAACTCTGCAGAGACACTGACCTCCTAGGATTGAGATTGGTGACCCCTGGTCTACTGCATCGCTTCACACCCATTCATAAACTCTCTTTCATGGTCTTATGGGAGAGTAAAGTGTCAGAATCTTATCGGAAATAGTACTTCTTACCAACTGTTTTTAAATGCTATGAATTCAAACATACTACTAGGCTTGCATACTGTTTTTTAACATACTAAATAGTAGGGAAGTATGCGATTCCGGTCACACCTAATCTGTTACAGTGTTGCATTGCCTTGGTTATGCCTGCAATATTTCAAAGCACATTAATATGTGTTTACAACTACCTAAACAAACTAAACTCATTCATTCATTTTCTTTTCGGCTTAGTCCCTTTATTAATCCGGGGTCGCCACAGCGGAATGAACCGCCAACTTTTCCAGCATATGTTTTACGCAGCGGATGCCCTTCCAGCCACAACCCATCTCTGGGAAACATCCATACACACCCATTCACACTCATACACTACTGACAATTTAGCTTACCCAATTTACCTATACCGCATGTCTTTGGACTTGGGGGGGAAACCGGAGCACCCGGAGGAAACCCACGCCAACACGGGGAGAACATGCAAACACCACACAGAAATGCCAACTGACTCAGCCGAGGCTCGAACCAGCGACCTTCTTGCTGTGAGGCGAACGTGCTACCCACTGCGCCACCGTGAGGCCACAAACTAAACTGTAGGAGTAAATTCATAACAAGACAAGAAACATGTCTTGTATAAATATGGTAAATGAGAAACTCTGTTTATATACCAAAACGGTTCACTGAGGAGAAATGTATCATGCAATATGGCTATTCAAGTGTGGTTCTACAGTATTAATGCAAGTCGACCACCTTCTAAGTTAAACAGCCAATCAACATTTGGTCTAGTCATTGCATCACTGTGGCTGCTGTTAAAATATAACTGGTATACTCTAAATCATAGGTCTCAATTCCTGGATGGCCACTGCTCTGCACAGTTTTGCTCCAACCCTAATCAAACACAGCTGATCCAACTAATCAAGGTGT
The DNA here is from genome assembly GCA_903798115.1 of Danio jaintianensis. NCBI lineage: Eukaryota > Metazoa > Chordata > Actinopteri > Cypriniformes > Danionidae > Danio > Danio jaintianensis. The sequence continues at coordinate 6,631,492 of CAIGQV010000919.1, forward strand.
TCTAGACTACTCTTGAACACATTGATAAGTTGGATCAGCTGTATTTAAATAGGGTTGTAGAAAAACTGTGCAGAGCAGTGGCCATCCAGGAATTGAGTTTGAGACCCATGCAATTGCTAATTTAAAATATGTTATTTTGACAACAGTTTTGAATTTCCCCTTTCCAATAGATAGAGTTGGCTCAGAAGTGTTCCCAATATAACTGCTAAGTTAATCTTAATGATGTTTTTCAGGAGCAAAATACTTTTTATGTACAGCTATAATCTATAGCATTGTTTTTCTGAGCATTCACTCTATTCTTGTCTGTATCAGTATGCTGAGAGCGATGATGAGCATGATGGGTATGTGGACACAGATGAAGAGGTGTCCAACGGAAAAGTCAACATCTTGAATGGGAACGGACCTCCATACTTCCACAGTTACCTTTACATGAAGGGTAAGATGTCATACAATAATAGTTCACCCAAAACTGAAAAATCTGTCATCATTTACTCATCCTCCATTGGTTCCAAACCTGTTTGAGTTTCTTTCTTCTGTTAAACACAAAAGAAGATATTCTGAAGAATGGTGGAAAAAAACGCCATTGATTTCCATACAAATTTTTGTCCCAACTATGGATGTCAATGAGTGCTTTTTCCAATATTCATCATATCTATTTTATTTGTGTTACACTCTCATCCATACACTCTCACATTCACACACTCACACACTCTCATCCATACACTCTCACATCCACACACATACACTATGGCCAATTTAGTTTTTTTCAATTCACCTATACCGCATGTCTTTGGACTGGGGGGGAAACCGGAGCACTGAAGAAACCCACGCGAACACGGGGAGAACATACAAACTCCACACTGAAATGCAAACTGGCCCAGCCGGGACTCGAACCAGCAACCTTCTTGCTGTGAGGCGACAGTGCTAACCACTGAGCCACCGTGTCGCCCCACCCGTGCAATAATATACTGATAATAAACATCTGGACATTAAGATGAAAATTTAAATATGCGCTATTTAAAGTAAATAAAGTGATGGTGGTGAGAAAGCAGCAGTTAAGAAAGCATCTGATCATAGTCATATGGATATTTGCATCATTCTGGAATTCTCTGAAACCTGATCACAGAGATAAGAAATTCACACTGTTGGCCTGTATTTGAGACTAGAGGTTATATGTGGCTATGTGAGACTATAGTTTGAATAATCCTGTTTTCTCTGTATCTGTTTTAAAATTGACATAACAGAATATATGTTTTAGCATTATCTGGTACATTATATAAGCATTCATTTCATGTGTCATAGGATAAAAAAGTGGCCCTTAGGAGCATGCAAATGTCCCATCCCTTACATTTTCCCAGCGAAAATAGGCCTTTATAGGTCTATAGACTTCAAAGCTTTTATAAGCTGTTGATTGGCATTAAAAATGGCATTTAATACATTATTACATACTGTATATCCCCTTTAAAGTTGTTTCAATGTTGTTCTTGGCTGTATAAAAGTGTAAATCTTTTATGTCTTTTCCATCTCACCCACAGCTGGGTTGATGATCCCATGGCGGAGGCGTTGGTGTGTCCTTAAGGACGAGACCTTCATGTGGTTTCGCTCTAAACAGGAGTCGTTGAAGTCAGGCTGGCTGTACAAAAAGGGGGGTGGTCTGTCCACTCTCTCCCGCAGAAACTGGAAGATGCGCTGGTTCGTTCTACGTGACTCCAAGCTCATGTACTTCGAGAATGACAGCGAGGAGAAGCTGAAAGGAACAATCGACATTCGTGCAGCCAAGTACGTTTCAGAGAAAAGAGTTTAAGAGAAAAAAGCTTTAAGGTTACATTAGTCATCTGTATACACCTGGTCACTTCATGTTTCATAACTATCTGATTCATGAAAACGGTTCCATTTGCATTTGGCCACATAAACATGTCTCTGCTAAGTGGATATTATTCCAATATTTAAAACTTTAACTTTAACTAGGTTACAGGTTACTTCATTGTATTTAATTATCATTATTATTTACAGAAAAAAAAGCTATATATCTTATTCACAGGGTTCCCACGCTTCTTGAAAGTTTTTGAAAGGACATATGAATTCAAGGCCTGGAAAGTACTTAAAAACAAACATAGGTCCTTGAAAGTGCTTGAATTAAATTTAAAATAAAATTTGTTTATGGTTTTATTTCAACAGTTGTACTCAATTGTCAAAAACAACGAAAAAATATATTATTTTCCTATTTTAAAATCTTAAATTTAAATATTTAAAATTATATAAAAATTAAATCTTCAAAACTGCCAAATAATGCACATTTTATCAATTTTTCAAAAAACATTTGAAAATCACCAGTATTGAATTCAGCAAATTTGATTAAAGTTCTTTGAGCAGGACTGTTTAAAATGGTCATTTTTTGAAAATTACTCTTTTAACATAAATGCGTTTTTAATATTAATATTAATTGTAAGTGAAATGTTGAGTACAGTAAGAACTTTCATGGCACTACATATACTGGGGCATGAATTACAAAGGTGCTTGATTTAAAATTAATGGTACTTTAGAAAGTCCTTGAAGGTGTGTGAACCCTGTATTCAACATACAAATGATTTCATATGGAGGCCATAGGAGGTTTTGTACTTTACTTGTGTTTCAGTACAACATCAGCACAAATGCACAAGGCTGGCTTATAGCCTAAATGAAACATACATTTTGGTCATACAGATATACAAAAATGTAAAACACTCTGTTTTTCTGTAATTTTTTTTCTCCATTTACAGAGATAGGCTACTGCAGGTGCGTGTTGCGTTAATGCTGCCAGTTGATATTCATTTAACATTCTAATTTTATCATTTAACGGTTAATGACCGGTCAGAAATAGAATGAAAATGGTTTGATTTGTATCCGCATTCGGAGGGCATTTAAACCTGCCCTTTTTACGATCAGATACCTATCTTATCAGAAAAATCACATGGTGTGACCAGGTGTAAACAGCCCCTATGTCTAATTGTTGTATGTATCCGATTTAATGATGTTTATTTTTTTATCCAAACAGTACAAAAAAAAACATTCCTCCTCTGTTTTTAGGGAGATTGTGGATAATCATGAGAAGGAGAATGCTCTGAATATTGTGACCGATGAGAGAACGTACCAGGTGTTTGCTGAGTCTCCAGAGGATGCCAGGTATACTGCATCTTTAGTTCCATGTGATTTTTTTTTTTGTAATTCGACCAAATTTCTCTCCCTTAATCTCCAATCTTTCTTCTGCTCTCTTTTTTTTCTCAGCGGCTGGTTTACCATGTTAAGTCGCGTCCACAATGCCTCCCCAGAGCAGCTGCTGGAGATGTCCCATGAGCAGGCCAACCCAAAGAACGCTGTGGTCAGTGTTCTAACATCTCATGCTCTCTTAATGTTAAAACACCTGTTGACAGCTGGTTCTGCTCTCCTTCTCTCAGGGCACACTGGATGTTGGATTGATCGATTCGGTTTGTGCTTCAGACAATCCTGACCGGTGAGTGTGAGCTTTGTTACAGAATGCAGAAAATTATTAAATGAAAGATAACAGGCCACGTGAAATACAATTTTATTTTACTAACCTTTAGGTTATCTATATACAATAGTCCAGTGTTTCCCAACCCTGTTCTTCGAGGCACACCAACAGTACATATTTTGGATGTCTCCCTTATCTGACCCATTAATTTGAGGTTTTGGAGTCTCTTCTAATGTTCTGATGAGTTGATTCAGGTGTGTTTGATTAGGAAGAGGTTGAAAATGTGTGCTGTTGGAGTGCCTTCAGGAACAGGGTTGGGAAACACTGCAGTAGTCAACATTTTAAGTGGATCAAAAACATTTTTCAAAAGAATGGGTGTTGGTCAATAGTTTTACGACAACTTTAATGAAAGGGTTTGAAGCGTATTAAATAAGAACCTTATTTAATACACTTTTTTTAAATATAATTATTAGATGTCTATCCATTAATCTTGATAAAATTTAGGATGACTGTATAAGCTAGTGTGCTTCAAAACAATGATAAGATTCACTTGGAAGATATATGCAATTCTTTATTCAAAATGTAGTTCTCTCACTTCTGCTAATATGGATCAACAATTTTGATGACATCATCACCCTGTCCTTCAGCTTTTAGATTTTTTGTCTATTCAAATGATCTTTAGAATCTGCCCCCGACACTATAAAATATGTCACCTGAATCAGTGACTTTCATTCGTTCATTCATTCATTTTCCTTCGGTTTAGTCCCTTATTTATCAGGGGGAGCCACAGTGGAATGAACCGCCAACTATTGCAGCACATGTTTTACGCAGCGGATGCCCTTCCAGCTGCAACCCAGTACTGGGAAACACCCATACACTCTCGCATTCACACACACACTCATACACTACGGCCAATTTAGTTAATCCAATTCACTTATAGCGCATGCCTTTAGACTGTGGGGGAAACCGGAGCACCCGGAGGAAACCCATGCGAACTCGGGGAGTACATGCAAACTTCACACAGAAATGCCAACTGACCCAGCCAAGACTCGATCCAGCGACCTTCTTGCTGTAAGGCGACAGTGCTAACCACTGAGCCACTGTGCCACCCTCAGTGACTTTAGTGATTCACACAATTACTATTTACTGTGTGGTGAATGTCACATAGTGCACTATAGAGAGGATAAGCAATGCAAATATGCTTTTCATTGGGGTGAAAGGAATCTGGTTTTGCATTAGTGTCATGTGATCGATTGCAGCACATTCTATGCTTTTATTTGGATTCACAAGAATAAGCAAAACATTCTGAATCCAAACACTCCGGGAACCGAGTTTACAAAATGACAGGTGTAAAAGGCTTACATACATTCTTACATGTGCTTGTTTACACATTTAACATTTTTAGACTCAAGGATTGACAAAGCATCTCCGTCTCCAAATTGTCATGCTCCCTATAATGGGAGAAACTGAATGAATTTTACCCACACACCCACACACACACACACATACACACATACTTAGCTGATGACTTGAAAAGATGTATATCCATGTTATTTTTCAAAGAGGATGTAAGCTGTTTTCTGTAAATTTGCAAGACTTTCTGTACTTTATCTATTTATATGATTTTTTTTTCATGCGGTATTAGTGAATTGGGTAAAACAAAAATTTGCCATAGTGTATGAGTGCGTATGTGAATGCGAGAGTGTATGGGTGTTTCCCAGTACTGGGTTGCAGCTGGAAGGGCACCTGCTGTGTAAAACATATGCCGGAATAGTTGGCGGTTCATTTCGCTGTGGCGTCCCCTAATAAATAAGGGACTAAACCGAAGTAAAATGAATGAATGAATGAAAAGTTACTGTGACAGCGATAAAAATTAAAAAAATGCGGACCAGATACGGGGCTAGAGAAGTGCTTTTGTGTACCAGATTTAATTAATTTGGACATGATTCAAATAGCGCAGGACATATAGGCATATGCAACTTTGCTATGTTTGTGGTTTGGAGGAAGAATGTGAAATAAAGTTGGTCTCTGTGTGCATGGAAAGAGTTGCAGTCGCACACACAAACCGTTTTTGGCTGTCTGAAAGTGCTGGTCTGCATAGTGCACTGTTCACGCGAATTTTGGGGATGATCATATCGCACCAAATCACAGTTTTTATATTTTTAAAACCATTTTAAGGTCAATATCATTAGCACCCTTAAGCAATATTTTTTATGATTGTCTACAGAACAAACCATCGTTATACAATGATTTGCCTAATTACCTCAATTAACCTAGTTAAGCCTTTAAATCGCACTTTAAGCTGAATACTAGTATCTTGAAAAATATCTAGTAAAATATGATGTACTGTCATCATGGCAAAGATAAAAGAAATCAGTTATTAGAAATTAGTTATTAAAACTATTATGTTTAGAAATGTGTTGAAAAAATCTTCTTTCCGTTAAACACGGAATTGAGCCGCTATTAATCATGTATGAGTTGGCCAACAGTGTATTTATGCGTTTAATCACTTGATTTTGCCACAGCTAAATCACCCTGCCACCCAAGACCTGGTTATTACCTGGATAGGAGAAAACATGGAAAAACTAGTTTGCTGTTGGAAGGTGGATGCTGCACACTGGTGGTGGTGAGGAGAGACCCCCCTCCCCCAATATGATTGTAAAGCACTTTGGGTGTACGGCCCTACACAATAAGTGTGCTATATAAAAATACGCATTACATTTTATTTTCTGACACGCTGGAAGTAGAGAGAAAGTTGATCTAATTTCTGCCTAACTGGCGAAGCTACATTTTAAAGTCCAAAGTTTACATTTGAGGGGGTTGGGAGGTCAATTTAACTCGGGTGTGAGCCAGACAATCCAGGCTATTAAAAAAAGTTAATGTATAGATTTGAAACTATATAAAATCTATATTATATAAGTCATATATGTATATACAGTGTGCAACCTATGTTTCAAAATTGAGAAAATGGGCGTTTATATATATAGTCTTTTTTTTTCTTTTTTAAATATTTCCCAAATATGTTAGAGCAAGGAAATTTTTAGTTATTCCTATATTTTTTTCTTCTGGAGAAAGTCTTATGTGTTTTATCTTGGCTAGAATAAAAGCAGTTTTTAATTTTTTAAAAACAATTTTAAGGTCAATATTATTAGCCCCCTTAAGCAATATTTTTTTTGGATTGTCAACAGAACAAACCATCATTATACAATGACTTGCCTAATTACCCTAACTTGCCTAATTAACCTAGTTAAGCCTTTAAATCGCACTTTAAGCTGAATACTAGTATCTTGAAAAATATCTAGTCAAAAATTATGTACTGTCATCATGGCAAAAAAATAAATAAATCAGTTATTAGAAATGAGTTATTAAAACTATTATGTTTAGAAATGTGTTGAAAAAAATCTTTCCGTTAAACAGAAATTGGGCAAAAAAAATATACGGGGGACAAATAATTCTGACTTCAACTATATGAGTATGACATGACAGCCGTGCCTTGAACAGTGTAAGGGCCAAGTGACATCTTCAGGAACTCCTTTGAGATCCGGCCCAAAAAAGTTGTGTGCACCACTAAATATTGCCATTTTTTGTGATGCTAACACCTTGTTTTCCTTCAAACAGGCCCAACTCCTTTGTGATCATCACAGCCAATCGTGTGATCCACTGTAACTCAGACCTGCCGGAGGAGATGCATCACTGGATCAGCCTGCTGCAGAAACCCAAAGGAGACTCCAAGAGCGATGGACAGGAGTTCCTGGTCAGAGGTGTGACAATCAGCTGAGTTTTAATCTTTTAGAACCCAAACCTAAATTTAAACTGTGTTTGATTAGTTCTGTAAGATTCTCATATAAGCATTTAGATTCAACTCAATAAGATTGTGTGTATATTTTAGATGCTGTAAATGTTGCTTTTGTGACACAGGATGGCTCCACAAGGAGATGAAGGCGGGAGCCAAAAGTTCTGCTCTTAAACTGAAAAAGCGTTGGTTTGTCTTGACTCATAATTCTCTGGACTACTACAAGTCTTCTGAACGTAATGCATCCAAGATGGGGACTCTGGTTCTGAACAGCCTGTGCTCTGTGGTCCAACCTGAGGAGAAGAAGTTTAAAGAGACTGGTATGATTACTTAAAACATGTTACATGTATTAGATGGTGTACAGTATGTATACATTATATATACAATATATTAAATGATACACATGGACATCACCTATATGCTATATAACTGCAGGTTAACTTTGTTTATATATAATAACTTTAACTGTTAAAAGCTATTAGTTACTAGTTAATTAGTTAAAGTTATTAGTAACTAATAAAGTTATGGCAACTAATCATTTAATTTTTTCCGAATTTGATTGTAATGCAATGATGTGCACTTTTTGTAAAGCTGCTTTGAAACAATAATTACTGTGAAAAGCGTTATACAAATAAACTTTAATTGAATATACTATATATATATATATCAGTGAATATAGACAATATATTTTAGTGTATTTGTTTAAAAAAAATGTAAACAGTAATTTTATTAAGCAGTTATATTCATTAAAATAAGAGTGTGATCACTATGCCCACACGGAATCTGCGCGCGCAGATTTTTAGCCCATCATTGAATCTATTTATTTACATGTGTAAATGTGTAGAAATGTATATTTATTCCGTTTTTTAATTAATTTCAATAATATTTTTGACTAATATGAAACTGAACATTTGATTTATTTACAATACAGGTTGTAAAGTAATATTTTCTGTCTTTTAGTAGATATATTATATGAGAGACTTGCTTTGTTTTCCAAATAAGTGGATCTAGTTGGATTTGCATTGATTGTAAACATTATATAAAAGTTAAAAAGGTTCATATATTAAGTTTTTAGCTACGATATGCTCCCAAAATCATTCCACATAAATATGCTGATTTTTTTTACAAAATTCTGTGCAGAAATAGCAAAAAATGTATGCAGATTCTGTCTGGTCCTAGTGATCACCTAACATTTTTAAGAATAGACAAATACATTTAAAATCATTTAAAGAGGTGTTTCAAAACATATTATAAATTACAAAATTTCAACTAAATTATATAATAATAATAATAATAATAATAATAATAATAATTCATTACATTTATATAGCGCTTTTCTATACACTCAAAGCGCTTTACACATTGGGGGAATCTCCTCATCCACCACCAGTGTGCAGCATCCACCTGGACCGCACACCACACACCAGCTGATTGGTGGAGAGGAGACAGAGTGATGAAGCCAATGGACCAGGGATGGTTAGGAGGCCATGATGGACAGAGGCCAGTGGGCAAATTTGGCCAGGATGCCGGGGTTAAACCCCTGCTCTTTTTCGAAGGACATCCTGGGATTTTTAATGACCACAGAGAGTCAGGACCTCGGTTTAACGTCTCATCCGAAAGACGGCGCTCACTGAGCAGTATAGAGTCCCCATCAATGTACTGGGGAGTTAGGACCCACACAGACCACAGGTTGAGCGTCCCCTGCTGGTCTCACTAACACCACTTCCGGCAGCAACCTAGCTTTCCCATGTGGTCTCCCATCCAGGTACTGACCAGGCGCAGCCCTGCTTAGCTTCAGTGGGCGACCATGTGAGAGTTGCAGAGAGCTAGCTGCCGGCTATATATTTTTAAAGTTCTTTTGATCTTTCTGCTTTATTAAAATTGTATTTAATATTTCTCCCTAACATATTCAATGGGGTGTACAAATATTTTCACAGTGATTTTAAGTCATTTTGTTAGATTAGTTCCAATTTTGGCTTTGGTACTGACTAATCTTATGTATAAACACAAATATATTATTGTAACGCATCCTATAGACGTATTCGTTTAAAAGGGAAACTGTAAGGGGTGTGCTCATATATTTAGGGCACTATATATATATATATTTTTATATATATTTATTTATGGGATATTTATGTATATGGGAAATAAAATATGTAATATAAAATCATAAGTTTTATCATGATAATTATAAAAATATAATTATCATCATAGTTCACAGACGTAAACATTCATATCGTCTGTACACCAAGCTGCTAAATGAGGCCATGCGCTGAGTTTTTACCATTCAGGGCGTCATTGACAACAAGGTGCCCATTGAAGCGTATTAAATAAGAACCTTATTTAATACACTTTTTTTAAATATAATTATTAGATGTCTATCCATTAATCTTGATAAAATTTAGGATTTTATATTGTACATTTTTTCAGTTACTAATTCATCCAACATTAAATAAAACAAATAAGTACAATATGTGTAAATAAATAAATAAATACAGTACTACAATTATAAGAAAACATTATGCAATTGTTTCTTTCATTGAACGTACAGTAACATGTCGATGCTGATGTGTGGTTCCACTGCAGGTTACTGGAACATCATAGTTCATGGACGTAAACATTCATATCGTCTGTACACCAAGCTGCTGAATGAGGCCATGCGCTGGGTTTCTGCCATTCAGGGCGTCATTGACAACAAGGTGCCCATCGAAACGCCCACCCAGCAGCTCATCAGAGACATCAAGGTAATTCAGCTTAAACACATAGCTTTGGTCTTTGCAATCAAGGATAAAACTATTGCTTTACATTTTTTCTGAATTTGTGTAGGAAAACAGTGTTAATTCTGAGGCTGTGGAACAAATGTATCGAAGAAACCCTATCCTGAGATACACCCAGCATCCCTTGCACTCGCCTCTTCTGCCACTGCCCTATGGAGAGGTCAGCGACAGCCGTGAGTATCTCTGATTGGCTAAATCACTCACAAATGAGAAACACAGGAAAGGTTTTTGAAAATATACCTATCATCCAGATATCTACCTCTGTTTATATTTGTGATGCTTTTTAATTTGACATACACTACTGATCAAAAGTTTAATTTTTATTTTTTTATACGCTTTTGAATGAAATCTCTTATTTTCACAAATTCAACATTTATTTGATTGAAAATAAAAAATAGAAAATCGTACATTTAAGTCTTGTTCAAGAACTATGACAAATAATGCACATTTTTTTGGTTTGGGGTCACTGTGCATATTCTTTGCACTGGACATTTTAACATCATTCTTGTAAATAAATACCACCATTTTTTACACTTCCGGGATAAGGCCAATTTTTGTGAACTGTTTAATTTTGGGATTTTTGTTTTTTGTGTGTTTGGTGTCGGACATCCCACGCCTGGTAGTGGACCCACTCTGGGAAAACTATGTTATTGCGGCGTCACAGTTCGCCAGTTCGCAATCAATACTTCAGAATCTGCATTTGAATATTATTCATTCATTCATTCATTTTCTTTTCGGCTTAGTCCCTTTATTAATCTGGGGTCGCCACAGCGGGATGAACCGCCAACTTATCCAGCATATGTTTTACGCAGCGGATGCCCTTCCAGCCACAACCCATCTCTTGGAAACATCCATACACACCCATTCACACTCATACACTACGGACAATTTTAGTTTACCCAATTCACCTATACCGCATGTCTTTGGACTTGTGGGGGAAACCGGAGCACCCGGAGGAAACCCACGCGAACACGGGGAGAACATGCAAACTCCACACAGAAATGCCAAATGACCCAGCCGAGGCTCGAACCAGCGACCTTCTTGCTGTGAGGCGAACGTGCTACCCACTGCGCCACCGCGTCGCCCCATTTGAATATTACTAGTATTTAATTCAAACTAATTTTACATGACTGTTTTAATTTTATTTTAATTTCAAAATTTTGGGAAAATTACACATTCAAAACAACATCATTACATTACAACGTCATTTTTAATGTAAATATAAAGTGTAAGTAAAATGTTAATGACTTTAATACTGCTACATATGCTGGGGGTGTGAATTTCAAATGAATTTAAAATTAATGGTGCTTTAAAAAGTCCTTGAAAGTCCTTGAATCTAGTGTCCATGAAAGAGTAGAAACCCTGGAAAACAGTAAAAACAGTAATATTGTTATATATAATTTGAATTTACATGGATTTAAAATGCAATTTATTTCTGTAATTGCAAAGCTGAATCTTCAGTGTCACATGAAACTTCAGAAATCATTTTAACATGCTGATTTTTGCACGAAGTTATTCATAATGGCTCTTATTATTAACGGTGCTCCTTAGTATTTTTGTGAAAAATGAAAAAAAAAATTGTGTTTGATGAATAATAAGACAAAGCATTTATTTGAAATGTAAATATTGCATTATAAAAGTCTTTCATTTTGATCAGTTTAATGAAGCCTTTTGTTATTTTTAAAATATAAAAGATATCTAAAATATTTAGAAAATATCACAAAGCAGAAACAAAATTCAATTTTTTTAACATTAAAAGTACATTGAAAACTGGTGTTATGACTTTAAAAAAAAGTTTAGATCACATAATTAAATATATATTTTTAATCAGAATAATATTAGACTGTTGTACAAATTTACAATTAAATAAATACACACTTGGTGAGCTTGAGTGCTTTCAAAAACATTACAAATTCTAATTATTCCAAACTAGTTTATAAATGTCTTAATTTGTCCCTCTCAATTTTCCTTGAAAATCATCTTACTAACAGATCTCTGTCTATCTTTTATCTACAGTGCGAAAGGAGAAGGGATATGGAAGCCTGCAGGATGAAGCAGTGAAGATCTTCAACTCTCTTCAGGAGATGGAGATCGTTTCAGACCCTGTCGCCATCATCCAGGGCATCCTGCAGACCTGCCACGACTTGCGACCACTGAGAGACGAGGTTTACTGTCAGCTGATCAAGCAGACCAATCACGTGCCCCAGCCCAACAGCCCTGCAAACCGGGCACACTGGCACCTGCTCACGTGCATGAGCTGCACCTTCCTGCCCAGCCGCGCCATCCTGCGTTATCTCCGATTCCACCTGAAGAGGTAACAGAGAGCCATCTTGGGCTGAGCGATTTTAGTCTGATATAATAGTCTGATTGTGATATTTTTGACCAATATTGCAACTGCGATTTAACATGCCATCTTCTTTATCAATTAAACATAAGTATATAGAATGGCCAACACAATATTAATCTGCTGTATAATATCTATTTTACTGAGTTAAATATTTCACACTTGGCAACACAGAATAATATTGTATTTTATACATAATTATAATTCATAATTTTTATTTCAGTTTTCCGTTTCAGTTTTATCATTAAGAATATTTTGTTGTTTACGTAATTAGTCACCTAAATCGTTTTTAAACAAACAGGTTGACAGTTTGTGCAAAGCTATATCATGCTGAGGTTAAACATAATTAACAAATGCCATCACTTCACTACTTCACATCAGTAATAATTAATTTCAGACAACAAAAATAGAAAGAAGGAAACTGTAACGTTTACTGTTGTGTTGTATGTAAATTTTCTTTTCCTTCAATTAAAAATAAATAAATAAAAATAGTTTCAGCAATAATTTGTAGCTCCTCTAGACAGTGTTGCCAGGGTTGCGGTTTGCCCGCACTATTGGGCTCTTTTAAAATGCAGTTGTGGGAAAAAATAGGAAGTTGTGGGCATTTTTTTGGGCTTCTTTTATTTTATGTGGTATATTCTTAATGGATATTGATTCCGGAATGCATATCTGGCAACCCAAAAACCACTGCAACTGTATAAGTAAAGCCATCTGATAGCAAGTCACATAATAAATGAGAAGAACATGAGTTATGCTCACATCTGAGAAAGGTACTGTTGTATGGTGTGCGGAAAGTCAGTCAGTACTTTAGCACGTATACTGTATCTTTATACTGTATATGGTAAACCTTTCCCTTTGTGGGAATCCAGCCATTGACTTCGATTAGACATGAGAAAAAAATTGCAACTTTTTATTCCTGTCTGGCATGTTTTGAGTTGTCATTGGATTGGAAAATTTACTTGGACCTGGAAACCCTGTCGCTAGATGACACAGTTTACTTAAGAAATAAAATAAAAAAATTCAAGTAAAGTCCAAGTAAAAAGAAATGTACATTTAAAGATAATTTTATTACCTTGCAGATTTATAGTGGCTCCCTGATGTATGTGTTATAAGAGTACAAAATGTGACTATATTATTATATATACACTCTCTGAAATAAAGGTACAAAACCTGTCACTGGGGCAGTAGCTTTTCAAAAGGTACACTTTTGTACCATACAGGTCTACATTTGTACCTTTTAAGGTAAATATTAATAGCTAAAGAGTACAAATGTGTACCAAATAGCACCTTAAGGAACAAAAGTGTACAAAATTGTACCTTGATAGTACCAATGTGCACCTGTAAGATACACAATTGTACCTTTTAAAAAGGTACCGCCCCATAAGGCACCGTTTTTGTACTTTTATTTCTGAGAGTGTACATAGGGCATCCTAAAGATATCTGGCAATTCAGCCCTACTTGGAACCCAATAATGGTCTAATTACCATTTTCATTTCAATGGTAATTTGACAAAAGCTACATGTTTTCTGTGAATAATCTCTCAGGGTTAGAGAGCGCTACCCTGGCACTGAGATTGAGAAGTATGCCCACTTCATTGGTGAGTCCCTGAAGAAGACGAAGACCAGGGAGTATGTGCCCTCTCAGGAGGAGATCGCCGCCCTGCTGATCAGACAAGAAATGACCACTACTGTGTACTGCCATGGAGGAGGGTCCTGCAAGATATCCATCAACTCACACACCACAGCTGGAGAGGTCAGAGGAGGGATAGAATTTTATATACAACTCCAATTCTGAAAAACAATGCAATGAAATCAAGAATCTGTGATCAGTAAATCTCTAAATTTAATTTGATAAGTACAAAGAAAGATGTCCAGTTGTTTCACTGCAACCTAGTATTCTGTAAATACTGTAAATAAATGTCTTTCATGGGAAGTCACATACGGTTGAAGTCAAAATATTTCAAATATTTCCCAAATGATGTTTAACAGAGCAAGGAATTTTTCACAGTATTTCCTATAATATTTTTTCTTCTGGAGAAAGTCTTACTTGTTATATTTTGGCTAGAATAAAAGCAGTTTTAAAATCTTTTTAAAACCATTTTAAGGTCAATATTATTAGCCCCCTTAAGCAATATTGTCTACAGAACAAACCATCGTTATAAAATTACTTGCCTAACTTGCCTAATTAACCTAGTTAAGCCTTTAAATGTTCCTTTAAGCTGAATACTAGCATCTCAAAAAATATCTAGTAAAATATTATGTACATCATGGCAAAGATAAAATAAATCAGTTATTAGAAATTAGTTATTAAAACTATTACGTTTAGAAATGTGTTGAAAAAAATCGTAATAATTTTGACTTCAACTGTATACCCTACTTCATTGCATTTTGCAAAATGTCCCAACTTTTTCTGAATTGGGGTTGTACAATCGAAGACATCAACATACCATGCATATATGATCTAATATATATAAGTGGTCTAATCTTATTTGTGCTTGTCTGTGTCAAGGTGGTGGAGAAGTTGATTCGTGGTTTGGCAATGGAGAACAGCAGGAACATGTTCTCATTGTTTGAACACAATAAAGTGGAGAGTCGGGCTATAGAAAGCCGTGTGATTGTGGCAGATGTGCTCGCTAAGTTTGAGAGGTAATCTTATGATTAATAACTGCACCAATATCTAGAGCATCGATAAAATCTATATTTCTGTTCATTGCTTTACTTTGCATCCACTGCTTTGCCCTTTCAGGTTAACAGGCAGTGAGGAGGAGGAGGAGGAAGGACCCTGGAGGCTTTACTTTAAGCTCTATTGCTTTCTTGATGTGGAAAGCATGCCCAAAGAGGGAGTGGAATTTGCATTCATGTTTGAGCAGGTTAACACAAACGCATTTCTAAATGTTGTGCCCATTATAGAGATTTTTTTATTCATTCATCTTGTTTAAGTGACTAAGTAACTGCTTCTGTAACCTGTAATGTAATGTTATGGATGTTTAATAGACTTTTTACATTATCTACACACTTAGAAAAAAGGTACGAGAGCTGTAAATGGGGCCATACCTTTCTAACAGGGATACATTTGTATTAAAAGGGTCCATATTGCATATTTTCTTACCTTTGTTTTCTGAGAGTAAATATGTAAAACCTGTAAAAATAAAAATATTTCTCTTACAAAAATTGACAAAAAAAATTATTAATTAATTATGTCACACTTTATTTCAGCTCACATTAAATAATTTTTGTCAATTTTACAAAACTTTATCACCATATTTTAAAGAAATGTTTAAATATAACATTTTAATTATTAATAATTAAACATATTATAAAGCAAAAGTGACCAGACTGATTAATAAGAATAAGGATTGATTTAATAAGAATATTTATTATATTAAAATGTTTTTTTTTATTTATAAAATGTACTTAGATTATTATTATTATTATAACCTTTATTTTACCAGGAAAGACATTGAGATTAAAAATCTCTTTTACAAGAGCGTCCTGGCCAAGATTAGACAGTGCACATGTCACATGGGTCTAACAGACAACAAACAAAAAACAATTAACAGTTAACATGAATCACACATTGACAAACAAACTATTCAAAACATCTACAAGCCTGTGTTTCAATTTCTAAATCATTTATACTCTTTTTAAAAGCATTTGGTGAAATAAATTCTTTAAACTGCAACTTTGTTTATAGATTATTCCATGCAAAAGTTGTTGCGTATGTAAAAGCCTTTTTTCCCCATCTCAGTCTGCACTTTAGGAACAGACAGTAAACAAATATCCTGTGACCGAAGGCCATAGCTAAGGACAGGTTTTTTACAAATGTAATTCTGTAGATATGATGGGAGTAAACCCAGTATAGATTTGTAAACAAAGATATGCCAATGCTTGAGCCTACGAATGGACAAAGCAGACCAACCTACCCTAGTATACAACACACAATGATGAATAAGGGATTTAAAATTAGTTATAAATCTTAGTGCACCATGGTAAACGGTATTCAATGCATGCAGACTCTGAGACGAAGCATGCATATAGATAACATCACCGTAGTCCAATATCGACATAAATGTTGCATCAACCAGCTTCTTTTTAGCATCAAATGAAAAGCAGTTCTTAATTCTAAAATAGAAGCCTAAAATCACTTTTAATTTTTTCACCAATTGCTGAATATGAGAACTAAAAGAAAGTGTATCATCAATTAAAATTCCAAGATATTTGTACTGGGACACCAATTCAATCTCTTATATTTAATATTCAGTTCAAAGATAAAACAAAAGAGTAAGTGAATATATTAAAGACAAAATATAAACTAGAATTAAAGATTTGAAATAGCTTATGAAATAGCATGGTTGGCCAACTTACGCCTGTTGGCCCTAATTTGTGCATTACTGTTATAAAGGGACAGATTTTCTATATATTTTCTCCTTATTTCGCCCTGTTTTCACCATCTCTCAGGCTCATGAGAGTCTGATTAGTGGTCATTTCCCAGCTCCTGAGGAAACCCTCCAGCACTTAGCAGCCCTGCGCCTGCAGTACATCCACGGGGATGTGGCCCGGACGCCCTGGAGCCTGAGCAGTGTGTACCCCGTGGGGCGACTCCGCACACGCATCTTCCAGTCCACTAAAGCAGGGGGCGCTGGAGTACCCGGTGCTGGTATGGTTGGGCCTGGAGTGCACACTTTAGAACGTCGGAAGACCAACTTCCTGGACGGGACGCTGAGGCGCAGCTTCAAGACAGGATCGCTGAAGAAACAGCGTGTGGAGGAGGAACACATGCTGGAGATGTTTGTGAAGGAGGAGATGTCGGCCACACTGACCAGTGTGCTGGAGAAATGGAGCCGTTTGCAGGGCATGCTTCAACACCAGGCCATGCTCAGCTACATGACCGTCATCAAAGAGTGGCCAGGATACGGGTCCACACTGTTTGATGTCGAGGTGACTATCGTTTTCATTAAAGGCCTGTTTACACTTTTTATTTAAAGGATTAGTTGTAAACCCTCAATTATTATTGAAATTATTGTAAACACAGATTCTGAAATGCATGCTAACAGGCAGGGCAGAAAATCAGATATGAGCAATTTTCCAAAGACCAGATCAGTGCATTAAGACATGAATTTTAAAATGCAAATGAGCCTGCATTTGAATCATTTAATCAATCATTTAATCAAAAACATTTTTCAAAAATATATAATAACAAATTTTCCGATAGACAAAAAAAAACAGAAAATGCAAATGTGGAAAAAAGTCATCAAACAGAACAATCATTAACCTGCTAACTTTAACAAACTAGCACTAAGAAGAAAACAAAATAAAAACAAAGTTAAGCTTAGGGTTTACATACTGCCGGATAATCCATCATAAGCTTATATTCATGAAATTCAGACTGGTCTAAGCTGCTTTTTCACCAGTCATATAATCAGATCTCCTACAGTATTATGAGTGTAGCCAGAAGGCAATGCTACAGTAAATCTCAGTGTTTAACCACTAATATTATTTGAATTCATAAGTAATGTATGTTTGTGTGTGTCTTTACAGTGTAAGGAAGGCGGCTTCCCACATGATCTGTGGCTGGGTGTCAGTGCTGAAAATGTCTCAGTGTACAAACGAGGTGAACCCAAACCCCTTGAAACTTTCCAGTATGAGCACATTGTATTCTTTGGAGCACCTCAGCCCAGCACTTACAAAATCATAGTTGATGAAAGGGAGATGTTCTTCGAAACGTCCCAGGTAACAAACTTTTGTGCCTCTGCTATCGGTGCATAATTTGGTTTTCTATTTCTTTTCCCTAGTTTAATATGTTAATGTAATTTATTCCTGTGATGCAAAGCTGAATTTTCAGTGAAGTCTTCATCTTTAATAATCATTTATTTTAATTACACTGTAAAAAGCAATTAGTTACTTTAATTAAAAAAGTGAGTACCTGTTTATTAATAGTTGTAATAGTTTATTAATTCTTTAATTAAACGCAAAGCTGACAGAAATGAAAACAGTTAAATAGAGCTGAATGGAGCGTACACTAACCTGCTCATTCTTCAGGCACAAGATGGCGCCAAACAGTCAAAAACTCATAACTGACAGCAACAAAACCGGTTGAATGGAGCATATACTAACCTGCATATTATTCACTCACAAGATGGCGCAAAACAATCAACACTGACAGACTACACATACATATGAATGTGGATGTAAGGATGTGAACGTATTAACTGACAGTAAAGGTAATTCGAAGTTCCTGGATGAGCCTGTGTTCTATATACCTTGAAATGTCTGGACTGACAAATCAGAATTGAGTATTCCAGACAGCCATGTCTTAACTAAATTTGTATAATTATGCACATAGTCAATATACTCCACACTTTACACTAGTCTGTGTGAAATCAAAATTTACAATGTTAAGTTTGCTAGCGCACATTATTTTTTACTTGAACAATTATTCTGTGAAAGTTAATCGACTGAAAACAATAAATCTGACCTTTTTCTCTCACATTTGGAGTGGCAGTCCTTCTCCGTTGATGTCAGTTTGATGTTTTTAGTCACAATATTCTTAAAGGTCCCGTGAAGTGCTTTGAAATGTGCATTTTTTATTTGATGTTTGTCAATCTCAACTGAAACACGAAGAGAGGGTGGGACATATAGTAGCCCCTCCCCTTTTTAAAAACACCCAACAGCATTTTGTTTTATCACCGCTCTGCTAGTGAGAGTGGTTGAGCTCAAGCGCATCAAATGAGAAGCGTCTTGAAGGGGGCGGGGCATGTCAGATACTAGAGAGCATTTGATTAGTCACGATTTGATGAGAAACTGAAGTATAAGGTGACGTGAAAAAAAACGTTGATTCATTTAGGTGGAAGTGACAGACTACAAGCTTTACATGTTTATACCAGATTTATATCTCCTAAACACAAATTCTGTCACTGTTTTGGTGCACACTAGCTTATAAATATCCTAAAAAACTAACAATACTGATACTGACATCTAAAAAACTTTATTTTAATTTCATGGGACCTTTAACCACAAACCTCTTACTATTAGTTTACTACAAGGGAATGAGGCACAAAAAGAAAGCCCCGCCCCCTACTCAATATTCCATTTCTGTTGGAAGTACATCAACATACTGGTATAAAAGTCTCAGCAACATCCAGTTCATGTTGACTTCAATAATTCTAATGCAACAAGTTTACTCATAAAGTCAACTGATCACTTCAAAAGCAGCGAGTTTACTTGGTTCTTTAAAGTCCACTAATCGTTTTCTGACTGTGTACTACTGTTCAAAACAGTTGGGCTACTAAAACGTTTTTTTCAGTATACTTTATTGAATAAAATGTTAAAAAGATATAAAAATGTTTCGATCATAAACATTTATTTTTCTCAATTAAATGCAAATACAAGTCTAATGTTACTGACCTTAAACTTTGTAGTTTCTTTACTCTCAAGAAAATCTTACCTCAAATACTAGACTGTAAAAAAAATCTTGCTGCCTTGATATTTTTAGTTGTAGTATCTCAACATACATCAATCAAACTGACTAAATAATTCAAGTTAAACACTGTATAACTTTAAAAAAAAATTGAAACCTGATTAACTTATTAAAATAAGTTAAAGCAACATGAACATATTTGTTGTCTCAACCTTTTGTCATTACATTTTTTACAGTGTAAATTGAATATTTGAATCTAGCACTTCCCTTTCCTTCAACAGTTTTAGGATTAGTATTGGGTAATGTTATTAATTTTATGTATATTAATTTTAAGGTCGGTGAAATCACGAAGATCATGAAGGCGTACATCAACATGATTGTCAAAAAGCGCTGCAGCATCATGTCCATCACCAGCAACAGCAGCGCCTGGATGAGGTGATTGAGCCTCGAACGTGACGAACTAGAAATACACTACTGACAAAAGAGATGGAGAGCAGAGACTTCACCTCTCCAAACGTTTCAATTCCTCTGTCTTACCTGTCCCGAATACAACAGCACGCTCACCATTATTTAATATTTATTCTGACCAATTTCACCTTTATGAAGCACAACGAATCCTGGTAACCTGCTCACTGTCCCCCTCCCCTCACTGCCAGCACTCTGACTGATGACCAAACGAATTTATTTACACCCTGTCCTCCATTTTGTTTCCTTCTCTCTACCCCCAGTTTCCAGTCAGTGATGTTGTACCTAACCACCATTTAATGATACTGAGGTGTGTATATTATGCTTGTGTGTGAGATCAGAGTTTGCACACACACACATTTACACAAACACACAGATGTATGTTTTGTGGAGCACACACAGAGCTATTTTGTAAAGCCATGAAAGCACTAAGGAGGAGAAATATGCGTTAACATTCCCATTCATTTCAATGGCAGCTGCTAGGCTGGCGCAGGACCCGCAAAACTATGAGATTTGAATTCTGCAATTCTTTGCTTATGGCTTCTGCTCATGCTCACATCAAGGTTTTTCAGCCAATCACCTGAGCCTTAGATGCCATGTGACTAAACAAATGACATCATGGCAGCACTGATTGGGTGATGGCGCCACAAGGAACATATTAGTCACATATTAAACACCTATTGTATAATGAAATGTGTGCAATCTACTGAATAGTTGCGCCCCAGGAAGTGTAGTGACAACATCTACCAGTAGGGGCCACCATGAGTCAGCCAGCCAATCAGATCGCGGTATATCTGTGGCCAGACGCATATGGATATCTGTGTGGCTGTTCACACATTATCAATGCAACAAACGTCCTATTTTGTATTACATGCCAGAGTCTATAAATACATATGCTGAAGTGTTACATTTGATACTGTGTCTACAATTATTTGTATTTACATTCATTGGGATGTTTGCTTTTCTGTTCTTTTGCAAAGCGTGTGTAACTTTAACTGTACCGGTGCACAAAACACACCCATTTTGGTGACTTATAGCGTTGAATGAAAACTGCAAGTCATAGGTATCAAGGTTTGCTATTGCTGAAATCAGATAACTTACAATGCAAGTGATGAAAAGAGGCAGTATTGATAGACAAGTGTTAAGCTACAGAAGATTCAATAAGCATGTATTTGTACAGTTTCAATGCATATACGTTACAATACTCGTGCAACACTACATTAATCCTACGATTACACACTTGAAACTGTTGAACTGTTAAAGATCTTATTCATATATGCTTAAGTTCAAAGGTTTGGGTGTCAGTAAGATTTTTATCATACAGTAAAACTAATTTTTAAAGCAAGGATGAGTTAAATGGATCAAATGCGACTGTAAAAATATTTGAAATGTCAAAAAAATTCTTTAAATGCATCCAAGAATTCAGAACAAAACATATAATAGTTTCCAAAAAAAGTAGTTTCAGCTATGATAATAAATGTTTCGTGAGCACAAATTCAGCTTATTCTAATATATTATTCAGCATATTAGAATAATTTCTGAAGGATCATGTGACACTGAAGTAGTAGCTTCATTTTAAAATACTGTACACTACCTGACAAAAGTCTTGTTGTTGATCCCAGTTGTAAGAGCAACAAATAATAACTTCTAGTTGATCATTTGGAAAAGTGGCAGAAGGTAGATTTTTCCAATGAATAAACTGTTGAACTGCATCCCAATCATCACAAATACTGCAGAAGGTCTATTGGAACCCCTTGGACCTAAGATTCTTACAGAAATCAGTCAAGTTTGGTGAAGGAAAAATCATGGTTCGGGGTTACATTCAGTATGGGGGCGTGCGAGAGATCTGCAGAGTGGATGGCAACATTAACAACCTGAGGTATCAAGACAATTGTGCTGCCCATTAAATTACAAACCACAGGAGAGGGCAAATTCTTCAGCCGGATAGCACTTTTTATCATACTTCAGCCTCCACATCAAAGTTCCTAAAAGCAAAGAAGGCCAAGGTGCTCCAGGATTGGCCAGCCCAGTCACCGGACATGAACATTATTGAGCATGTCTGGGGTAAGATGAAGGAGGCATTGAAGATAAATCCAAAGAATCTTGATGAACTCTGGGAGTCCTGCAAGAACACTTTCTTTGCCATTCCAGATGACTTTATTAATAAGTTATTTGAGTCATTGCAGAGATGTATGAATGCAGTCCTCCAAGCTCATGGGAGTCATACACAATATGAATTCTTTTTCCACTGCACCATGACTTTATATTCTATACTGTACATTATTTCTGTTAAGTGACAAGACTTTTGTCTAAGCAAATTCAGACCTTACTGTCCTAATTAAATAATTAAAAATCAAGGCATGATCATATTTTATTTTGGTAAAATAAGTGTAATCTAGAGGCATTTGCCTTTCATATAAGCCACTTCTGATACCAAATGATCAACTAGAAGTCAAGTTATTATTTGTTGTTCCTAAAACATGGATAGGCGACAAGACTTTTATTAGCTAGTGTATATTAAAATAGAAACCTAATTTAGCAGAATTAATACTGTAATAATAGACACTAATGTATTTTGATTAAATAAATAGTGAGCATAAAAGACTTCTTTCCAAAAACAGTTTAAAAAAAATCTTACATCACCCAATCTTCTGTACGATAGTTTATATAGTCTTGGCATACATACGAAAACACATAAAACTGTATAATATATCATCATATTTGACTGCACAGAAAAACCAGCACAAATAGAGACAAGCGGGTTTAAAATCTTTAAAAAAAAAAAGGTGCTTGAGAAGCATCTAAATCTTTTGAGGATATTCGTTGTTTGCTGGCTTCAACATTACATTTGCTGTACTGTAAAAAAAACCACCTCAAGTTCTTTAAAGTGCATTTTGACCAACTGGTGGCTAATCTTATGTAGCTGCATATCTGTTCCCTTAAATCACAGAAGTGACTGTTTGTCTTTACAAGGACTGCCTCTGAAAAAAAAAATTATCATAAACATATTACAACGAACACATTCTCAGAGTTTATGATATATGTGCTCTTAATACAGTTTTATTTTTCTTTATTTTGGACATAGGAGCCTTTTTGTGTTTCAAGTAATGAGCTCTGCTGGCATTCTTATTAATATTTCACGCCAGAGAGATGACAGACAAAAGAAATCACAGTGGACCATAACACAAATCATCCATTGACTCAATGAGTCGATGAGTTTATGTATGCCTGTTGTTGTTTGATTTTTATGTGAGTATAATCCTGCAGTACCTGTGTAATTTTGCTGTTTGATATGCAACTATATTTGTCAGTGTAATGCAAGTTCTTTTGTGAACGTGTGTATGTCTGAATTGAAACACGGTTATTGATGATGGAATATGATGAAGATGTTTTTAGTGTATGGGGATTTCTGTTATGGTTATATTTATGGAAAGCGGGTGGGAGAGGGTTTGGTGTATTTATCTGTTAGGATAGTGTTATAGTTGATAATTGGGGAAAGACGATGCAGGGGACGCCCTTTCATGCTGATCTCAGATTTTGTTTCTTGAAGGGGTCATGATGGGTTTTTTTACTATTGTTTTTTGAGATTCGCTTATGCTGGATTCACACAGCCGTGAAGCATTGCAACACACATTAAAGGGATAGTTCACCTAAAAATGAAAATGTACTCATTATTTACTCTCCCTCTGGTGGTTCCAAACATTTATGAGGTATGTAACATATATTCTGTTGAACATAAAAGAGGATATTTTGAAAAAAAAAAAAAAAGAAAGAAAGCTGAAAACCTGTAACCATTGACTTCCATAGTAGGAAAAACAAATACTATGGAAGTCAATGGTTACAGGTTTCCAACTTGCTTCAAAATATCTTATTTTGTGTTTAAAAAAAGAAAGAAACGCATAAAGGTTTGAAAAAAGTAAAGGGTGAGTAAATGACGACAGAATTTTTATGTTTGGGTGAACTATCTCTTTAATAGCGGAATGTTTTTTGCCTCATGCAAATTAAACACTCAAGTTAAAAAGTTCAAGTACACGCGGTTGAGGCAAATTCAAATTGAGGAAATGTTATTCTTGCGTTTGGCTGTGTATGTAATCTACACGAATACTTAAATTTGCATTTGGTGTGAACCCAACATTAATTTCCTTCCTTCGGCTTAGTCCCTGATTTATCAGCGTTTGTCACAGCAGAATGAACCACCAACTATTCTGGCATATGTTTTACACAACAGATGCTGAACACAACATTATATTCACATTTGGTGTGAACCCAGCATTATAATGTCATTTTCAACCCTCATTTCGCCCCCTTTTATGAAATGACCTGATTTTAAGAGATGGGGCCTTCAAGGCTATTCAGTAAACAACCACTGATTTAATTAGCAATTTCATTCCATAGGAAACATTATCTGCACCCCCTAGAGCTTCATGTTTCCACAAAAGTATATTTATATTTACTTTATTTTAAATACTAAGATATTTATGCATCATGACATGTCAGCTGTAAAATGACTGTGGGAGCCGGTGGTGCAGTAAAGAATGACTATTCATCGAAGTATAAATGCAAATATATATAGTCATTGTCACTGGACTTTGTGTCCAAACTGTTTAATGAGAATGTCATTTTAAACTATACAATTTACAGGACGCTTTAAAGGGACAGTTCTCTTAAAAAATGAAAATTCTGTCATCATTTCCTCTCCCTTTTTCCAAACCTGTTTGAATCTCGTTCTTCTGTTGAACACAAAAGAAGATATTTTGAAAAATGTTTGAAACCAGTAACCAATAACTTCCATAGTATTCGCTTTTCCTACTATGGCTGTCAATGGTTACCAGTTTCCAACATTCTTTAAAATATCTTATTTTGGTGTTCAAAGAAATTCATAGTTCGCCACCACTTAAATGGTGAGGAAATTTTCATTTTCGGGTGAACTGTCCCTTTAATTGTAATAAAAGACCATATATATATATATATATATATATATTATGATCAAAACAACATTTGATTTATGTCGTGACCTCTTTAACCATTAAGACTCAGATCAGTATTAAAGAGCTGCAGTTGCTGTTGAGTTGTGTGTGCGCACTCTGAAGAAATGGATAGAGGTGTCTTGTCATGAATAAGTGAAAAAGATTTGATTTTCATGTGACAGTGTTTTGGAGTAAGGAGCAGTGTGTGTGTGTGAGTGTGTGTGTGTGTTAAGAGCAGATGGTGTGTCACACTCAGAGCAGCCGAGAAGACTCAGGTGATAGCTTAGACTCTGCCCCGTACACACATATTAACACACACACACGATGATAAACATATGCTCACACACAAAGATCAATATAAAACATGTACACAAACATTGCACGGTTGGTTCTGTCTCTCTCACACATTCACACTGGGGTCCTTGCTCAGCTGCAGGCAGCCAGTACAAGGCCTGAATGTAAATTTTTTTCCTCATCGACATTGTCATAATATTACAAATTATAGCTTACTCAGAAAAAAAGGAATAATTGTGCTTGTTAAAATATTAAAAGAGAGAGAAAAATGTTTCTTTTGTAACTGGCTTTACAAAATGCTTTAATAAATTATTGTAATTTATTGCAAGGAGTTGTTTTATTCGCATATTAAACATTTGGTGTTTTGTTTATAATCCACCAGAGGGTGCCAAAAACATCTGATATATGTTTACGCTTTATATTTTCTCCTAAATAATAATCGTGTTATTTATAATAATTGTATAATGTTTAAAACATCGTTATTTGTTTAAACAAATTAATTCAAATAATGTCAATGCATTTTAATTTTGAAATATGTTTATATGTTGATGTTTTACTTATTTTACAGTTTGTCTCACACTAAAATTTCATGCCTACTAATTATTTTAATGCTTGAATTACATTATTAAATAGTTTACATAGCATAAAAAAATAAAAAGAGGGTTTAATTGTGATTACGGAAATGTAGGCTCAGTACTTTTTTGAATAAAAATCTAAACCTCAGGGATTAAATTAGCTTGTAAATCAAAAAGTTGTCTAACAAAGTATAAAGGAGTTACAATCGTTAACCGATAAAGTTCCTGCTTAATAAACAGTAACCCGTCATTTGTCGTTGTAAAATTATAATACGACGTCATGAACTACTTAATATTCAGAGGCGGCCATCGCCATTGGAGGATTTCCACGCATCTTTTGCACCGTGTACTTAATATGAATGCGCCACGCCTTTGCCGAAGCAGGTATTGTAATTGAATCTCCTAAAAGCTGTTCTGCGAGTTAAAAGGGAAGCAAAACTACCAAACCTGCTCACAGTTTCTGGTTCGACGAAGTGTCTGTGCCGAGGGAGATATTTACTGTTAACATTAATTACAACTCAACCGTAAAAAGTCTGTTTTATTTAGCTATTCGCTCATTTAAAGAAGAGAAAATGAATTTTGCGCCTCCTGTCTTCCTGCTTCTCGTTGTTTTGTGTTCAACACTGGCACAGAATACAACACATTCTACAAATACTACAACACAACCTTCAACCCAGTCTCCAGCTACAACAGGATCTTCAACAACACAATCTTCAACTACAACACAATCTTCGACTACGACAACGCAGACTACTACTCAATCTACAACTACAGCAACAACACCACATCCAAGTAAGGCAACATGTTACAGCCTAAGGGTTTAAGAGTCTCTACTTTAAACTTAGGTTGAATTTACATACATATTTATAACTGACAATGTGAGCAAGAGTTTGCTTAATTTGATTTAAAAGCCTTCTTTGACATAAATTCAGTGTGTTTATAATAACCAAGCGTATATAGGACTACAGTATGGAAGACCAGTGTTTTACTAGTAAACAACTGCTTTGCTTTGATTTCCCATGCTGCTTAAGTCTAGTTTCATACTGTAACTAAGCATGGCCAAGGCAACCTGTCCCATAAGGTCTAATTGTTGCCTAATATATAGTCAGTAAAGAGTATTTCTAAGAACACAGGATTATATATATATATATTTAACTTAAAGGGATAGTTCACCGAAAATGAACATTATTTACTCACAGTCAAGTGGTTCCAAACCTTTATGAGTTTCTTTATTTTGGTGGGCACAACAGAAGATATTTTGAAGAAATCCTGTAACCATCGACTTTCATAGTAGGAACAACAAATACCAAGTCATTGGTTAAAGGTTTCCAACATTTTCAAAATGTCTTTTGTGTTCAACAGAAGAAAGAAACTTCTAAAGGTTTGAAACAGTTAAAGGATGAGTAAATGAGACCGAATTTTTGGGTAAACTATCCCTTTGAGTTGAACTGTTAATGGTTTAATACTTCTTTTTGTTGTTGTTGTTGACTGAAATAATTGTGTAAAATCAGGAAGCTGTCCACATTCATTTACGTTATTTCTCTCACTTCTCATTTTTCTAGGTTGTGAGAGCAAGAATGGCACCAGCTGTGAGGAGTGCTTGGCCTATGTGGATGTGAGTTTGGATCAAATATTCTCTTTTTGATTTACACTTTTCAGGTGTTTGCAGATATCATTTACTTTAGATTTTAGACGCTAGTTCACAAACTTGATTCACAAACATTTGAGTTGAGGTGAAACATGTTTACAAAAAAATGGTGGAAGATACGAACCTTATAGTTGACATCAGAGAAACACAATACAAAAAACAGGGTCCATACGGGTGCTGGATATCCTTAAAAATTGTATTTTAGTCTAGTATTTTCAAGGTTTGAAAGGTACTTAGATTTTGAAAAGGCAATATGTGTTTTTTTTATAATTTATCTTACTAAATAGTTTCCTACTGAATATATATTTTTTTCAATTTAACAAATAATTTAATATAATATATTCAACATTAGGAGTTTATTAAAATAAATATAGGCTACATTTAAGATGACACATGGTTAATGGCAGCATTTCAATGTTGATAATGGCATTGGGCCAAACAAGCCATCAAAAATGTTGCTTAGTATAGTGTTTCCTTAATCTATAGCATACTATAGAATCCTTTAACAAATAGCATCTGATAAAATATATGAAGAAGTACATGTATGAAGAAGTACATATATGTATGTAAAAATTTACTACAGTGGGGTATATGCACAGCTAGTGTTTTTCACCCACCAATAAACTTCCAGTGAAAGTTTAATGTGACTATTTTCAATTTCATAAGGTTCCTTTTACAGCATCAATGTTGTAATTTAATTTAAAATAATCACTTAAATAGACTTAAGCATTCATTTAGTTGTGAAAAAGCAGAGATGAAAAGCAGTTTAAACGCAAGTGCTGCCAGGAGCAGCAGATGAGCGCAGAAACTCCATTGAAAATACTGTGGTAAAATTAATTTTCATAATTTAAAGACATGGCATGGCAATATTAATCAGGCAGTGAAGATCATTGATTTTTAAAGAAATTTTGTAACGGCATGACAGTTCACCAGAAGCACTTAAGCTGGGTTACAGAAAATCCTTGTTCATATACCCTGTTGTTAAGTGCTGGAATTTTGAAAACGCACCTGGAAAATGCTTGAAAAGTGCTTGAATCGGATTTTGGAGAAGGTGTAAGAACAATCACAGTCTTGAGGAAATAATGAATTTGTGGAGCAGCTGGAATGGCTGGATTATTTTCTCTCAACCTGATGTGGAACCGGTTTGGGCTGTTCTGGATGTTTATAGCTTCATACACTTTCCAAGTCATTTGAGACATTCTGTGTCACATGGCACGTAAATACCACTAAGGCCACCTATAACTAAGGTCAACCTTTTACTTGTTTGCTAAAGCGAGCTTCACTGTTACTGTAATGGTGGGACACACTACTAGTGTGTCATGTTGTATGACAATCAACATCATGTCTGAGACAATATCCCAAAAGAAAGACTGGCAGGTTTTGATTTTTTTTTTTTTTTCTTACTGTACATGACCGATTCCATCACATATCGACCAATAGGAGCACAGAAGCTTTTCTGTATGCAACTTTTGCACATGAGGGGAAAAAAGAGAGATGATGCTGATTAGTGGAATTATGAAATGGAGGGAAAGGCAATAACTTTGCTCAAAGGCAAACATAATAGAGTAAGAGTAGAATAATAGAGTAACATAAGAGCAAAAAATGACAAACCAGTACAAATCATGGTGTTTTGATAGCAATTGCAAGTTTATGTGATGGTTGATAGTTCCATCTTCTTTTTAAAATTTTGTTAAAGACAACAAGTCAAGTCAAGTTTATTTATATAGCGCTTTTCACAATGTAGATTGTGTCAAAGCAACTTAACATAGTTCTAGTAAAGTCCAGATTTCAGAGTTGAAGTTCAGTGTAGTTTAGTTCAGTGTGGTCTAAATTTCACTGCTGAAAGTTCAAACATCGCAGAGCAAATCCACCGAAGCACAGCTCCACAAGTCCCCATCCGAGCAAGCCAGTGGCGACAGTGGCGAGAAGAAAAAAAAACTTCACCAATTGACGAAGTGAAGGGAAAAAAAAACCTTGAGAGAAACTAGGCTCTGTTAGGCACGACCATTTTTCATCTGGCCAAACTTCCTGTTCAGAGATGCAGTCTAGGCGCTGGAGGCTGAAGAAGCTGGACGTCCATCGTGGAGAAGCTGCAGGTGTGAGTAGGGCACCGGCAGGCGGTCAGGTTGGCCCGCAGAATCAATGTGGGGACTCGTTTATCACAGTGGTCATTCAGGAATCAGTCTCATGCACTCCAACAAGCAACGATTGATTCAGAAGCAGTGTTAAATCTGACGTTTCTTACTCTTGACATAACAATTTAGTAGACAAAACTGCATAATCCAGCATTGATTATTTTGGCATGTCAAAATACAAGTAAAATAAGTACGAAATGTCTTTGCGATCATCCCCACATCATCCATACTGTTGAGAGGCATTTAGAAAAATTTGTCAATAGGTTGTGCACGCATTAATATTGACAAAATGCAGGAAGAAAATGACAGCGGGTGAGAAAACAACAAGAGTCAAGAAATGATCTGATCACAGCGAATGTTTGCATGAGCTCTGCAGTTTAAAACTCCAGTACAGTCCCTTCACATTTACACACTTTTACACACGTTTAAAGGGATAGTTTTCCCTATCAAAATGTACTCACCCTCAAGTCGTTCCAAACCTTTATGAGTTTCTTTACTCTGTTGATCAGAAAAGAAAATATTTAGAAAAAAATCAGAAAACTCGTAACCGTTTACTTCCATGATAGGAAAAACAAATACAAATTTTATAGTTATTGGTTTCCAGCTTTCTACAAAATATCTTCTTTCATGTTCGACAGATGAAATAAAGTCAAACAGGTTTGTGTTTGAAGGGTAATATTAATAATGTAGTAAATAATGACAGAATTTTCAGTTTTGGGAGAATTCTAGGTTTAGATTTAATGATCTCCATTTAATGAAAGCGGCTTAAAGGGCTGACACAATAAGTCGACGGTCGTCTCTTGGGCTAGTTTCTTTAGCATGTACCACACATTACCTCTCGTCAGGCTCACATTAGAGGGGGTTTCAGCATGTAGAATCGGCATCAGGCGTCAATTAAAGAGAGCGCTCTGATTGGCTGCAAATAGGCTACAAATCAAAGTATGAGAACAAAAACTGAAGTGACGAAAGCAGCTGTCAAATTGTCTTTTTTTCTTTAATATTTACAAACGATAAGGATTATCAGACATATTTGCACAAATGAATCCATCTGTGCTGAGCAAGAAATACTGTGAAAATGTATATAAATGTTACTTTATTTATGGTTTGTATGTGTGCAGCACTAGTTCCTTTTGTAGACTGACAATGCAAATACTGCCACCTGCAGGTGTAGAAAGATACATCCTTTCACGCAGATGCAAAATCTACATTATTTCGATTATTATTATTTTTTTTTTGCAAAATTGTTGCAAAAAAATTAAATGGGCTTAATTTAAACAAAATTAATTTAGTAATGTTCAACTTAATTTGTTTGTTTAAATTCAGCCCAAATAAATTGGTTGCAACCACTTACCTTAAAAAAATGTGGTAAATCCAATGAATCATTTTTTTTTTTCAGTGTAGTTCTTTGACGTCGACCTGGTGTGTCTCACGGCTTTACAGTATTAACCCTGAAAAAACAGTGCCTATTTTTTTTTTATTAGTATTATAACATTTTTAGTATAAATCAGCCCTCCATTGTTTTTTTTAAAGAGAACAAAAGAGTTAGAGACCTTCAAATGAGTTTACCTACAAGAACAAACATTTTTAGTAAAATTTGCTTTGTCAAACGGATTCAAACTCCAGAAATGAACTCAAATAAAACTTAATTTTTGACTTTTTTTTTTTTTTTTTTGCTTGTTTAGAGTACCATCAGGTCCATCAAGGCATTTAAATATTAATTGATAATAGTTTAATGGTATAATTAGGAATGTAGTTTGTCAAGTCATCTTTATTTCTATAGAACATCCACTTAATACAATGTAGGTTGTCAGGAATTTTTTTTTTTTAACAATAACAATATTTCACTTTTTGGGACATGTTAAGCATATCAGCCAGGTAGCTTGTGAAGTTGACACATTTGTTATGACACTTGTTTCCAATCAAATCTTTGAACACAGTCACAAACACACACACACACACACACACAGCTGTTCTAGGAGCTACTGACGTGTGTCAGTGTCAGCCTGTAATAACTCGTCACTTCTGATGTCATTGCCATCATCATCAACATTGTTACTGTTTGTTACTGTCAGGAAACAAAACCATATTAGATTTGAATTTTATACAGTGGATGATTGTATATGACAATCTTTTTTATTTTATTTTTTAAGTGTCTGTGGTGTTGGACAACTAAACGTTGCATTACATACCCAGCCAAAAACATCCTGCCTCCCCATTCCCTCTGCCCACTGAATGATGCTCGATGGGGACTTTGCTCAAGTAAGGAACATTTAATATATATATATATATATATATATTACTCTTTTTTTATTTATTTATTTTATTTATTTATTTTTTTTTTAAACATTGATTTTTAATTTTTATATTTCCCAGCCTAATCCTCCTATGCACTTTTTTATTTTAGACATTTTTTTTTTATCTGCACAAATAGCTACATATTTTTATACTAATAAGTATTGTTCACTTTATTCTTAATTATTTATTTATTTATTTGTTTGTTTGTTTTTTATTTACATTGCAATTTCCCAGCCTTTCAACTAATTCTTTGCACTCTGTTTTATTCGTTCTCTTGTACATCTACAAAAATATTTGCATAAATTTTAAGAACATATCTCAGCACAAACTTATTGTCATTTTCAATTTAAATGGTCATTTAATATTGATCAATTTAATATTGATTAGTATGTGGGACTAAGTATGTAAATATTTAATGTATTGTCTATGTAATGTAGGTATGGCAATAATAAGGTAAATAACTAAATAATAATATTAGGAATGCACGACATATGTTGTAATGCTTAAATTTGTTTCAAAATTTTTGAGTTTCTGAAATAAATCTGAAATAAATTAATAAATGTATATACTTTTTAAATATGTGCTTGAATATCAAGAACCCATAATAATAATGGACTAAATATTATAAAAAATAATTAATGCATGCGTTTTTTCATTGTTTCTATGTTGTATTGTAATAATCATTTTCTTATATAATTATGTAACAAATAAAACAATTATTGGAAGCATTTAGGCATGTGGGACACTTAAATATAATTCAAATATCATTCATAAACAAGCAATATCAGGTATATTTCTAGTCCTTTCACTAGACTTTCAAATTCAACATATTACTAAAAAGTAACTACATTTCTTCATATTATTGGCTAGCACATGTGATTATAACTATGTTATATGCATTAGTAAGGTGATCACTAATTAACACTTCTTTTTTTGTCAAATTTAGTGAACTTCCAGGTATTGATCATTACATTGTCGGTGGCTGCAGCGCTGCTCATCATTGGGTTTTTGGTGTGTATATTCTGTTGCTGCAAGTGTGAGAACATTGGGTAAGTCTGAACACACAAGCTAGATTCGATATATTGCATAACTGACAAATAAGTCGCACCCTCCATTTAACCATCTTACAACAAAGAACTGATGTCACCTGCTTTAGGCTGTAATTATTTTTAGACATACAGTTGAAGTCAAAATTGTTAGCACTCTTGTAAATTTTTTCAAATATTTCCCAAATGATGTTTAAGAGAGCAAAAAAAAATTCACAGTATTTCCTATAATGTTTTTTTTCTTCTGGAGATTTTTTTTTGACTGTCTACAGAACAAACCATTGCACAATGATTTGCCTAATTACCCTAAATTGCCTAATTAACCTGGTTAAGCGCTTAAACTGCACTTTAAGCTGAATAGTAGTATCTTGAAAAATATCTAGTAAAATATTATCTACTGTCACAACCCCCCCACCCCCACCCCCCAACTGACAAAGGTCCAGTATGTGTCCAATACATGAGCTCATTTGTCCTATTATGACTGTTATGCCATCATAAGTTATCAAAATAACCCATCGAAAAAAGGCTTTAAGACCAAGCGGAATCTGGTGCAAGTAAAGTCAATTTTCACTGTATTGTTGTTATAGAGAAAACTTTTATTCTAAATCTTGGACCTTATTCTTGAAAGAAAAAATGACCAATAAAAAGTTGTGAAGCACCAAAAATGGCCCATATCAATACTTATTAATAGGCTATTGTTGTTATCCATGAATTTTCAAATGTACTTTTTTTACAAGAGAAGCTAGAAAAATTGTGAAGCTCTACATTATTATTATTATTATTATGTTTATTTATTTTTTATTTTTCAAATGGCCAAATTCTGAGACTGAGGAAAGTTGAATGTGCTGGCCAGTTTATTATTTGCCTAATAAATGACAATAGGCCACAGTTTTACATATAAAACTTTAACAGATTGCTATTTTTCCCCTAGTGATATATCATAAAGTAGCCTCTTCATATTTCTTTCATCTCAACTTTTAGAAAATGTTTTTGGTACATCAGAAAGTGTGACCATCGGACAAACTAATCCAGCAAAAAAATGTGCTTAACATCTCACTAAAATGCAGTATTTAAACCTCATAATTAAATAGAAAATGAGTCGAATAACTGCAAAAAGGTCCACTTTTTGAGAAAAAAAAGAACCACCCCTTTCACTAGGCTGGCTACGGGCCTGATAATTCTGACTTTAACTGTATATGTTTACTTCAAATGTGAATATTGATCAGCTTTTCCACAAGTCTGTAAAAGCGGTATAGAGACAACTCAAGCTCACTTAAGCAAGGCTAGTTCTCAATCCGAGAAATGATGTGTCTTTTCACAGATCTTCTCGAAATGAAAATAGACTTAATCGACGGACCGACAAGACGAAAACGAAACAAGAGCAGAGGTAAGACCGATTAACGTTTGTATAGTCGAAATAGTGACGACAGAAGGTAGGAGATAAGAGATCATATCAGGTTTTTTTGTTTTTTTTTAAGCTGCGTTTTAATATATATAAAAAAAAAAGTATACTCTTATACATACGCACAAGCAAAGGCTTATGCATGATATTGTTATGAGGAACTTAGATGTGACAAAAGATGACCTCTGAGAAACCTGTTTTACAGCTGTAATGGGTACTGACTGTCAACATATCTTTAAGGTGTGCATGCGATTGGAAGAATGAATGTTTTTGTGTTCTTGCACCACAGGAAAGCGGAGATGAAAATTAGGCACGATGAGATTCGTCAAAAATATGGTGAGTCTACAAGAAATTGGAAAAATGTTGAGTTTGAACTGGTTATTATGCTGGCAGAATGTCCTAAAATCATGACTGTAACCTATCGTTAACCTTTTAAAACGCAGGTAGCATAAAGTGATTTAAAAAATGCTGCGTGATATGGAAATGTTTGTATTTTTTTCCTCAAACTAGTCAAATTTCATGTTTTGATCGGTTTTTATAAAGTTGTGCTCCCTCTAGTGGTTTGAATGCAACTTGTCCGCTTGTGTTTCTGTAGTAAACTCGTTGATGTGAATATTCAACATTGATAAAAGTGTCGTTATGATGGATTTTATATGTAAAATGCCTGTCATTTCATAATTTCTTACATATATATACATATACATTTTATTTTTTTTTTACTTTTCAGGTCTCAGCAGGGCAAGTCCTTACGCCAGATTTGACAACCCCAACTAAAATATACTGGGTGCTTTTATTTTATGGCCAAATATATTTTTATTATCTGCTGCCTAGGATAACATTGTTAATTTGACTCCACAAGAATGTGCTCAAAGTGATTATTTTACCGAAGAATTCATTTGAAACGGATAGTTCACCTGAAAATGAAAATTACCTCATCATTTATTCCCCCTTTGTGTGGTTTTAAACCTTTTATGACTTTATTTTTTTCTGTCGAACACAAAAGAAGATATTTTGAAAAATGCTTGTTTCTGGGACCCATCGACTTCCATAGTAATTTTTCCCCTACTATGGAGAAATTTTTCAAAATATCTTTTTTTGTGTTCAATAGATGAAACTCAAATAGGTTATGAACAAGTGAAAGGTGAGTAAATATGTACTTAAGTAAATAATGACAGAATTTAAATATTTGGGTGAACTATTAATTACTTTTAAGTAATTTCTGTTTTATTTATATCATTTTCCACAATCGACTTCTTGTATCTGTCTAGTGACATTGTGTCTATTCACACGTTAATTAAAACAGCCTTGAAAATATTCATCATATATGTACAAATGTTAATTTCTATATTACTTTCCCAGTCAGAAAATAATTAAAGAATAGATGAAAATGCTGATATACCATGATACAGTTGAAGTCAAAATTATTCGCCCTCTTGTGAATTTGTTTTTCTTTTTTAAATATTTCCCAAATAATGTTTAACAGAGCAAGGAATTTTTCACAGTATTTCCGATAATATTTTTTCTTCTGGAAAAAGTCTTATTTGCTTTATTTCGGCTAGAATAAAAGCAGTTTTTTTATTTTTTTTTAAAACATTTTAAGGTCAATATTATTTTTTTTGATTGTCCACAGAACAAACCACTGTTATACACTGACTTGCCTAATTACCCCAACTTGCCTAATCAACCTAGTTAAGCCTTTAAATTGCACTTTAAGCTGAATACTAGTATCTTAAAGAAAATATCTAGTAAAATATTATCTACTGTCATCATGGCAAAGATAAAAGAAACCAGTTATTAGAAATTAGTTATTAAAACTATTATATTTAGAAATGTGTTGAAAAAATCTTCTCTCCGTTAAAAAGATATTGGAAAAAAATAAATATAGGGGTCTAATAATTCAAGAGGGCTAATAATTCTGACTTCAACTGTATCTGCATATCATAACATTCTTATGCTGATTATGCTGTTTAGTTTCTGTTTATACTTTTGTGGTTAATCATAATGTCATTGTATAAAGAAGAACAAAATTGTCTCGTCACAATGAAACCTAAACTATTCTTTGTGAATTGACCTCACTCTCATGTGAAGTCATATGAACATCATTCTGCTGGGTTTGAAACAGAGTGAAGGATTACTCTTTAGTCCGTGACTGTTTTCTATATTTCTACAGCTGAATATACATTTTAAGAAGCTTCATAAATGCCTGCTCGTGCAGTGTATTGCTTTATTTTTTTATGAATAAATATAATTAAAAGTCTCTGCTTGTCTTTGCTTAAAATAGTTTTTATTCCTAACAAAGCTAGGTGTGTGTGTGTGTGTGTGTAGACCGTTGGTTTAGACCTTCACTATTTCTGCACGGAACTTTGCTAAAAATAAATCTGTGAGTTTATGCTGAATGATAGGAGCTGAAATAAAAATAATATTTTCTTTTAAGGTTAACAGTGCAAATCTAATTAGAACCACTTGTTTGGTAAACAAAGCTTTAGTAAGTCTCATATAATGAGACACAATGAATATTATATACACAATAGCTCCACAATGTATCAGATGTCAGATATACAAATGTTTGCATCAGTAAGGGTTGGCAGGTGTTCACTTTGTGCTAACAAAATATAGACATTGTACATATATCATAAACATATACTGTAGGTCTACAGGCTGAGCCAGTTATTTGACCTTGAGTGTTCTTGTATAATATTAAAATGTATTTAAATGCTTCAAGTCTCTCTTTTTACCTTTTATATGTGCAATGGTCTAATTTTAATAGTTACAAGAATGAAAACGTCCATCCCACAAGAAAAAAATACTACATTGTTTTTGAACCATACTATACTTGAATTAATCTTTGGTTTTGGTAATTCTACTGTATAGATACTGTGGTACAACAACTACTTAATATAAACAAATTACCTAATACTGTAAGTTTCCTATTACTAGGTATATTATACATCAATACACCACAGTTTACTGTAGTTAAATATAAGTATACTACACTATTACAGTTTATCAGTTACGATAGTTAATACTACAGTATGCAGTTGCAAATAAAATAATATACAGTATAAATATAAAACACTATGTTATTTATTATAAAATACTGCAGTATTTTTGTCATGTGGGATAGGAAACCTGAGTTTACACATCATGTAAACGGAACCCGGCCGCCAGAAAACACTGAGAGCATCACTGTGTACAAAATAGGAAATATAATATAACTACCTTATAATTTTGTACCTCTTAAAGCAGTAAGTGCTTTTCAATTTAACTGATTCATTAGTCTTGATGCTAATACCCGAACTGCACACGAGTACAGGCCTGATTATCCACGGGGAGTATTGCGCGCTCTCGAGGACGTCACGTGACCAGAAACCAACCAATCGTTGATAAAGTAGGTAAAGGAAAGCGCGTCCCCGGCCGCAGCTGTGTTGCTCTACAGTGTGGAGAGCGCGTCTTGTGTTCTAATCTATTTCCGTAATACAGACAGACACCTGCAAAAATGTCCGAAGACAAGCCTAAGGTAAGCATCCAATCTGTAATTTTACAGTGTTTTTCGGCTTTGCTCAAAACGAGCCGCGTGAGGCCGTTCTCCAGTTTAATTTTGTGCAACCTTGCTGCGATAGTCAGATTGCGCATTTATGCGGGAGAAAGGCGGTCGGCACGCAATCATTGTCTTCATTTCATGTAAACGCCATCCGTTTTTGTTTTATATGATAATGTTCTTGGTACTGTTTAATTAAACCGATGCGTTATGCAGGCGCTCATTCAAAGTACGCCATTATTTGTATGTACCGCGCATTTGCCCTGGTGTAATTCAGCGTTTGCGGGTTTTTCTTTGTGAGAGCGGAGTGGCGCTGACCGGCCACGTTACGCCACTGGCGTAAGAAAATGCCGCAAGAAGAGCGGTACGAAATATAAAGCTGTCGTCGTACTCCATGGCTGTCCACCGGTTGGTTTGTAAACAAACGGATAAAGTGTACTTTCCACGTCAATCAAACGTATTCAACCTCAGAAGTTTAATTTGACTAATCTATGGGTTACGGCTATTGAGTTCTGAGTTGCACCTCGCTGCGCCAAATGCTTAAAAATGGCGCACAGCGCCGCAACAATATGTTTGACTAGACGGCTAATATTTTCTCCCGTATTTGCATGTTTGTTTTTGAGGATCGTTCGTGTATTTTCTTTACCACAGCTGGTATCTTTTTTTATAGATAACCAGGATGTACTGAACGTTGTTCTATATTTTTCCTCAAATCATCTAGTTCTTATAAGTAGCATGCACTAGGCCTGGTTGTTCACCACTTCAGTCTTTTCCCTCCTAAAAATGTTCCAAGGGCCTCACACCATATTCCATAGCAGCAAACATCTAAAATGTAATTGTTTTAAGCATCTCATATCTGTACATCTGACACAGTTTAATCGCCAAAGTTTCTCAAACATGCTCTGTGTTGTTATTGTTTCAGGAGGGAGTGAAAACGGAAAACGACCACATCAATCTGAAAGTGGCAGGGCAGGATGGCTCAGTCGTCCAGTTCAAAATTAAAAGGCACACGCCACTCAGTAAATTAATGAAAGCATACTGCGAGAGACAGGTAAGAATCAGATCCACAAAAAAACATGGCACTGCTGTGTGGGGTGTCCATGTGGTTCATACAGTTTACTGTCAGTGTGGTTTCTGAACTGTGCTGTGGAAATTACTTTACAAGTCAATTAAAAAGTTTTGCAACTTTTCGTTATTAAGAAATTCACCCAAATTAAACACATAAATATGGATTTTTCTTTCAGGGGTTGTCAATAAGACAGATTAGATTTAGATTTGATGGACAACCAATTAACGAGACAGACACACCGGCGCAGGTGAGTACAAGTGTGCTTTTTAAAAAGTTTATAAACATTTGTTTGCGTGGTATTCTTGTGTATTAGCATCTTCTTCTGTTTAGAATCTAATTGTACTTTTTAATTCTCAGTTTTCATATAGTTTTTTTTCAGCTTTCTATTTATTTGTTTAACTTGAATTTAAAAAGCAATTTTTCGTCTATTTATATTTGAATTTCTGCTTTGTTTCAATGAACGTTTTCTGGGTTTACTCTGGGAATCAATTTGTGTGTAACTTATGTATATAATTTCGATAGCCCAATTATTAAACACTTTGCGGTGTGGTTCAATTAAAGTAATTTAGTAAACAAAAATGAACAGTGAAAAAAATCTTCTAAAGGATACTAATTATGTTTTTTGTTTAATATGATTTAATAGTCAAGTTGACTCAGTTGATGCATTATTAATCTTATAATAAAGCGTTACATACCATCATAATAAACAAATCTACCATTGTAAGCAAGTGTACATCCATTCAAATATTTTCACACCTTTATATTATATTTAATATTTATGTGCACATATTTTCTCATTTTCAATTGTTAGCTGGAGATGGAGGACGAGGACACGATTGACGTATTTCAGCAACAAACCGGCGGCTCCTGCTAAAACTCCACACCTCCCAGAACCCCCCCACACTTATCTATTTTATTCCTCATGATGTTTCATTCAGATGCTTTCACATCATTTCCCCTTCTCTTTCTCTCTTCGTCTCTCTTGTCATCACTAGAGTGGGCATCACAATACGTGTTTTCAGTAATATTTATATACGCAATGTTTAAACAGTTCCTGTGGTGGGAGAGCAAACATCGAGCAGATCGTGGCGGGTGTAGTTCTTTATATTGTCCACCACACATCCCGGCAGGCTTTTTTCTTTTATTTGTTATGTTGCTCAGAATCAATGGCCAATCACATCAGGGAAGTGCAAACCGCTTCCTCAGTGTATTTGCCCAATAAAAAGTGAGGAAGCATATGGTTATTTTTAATTTTTGTTTTCACCTTTCAATTCTTAAGAGCTTTAAGGTAGGAACTCTGATGCTATTTGCCTGTATGTGTTGTAGAAATATGTTCGACCAGTGTTGTATTCATCTGCCTTTTTAAATGGGGCCGCTTCTCGTATGAGCTCACTGTAGGGACAGGTTCTGTGGCCGTTTTATTGGTCACTTAAAATGAAGAGACTTGACTACGACACAATTTGACAGCGATCCCCAACACCCCTTTCTGGACCAAACCCCAAAGATGGTACTCGATCTGTTAAGAGCAGGATTACACCAACTAGTTCTAACGTTTTAAATGTGTGTAGAAATATCCATTTATCATTCTTGTTTCCAC
This sequence comes from Danio jaintianensis, assembly GCA_903798115.1. Lineage (NCBI taxonomy): Eukaryota > Metazoa > Chordata > Actinopteri > Cypriniformes > Danionidae > Danio > Danio jaintianensis. Next base: position 6,672,322 of record CAIGQV010000919.1, read on the forward strand.
TTTCGTGTTGGTTGAGGAGACTGGAATGACTTAAAGACCAATACATGTTTTGTTTTTTTTCCCCCTTCAAACTTTTTTTAAAATCCCCCAAACTATGACCAGAAAAGGGAATCCTTTCAGGCTTTGAGGAAATGTTTCAGTCATCGCTCGCAGGGCTGGTCTGATCCCTTTTAACATCTCTAGCCTTCCCGCTGTTGTTCATATGGTTGAAAGGGAGAGAGGGTTTTAAAGGTTGACTCAAAGATTTCCAGATTTTGGCATCCTTCTGTACTGATATGTACATTTTTTTTGTTTGTTTTTGTTTTGTTGTTGTCCTTTACTACTGTAAACAATAAATATAGTTTGGTACTCATTTTCGTTTCTGAGGCTTTTTCCATCATGTACACCAGGGGTGCCCAAAATTTTTTTTGATTGAGGGCTGTGGGCCAAATATATACTAAACCATATTACAATAAATTTGCCAAGGGGAATTTGCTAATTTATTTGATAATAATATAAAAAATAATTTTTTTTGCTTTAAATCATATTAACCCAGTTTTATAATGAACTAATTATTGTAAAACCATAAACAATCCCATTTATAACACAAAAGCTCAATGCTGAACACTAATCGAGCTGCTCCTGCCTTCACCTTGATTTGCTCATAGATGACTTGTGCATTGTCCTCTGTCAAGTGACAGTATTTACGTTTTAAAAATCTTATTCATTTACAACATTTAATTGATTCATTTCAGTTTTTTGTAGCTCATCGATAAAACAGAAACAAAAGGTTGTTAAATTCAAAATGACAATCTCTGTCAAAGGCATTCGCCCCAACCACCTCCCCATCATTCTCCCTCTCTTTTCAGATGGGACGGTGGGCCAAATCGAAGACTACCATGGCCAACTTCGGCCCGTGGGCCCTATTTTGGGCATCTCTGATGTACACAGAGTGCTTTTGTAATTATGAATAACTTTCATCATCAAATACAAAGACATTTATAGAAGACACGTTTTAGACAGGATGTCAAATGTTTCTTTATACAGATATTACAAGTATAAACATACAAAACATGAGATGAAGTGTCAAAGATTAAATATTAAATATAAATAAAATCTGGAGTGTCAAAAAGGCACTTTACGCATTCTTACAATATGAGATGTAGTGTTTTTTCATGTTCATTTTTAAGATTAAAATATATTTCTAAAGATCTACAGTAACCATTAACAAAGAACAAAATGCATGGGATTTTCTCAAACTGAAGTGCAAATCTGCTAAATAAAAATATCTTAATCTTGCCTTCAGAATGTTGAACAGTATTTTCTTGCGATATTAGATCAGCAGTTATAAAGACGTGTAATATTACTCTACTGCATGTATTTTCATCTGGTTTCGTTTTTTTTGTATGTGTGTGTGTGTACTTTGGCTGAAACAAACACCACAACCTACTTGGGCGACTATTCTGCATTTCTCCCTAAACCCTCGTAAAGCTTTAATTAGTGTCTGGAATTTTTTCTGGGAATTTCAGGTCAAGTATATGTGGCAATATGTTAGTAAACATATTTGTTCTTGTTTCTTCACATAACTGTCTGTGAGAAGAGCTGTGAAACCACTAGAGCTTATATAAATGTCTTCATTGATTTTTCTTTTTATAAAAACCTGTAAAATGACTTTAGCATCGTAGCTATTCACATTCATGTTCTTTTATTGAGTGCGCTTTGGCACATACATAAAACTCTCCTCCCTCATTGTCTTCTGCCTGTTTAATCAGATGCAAATTTACAGGTTTCTATCAGCTACAGCTTTCTGTAATAACGCTGAGAGCACCATTATTTTCTTCTGGCAGAGTGCAGAATGCTAAACCCCTTTCCTCATTCTTTAGAGCTGCTTAAAATAGCACTGTCCATGGAGGTAACCTGAGTAAACACTTACGACTTAGCTTCAGATCAGATTTATCAAGCAAACCATTTTCATATCAGGGTAAAAGTGTAATTCAAGTGCCTGGTCTTTTTTGTTTTCCTTTGTGAAGCACCAGGTGTGTTGTTGTGATGTCCCTCTGTGTTCTGCACTGAGAAATGGAGAATCTGAAGATTCTGTTTTCACCACAAGAGGGCGCAAGAAGACAAGCGATTTATAAAGTCTTACAATAGTCCAGCTTCCCGACACATGTAGTAAAACTGGCCTCTCTTTGCTATAAGGTTACTGGGAGAATCCATTTCCACGATATGTCCTTTATCCATAACAATTACCCTGAGAAAACAGAAGGGAAAAAAAATATGTTTACAACGATATGCACAAATATGTAATATACGCTTAAATACCATTTTCCAACCATGTTCCCAAAATATTTAAAATACCACTAAATTGACTATTATGGTGGCGTAAGTATTAATATTACTAAAACAGCATCACATATAGCTATTACTGACATTTGTGGGATCAAAAACAAGGGTTCGTTGTCTTTTATTTACTAATTTGATGTCGTTACATTAATTGATTGCGTCACAAATAAACACGTGGTCTAACAAATTTTCGTGTGTGGGAGTGGGAATCCAAACGGTGTGGCGATCGAAGCCAACGTCAATTTTGGGCTAATTTAGATTAGCAAATGGGCAGATTGTGTTATGAAAACCTGCCAACGCTGATGCGAAATGTTATGTTGCCAATTCACGATAAAAAGGTAAGCTATTAATCACTCTTACCATTAAAAACAAATTCAGGCAAGTGCCATATTTAGTTTTTGACAGGAATTAACACGAGACTGTGAGGGATAGAAGTAGGCCTTCTACTACAGTGGATTCAATGCATTGTTTTGTTGTTTATTAATCGCTCAGCTGATGAAATTTCTTTTAAGAAAGATAAAACTTTAAGTTGAAAAATAAAAGTGTGTGCTGCTGTTAAAGGCATAGTTCACCCAATAAAATAAATAAATAAAATGCTCACTTAGTATTTATTCACTCAAGTTATTCCAAACCTTCATTACTCTTTTAAAGAATCCAGGAAACCCATAACCATTGACATCCATATTAGGAAAAACAAACACTATGGAAATCAATAATTACAGATTTCCAACATATTTCAGAACATCTTCCTTTCTGTTCAACAGAAGAAGGAACTGAAACAGGTTCATGACAAGAAATGGGTATTTATATTTTGGGTGAACTGTGGTGCATCCAAAATTGGATACTTCAACTATATAGTGTCAAAAACAGTACATGAGTTAAGCAGAAAGTCAGAAGTAGTCAGAAAACAGTAGGTGAGAACCAACTGGATGACTACTTCTGAGACTCTGAAGTGCTCATCCATAGAACACATTACTATCCCATGAGGCCACAGGTGAGAATTTATGAATGGAAAAGACAAAATGACACTGGCAGATAATGACAACATGGCTTACAGGCCAATGCGGCTAACCTGACTAAGGCCTATTCTAATTTTAGTTCCAGAGCACCAAAAGGAAATGCAAAAGTTGCTGTCACATTAGCAAATTTTCAATTGTCAGTAATATTGCATTATATTAAGCACAGCTCACATATGTTACATTTTAAGCAGTTTTCAGTTGGTCAATGTAACAAGCAAATGTTTCCAGTTAGAGTGTAAAAATTTAGATGCAGTAACATGGTCTAAACTCTTTGGCAACCAATGTTTATTATCTGCATATCATGACTTACTTTGTGTAGTCCATGATGGTATTGAGGCGGTGTGCTATAGTAAGAACAGCACAATCCTCAAACTGGCTGCGGATGGTTGACTGGATCAGCGTGTCTGTCTCCAGGTCCAGTGCAGCTGTTGCCTCATCCAGCACCAGAACTTTTGTCTTTCTGAGAAGAGCTCTTGCTAGGCATACCAGCTGCCTCTGGCCAAGACTGCAGGAGAAAAAAACATTCACCACTGTTAATCTCAATCAAAAGACTGCACCTTTCCAACTCATTTGTGATCATGGAATAAAAATACTTCAAAATACTTTTTTTTAGAGATTTGAAACTGAAATATTAGCACAATTGGATGCACATACCTGAGATTTTCTCCTCCTTCTGAGCATTCATGGTTGAGTTTATCTGGGAGTTTAGACACAAAGTTTTTAAGATGAGCCAGTTCCAGGGCATTCCACACCTCCTCATCAGTGTAGGCGTTGAAGGGGTCGAGGTTCATACGGAGAGATCCAGAGAACAGCACTGGGTCCTAGCAGGATTGCAAAACACAGATGTGTTAGAAGTTCGTAGACAATTGAAATCACAACTTAAGCTATGTTTTCATCACCTATTTTTATGCACATTTTGGAATATGGCATAAAACGCTTAATGGAAATGGTAAGATGCGCATAAATTGAAAAAACTTCTTATCCAATAAGAAAAAATTAGCAAAAACTAATAGATACTAATTTACAGAATAAATTCCAGCATGCGCATTAAAGAAGTCATTTAATTTTATTTAAATAGATCATGTGATAACAACAATGGGCACAATGTGATGGCAATAATGGACAAACTAGTGGACTGACCACATTGCACAACATCTGAAATGTTGTTTTGGTCATTTTTAAATGCCTTGGCCAAAGTCTGTCATCAGAGTGGTTTGGTATTAATACCTCCCAGAACTGTCTTAAACTGGTGTGCTCCAAAAGAGCAGTCTTGCACCTCCAAAAGCCACCGTGCATTATTGCGTTTTGTCTTTTGAGATGCAAGTAATTTATTACATAAGGCAGTGGTCCTCAACCAGTGGGCCGCGGATCGGTACCGGTCCATGGATCAATTGGTACTGGGTCTGAACAATCTTTTATTTTGAAAAATAAATCAATTTTACATCTCAGTCACTTGAGCGCCCAAATTTAACCCACAAGCAGCAAAATGAGTAAGAAACAGACGTCTTTGGAAAGTTCCTTTTCTAAGGGGAATAGGACCCGCGAACTGCCAAGGGATAGATCCGCAACCCATTTGTCAACAAATCAGGTGAATCCACCATGTCTGTGCAAGAAGATCAACTGCTGGAAATCGCAAATGACGGCGGCCTTTTAGGGGCCGTTCGTATATCGTGTCTTTTCTAGAGTTTGCGCAAGTACGTTATTTCCAATGGAGGTGCACGGCTTGCAAGCGGCGTGACGCCCTCGCGCCTTCCAGACGCACTCAGTTGAATGAATGCCATGAGCGCACCGCGAGTCACATGACAAGAACTGACCGATCAGCTTCAGCATGTGTGGAATATACACATTTCGGTAATTATCTCAGACAAACACAGAACACCCAAACACTGCATAAATACAAACTTGTATCAGAGTGACAGCAATGTTTTGTCCTCTTGTCATCCTCTGAGAAAATGGTTGATGGTCGCCTAGCAACCTATGAACCACCAACACCCACCCCTCCCGGTCTACGGTAAAATTGTTAAGCGTTGACCGGTCCGTGGTGACAAAAAGGTTGTGGACCACTGATATAAGGAACAAGGCCCACAATGGCGTCTCCCACCACAGCAAATTTCTTTTTTTTTTTTTTTTTTTAAATTGGTGCAATATTTTTTGGAAGTGACGATTTTGTTCTGTTTGACTGGATGGAAATGGGGGCTTTATTCGCAAATGTTTCATGCGATATTCCAGTTTTGGAAATAAGTCTAATTTACATCTTTGGATGAAAACAAAGTTTATGAGAAACAACGATTATTGAGTAGGCTAATTTTAGTTCCATGAGGTGAACTATCAGTTTTACACACTTGTGGAATAATGGTGATGCGGGATCTTAGATCATGAAGCCCGATCTCTGCAATATTAATTCCATCAATGTAAATCTCTCCTTTTGCTGCTTCCAAGATTCGGAAAATTCCAAGAGCCAACGATGACTTTCCTGCACCAGTTCTTCCCACAATACCAATCTGAAAGGAGAAGGAAACAAAGAGTCTGTGAGAAAATGTTCAGCATTACTTAACTTCCAGACAAGGAAATTATAGAAGCTATTATCAAGAACACTTTGCATTACCACAGTCGTGTATAATTACAATGGTGCGCTTTTACAGTATATCCTACTTAGTACTTTAAAAATGGATAAATTTTAAATAAGTTTATCTTTATATCTTTGGGTGAAAGATTCCCTCAAGGTCTACAAGAATCTATCTTTGTTCAAGAAAAATGAAGCAAAGAATCCTGTAAAAAATTGACAGCAATAATATTTTTAAAAGTAGTTGCTCATGTAGAGTATTTCTTTATACCTTCTCCCGCTCGTGGATGTGAACAGAGATGCCCTTTAGAGCCAGCTCAAGGCCTTTACGGTATTGAAGGCCATAATCTTGAAATTCTATGGTCCCTGTTTGAGGCCAAGTTGGGGGCAAAGAGCTTCCTTCTATGCTCCAAGCTGCCTGTAAGTAATGATATAGAGAGTAATTAGGTATGGCAAAATATTTTGCCATTGCTTATATCAACAATGTAAGAAATTGGCTCTCTAAGCTTTTGTTTTTTTTGTAATTCATAGCACATTATATTTTGAACTGAGACGCTGTACATCCACACTCACTTCTTTTGGTGTGTCTGCATACTCTTTCACTCTCTCGACTGACACAATGTTGTTTTCAACATCTGTCCATGACCTTACAATCCAACTCAGGAAGCCTGTCACCTGACAGACAAGCAAACACATTCAAGCATTTTATAATACAAGAGTCACTATAAGGGATCCCATTTGTCTGCTCTTTATACAACACGAGAGCTACTATAATGACTGCATTTTCTTCACTGATTTAATTGAAAAAATGCTGACCACAAATGAAAGATACACCACGGTAGATCTTGTGCAATAATTAAGTTATTGTGAAGCTGAGGTTTGAGGGTGAACATTGCAAGAGTGAGGCTGCAACATGCAGTTTTTCCAGAATAGCTCTTGTAATATTTGTGTTATTTAAAGGGTTAGTTTAAAACAAAAAGGACAGTTATGTTATTAATTACATGTCATCGGAACACAAATTAAGATATTTTGGATGAAATTTGAGAGCTTACTCATCCTCCATATTTCACAATTTCCTCATTCAAAGTCCAGAAAGGAGCTAAAAAACTGATTTAATTGAAATGTTATTAAGCTATGAGAATACTTTTGTGTGCACATAAAACAAAAATAATGACTTTAATTTACAGTTTATTCTTCTCAGTGTCAGTATATTGTGCATGCTCACAAGCCTTATGTCCTTTCCTAAACCCCCGCAGATACCCACATGCAACTTCCTGTTTGAAACAAAGCCAAATGCATCTGCAGTGTTAAAAACTGTTGAAGTCATTATTTTGTGTTTTTGTGCACACAAAAGTATTGTAACTTGTTAATATTCAGATTGAACGATGGTCTGTTTTAAGGATGTTTTTTTTGGTATTTTTCTTGGGAAACTTGCTGTCTATGAAGGATCAGAGAGCTCTCAAATTTGACCTAAAATGTCATAATTTGTGTTCCGAAGTTCTGCTGTGTTCACACCAGACTCGGCACATGCAAATAAATTGTGCTATTCGCGTGTAAATAGACGCGTGAACATTTTGAGTTTACTTGCTTCATTTGCGAGTGAAATTCACTTCACAATAGATGCGGATTCGCGTCATGGGCAGGGCTTCTGTCTGCCCAGTGACTCTAGCTTCGTTGCTAAATGGTTAACATGGATTTTATTGAGATAGTAGCTGTGCTTTATGTGCTTTAGGAAGGCTGAAAAACAGCGTTGTTTTGTTCAGTGCCGTGTCTGAGTCCACTAGATCCTTGATAAACTGTTGTACAGTGTCAGCATAAGGATTGCCCCTTGGGACACCAACAACAGGCACTACGTCATAATCACTCCCCTACAAGAGCAAGCTCATGATTGGTTAACGAGGCACGAATGTCCGCTGAAGTTCAGATTTTTCAACTCAATCGATTCTACAAAATGCTCATTCGCGCCACCTCATTCGCACGAATAACGACGCAGGATGTCTGTTCGTGTCTTTGCATTAACTAAGCATGCAAATCACTTGCGCTTGATGCTTCATCCACGTCTGGTGTGAAAGCAGCATCAGGGTATTAAACAACATCATTAACAATCATAAACCCTATAATGTCAACTTCTTCCTAGAGATTGAAGAAATGATTCACACCTGAAGTGAATGAGACACAGCCAGACCGACCATCCCGGGGCTCAGGGTTCCTTTTGCCATCACAGATAGAATAGAAGCAGCAAGAACAATGCCATTACCCAGAAACTCCAAATTCACACCTAACCACCTGCATAAAAACACATCCGGAAACAGGAATGAGGCTAAATGGCAATGCAGTTTCAGTTAATCAAAAAATTGTGCTTAGTAGGATCCCACATAAGGGAGCGTTAATACAAGAAGTTGTCTTACAATAGCACAATTTTTTTTATTCTGTGTGCACTTCATTTAGCTGTTTTTGAAAGCAAGAATGCTTACTTTGTGAATGGTGGACTACTTTGTGGTCGTTTGTAAGTGCAGATGTGGATGTAAACGGAATTTTGATGAGTGCCTCACCTTGTGGCTATGAATCTCGGGAAGTAAGCAGTTTGGTTATGATCCACCTTGTGATTGGCACCCATGATGAAGCGTGACTGCTCATTAAATGCCCGGATAACACTGGCACCTTGCACTGTTTCATTTAAGTGCGTGTAGATGGGAGAGCGACTCACTGACTCCAACCGCCGCAGCTGGCAGGATGTGGCCACATAGAAACTCTTCAAGATTGAAAAGTATGACAGAGAAATTATCATAAACATTCCTGCTAGAGCCAGGTATTGCTGGTGTCAGCAGATGGGTTCAAGAATGTTCTAGCATTTGCAGTTAGCAAATTAGACTTCTAAACCCCCACAAATGTAGATTCAGGCATACCTGTATGAAACCATAGAGGAAAACCATAGGGAGGATGATAACTGCAGCAAAAGGAGTGGCCATCAACACAATGATACAGACTTCTGTGAGTTTGAAGAAGTAACTTAACATCATCTTTAGCCCATCTGGAATCATATTGTCTATGGCGTCTATCTCTTTAGCAAAACGATTGAGGAGGTTGCCGCTTGGAGTGGATTCAAAGAATGACATAGGTGAGTGGAGAACATTGTTCAGAAGGTCCAAGTGAAGATGACGGGAGGCAATGATGCACCCTAATGAGATGGCCACAGTGGTACCAAATATGGAAATTCCTACGAACAAAAAATTATGAATTAGTTTAACTGACTAACATCAACTGAAGTTGTTGGGGGTAAATCGGTAAGACTTCACTCACCTTGTGCAAAGCCGAGAGCTCCATAGACTCCCAGTTTCAGATCTGTGTTTAATTGAGTGCCGTTGATCACAGGCTGATCAGCCCACAAGCTTAACCAGTAATTATTAGACAGAGACGCTGCTTGTTGGAAGGCGTAGAGGAATACTATGGAAATGATTAAAGGTAAACCAATGGTACGGAAGTATTCAATGTACATCTCAAGTTTGACCTATTGGGACAGAAGGAAGACAAAGTCAACATTTGATTAACTAAAAAATCCTTTTTTTGTTAGAGAAGAAGAAGATTTTAATAATAAATCTTACTCTGCCTATCCGTGCTTTGTCAACCTTGGTAAGTTTCCCCAGGTCCTCTGGGATGTGGTCTTCATCAGAATCAGGTAGTGGTTCAATAGCAATGCTGTTTGTGTCACCACTGAAAGAGGTTTAAATCATTTAAGTCTTGACACTTCTTAGTGAATAATTGATACAGCTGACTGTGATAAGTACTATAGAGAGTTACACTGAAGTCAGATTTGGTTTAATGCCTAAAATAAGGGCCATGGTTAACACAAGCTCAATACTTACACAATACATACTTCCTGGCCAAAAAACATTCTTGCTGTTTGTATTTAATTCTTAAGAGTCTATGGTTGGATCTTTACTCATTCATTCATTCCTTTTCTTTTCGGCTTAGTCCATTTATTAATCTGGGGTCGCCACAGCGGGATGAACCGCCAACTTATCCAGCATATGTTTTACGCAGCGGATGCCCTTCCAGCTGCAACCCATCACTTGGAAACATTCATACACACTCATTCACACACATACACTACGGACAATTTTAGCTTACCCAATTCACCTATACCGCATGTCTTTGGACTTGTGGGGGAAACCGGAGCACCCGGAGGAAACCCACACGAACACGGGGAGAACATGCAAACTCCACACAGAAATGCCAACTGACCCAGCCGAGGCTCGAACCAGCGACCTTCTTGCTGTGAGGCGAACGTGCTACCCACTGCGCCACCCTGGATCTTTACTGCAATGATTAATATGTTGCTGGCATATTATATGTTTGGCAACAATTATTTTAAACCTAAGCTAGTGTGTATACCATGGTCATGGTCAAAGATGACAATGCCAAGATTCAATGGTTTAAAATGTGAAGGAAGGCATAATATTCACATATGAGTAGACCATCAGTTGACCTTAACCCCACTCAATGTGGCTTTCCTCAGGGTCAGATAATGACCACCTTTAGGATCATCTTCAGATTACATTACATTGTGTTTCAAAACCTTTATGTAATGTCATAATCCAGAGGCTGGTCACCCAACTTTAACCGCAGTCATCATGCATAAATATAAGATTTGGTTTCAATTTTCTGTGTCATTAAAGTGTTTATTAGCAATGAATTAGCAAATGTAAAATCCCATACCCGATTAACTGCTCTTGAGACAGATCCCTGGAAAATGGCATGTAGTCAGTAACACTCAATCTTACGGACTTTCTGGAGCCTGCAAGTATATGAATTAAAAATAAAAATGATCAGTAATTCTAAATCCATGAGTTTTTTCGCATTAAAGCAACATTTGGATTTGACAGACTCCCACCGAGAAGATCAGCTTTTAAAACCAGTGTTCATACTTATATATGTCCCTTAAGGAAAGGCGACTGCCTCACACAATCAAACAACGTAGTAATATTACCTCTTTGAAGGGCCTCCGAAAAGCATTCTTTCCTTTCAGAGTTTGCAAAGGTGTGGATGAAATCAGCAAAAGCACCATTGCGGTTCAGAAGTTCTTGATATGAGCCTCTCTCACTGATCTCCCCGTCCACCAGAACCAAGATCAAGTCCGCCTGAGGCAGGAAGCTCATGCCATGGGTCACCAAAACTCGTGTCTATTAAATAAAATGTGAATGTTAGATTTTGGAATTGCTGAGAAACAAGAAAATAACCCACCCCATCTGTAGAATGAACCCTACACAATTAGTCACCTTGTCTCTCAGTATGCCTTTGGGCCCAATGACTTTGTTGAAAATGTGCTGACCAACGTGTGCATCCACAGCAGACAGGGGATCATCAAGCAGATACACATCACCTTTCCTGTAAACAGCACGTGCCAGGCTCACCCTCTGTTTCTGTCCTCCAGACAAATTTAAACCCTGGCAAAACAATTTTGTTTATGATTAAATCAAGATGATTATATCAAAACTCTCCAAGTGGGATGGAAAAACAAATGTACTTGGTACATTGATCTGGTACACACTGCTACTACAGAGCAAGAATAGACTTTTCACTGCCAATAGATACACAGATTGCTTTGAAAATCTACAGTATACTGCAGCTGCATGAACAGGCATACAGCTATAAATCTTGTGGCATGACATTAAGTCAGGTGGAGCTGGAGGGTTTCAGAGGATCTATATAGCAAACACTAAACCAGACTATTTAAAAGTTGAGCAGGCAGCATCATTAGATTAAGAATCAGCAGGGGCCAAGCAGAATTATGTGATAGCTTGCAGATTGCATGTATCTCTAGATTACTGAAATGGGTTTTTATATTCACTTACTTATTTTTCATGCATACAACTGAATAATATAACTTTAGCTCAGTCCTCTACTTTGGGTGAAGCATAGGAGTCTCACCTTCTCTCCAATCTCAGTGGCGTCTCCTGCAGGTAGATTGTCCAGATCTGGCAACAGGGCACAGGCTTCCAGCACCCGCTGGTACCAGCTTTCTTTTTTTTCCCGTCCAAACAGAATGTTGTCCTGCAGACTGGCATTTTGGATCCAAGCTTGCTGGGGTACGTAGGCAATGGAACCCTAAATAAACAGAAGCAAAGAAATGCTAAGAAAAAACTATTAAATATTGACATTTTGGAATTTGATTAGTGTCCTTCAAATAATGGAAAAATGTAAATTGTATTTTATTGCTTTTACATTTTTTCTAATTGTTAAAATGGCTTGTTTATTTCCAGATTTACATTGAATTTCCAACGTTGTCAGACCACTGTACCCCATATACATGTACACCTCTGCATTATATTTTTCTACTTTAAAAAACAGGGATGTCATTAAGGTAATCTACTGTATAATCATGGCATAACTTATAATGTCCTAATGACTTTAAAAGGCATGATTAATTAGTTTAACAACCTTGACTGAGACAGTCCCGCTTCTTTTTTCAGTCTCCCCAAGCATGGCAGAAAGCAGCGAGGATTTTCCACTGCCAACATGGCCGACAACAGCAACCAGTGAGCCACAGGGAACTTTAACACTGATCCTGCTCACACACAGAGAGTAAGTGAGGGGGAAAGTTGATGAGAGTTGGACACAAGTTGGCTGAATGTCTATTCAGGTGCTTTGTGGAAACTTTCCGGATAATGATACCTTTTTAAACATGGGGGTCCATCCTTAGACCAGCTGAAGGTTCCATTATCAAACACGACACCATCCACATCTAACAAGTAAAGAGGAACGATTAAAGACCAAAAGTAAATAGCATGCCTTAATCACGAACCATAACATGCAATTTATGCAGGCAGCCTATCTGCACACATCTATCTACAAACACAAGTTGTTTTGGAGAAAAATACAGTTGAAATTACAGAGATTGCTTTTGGGAAACAGATTTATTCTGCAACTTGGGGAATTATAGTCTCACTTTAATTACACAGTCTAATTTGCTTCATCTTCACAATAATAATTTTCATTAAGCTATCCTAAACACCTTTGATGAATGCAACACACCCACGTTCACTAATTCACAAGTAAAATAAAATGAGATTTAAAAAAAACATAAGCCTATTGCCTGAGAGGGGTTGGTTACAAAGAACAAGAGGTTCTGAAAATGATAAACGAAAATATATATTTAACAGCGTAAATAAATAAATAGAATGAAGGTTTATGTAGGCTACACTGCATTCTTATGTAGGACATCCAGGGTGTTTTCAGAGATCATTGTTTTTCCCCAGTGAGGGGAAGTGAGGCATCACTACCATCTAACTGTGAAATTTGGAAGCTATTATCAAACTGTTGTTAATCTCACACTCACTCATATTTCTACTGACAGTCGGAAGTGAGGGGCAGCCTCACAGTGCACAAACAGAATTCAGTCTGTTTTTAGACGTACTAGTCTATCGCACAATCATGTTTGTCAACAAATGAGCTCTCACCAGATTTGAAGGATTCTCTTGTGACATTGTCTGGTTTGAGTTCATCTTGACACAGAAATTTTCCCAGGCGCTTTAAGGAAACAAGAGCCTACGACACAGGAAAATATATCTAAATATATCTACTAGAATCCTAAAATAATAAATAAATGGGCAGAATTAATGATGTTACAGTTCATGTCATTCTCACCTGCATGGTTGTGCTCATGGCAAATGGAAGCTGGCTTAGAGGAGTTTTCAGTATGTTGATGAGAGCCATTGACACAAAGATTTTTTGAGCATCCAAGACATTCTTATCATCAATGAGCACATAGACACCAAACATGGCAAAAGCAATCTGAAAAGAAAGGAAATTACAGTCTTTTATGTCATATGTTTATCTATGCATATATAAAGTGATATAGTTTTAGTTTCTTCCCAATTTCCTCATGAAAGCTGATAGCAGTTTTGGGGTACTAGATTTACAACTAGAGGCTAGTGCCAAGTTCAAGACCATATTTTCAGAAGCATTTTGGACTCAAACTTGACTTGGACTCGAATGAGCTGGTCTTGACTTATATTACTTAATTATTAATATTAATACTTAATATTGACTTGAAGCCAGTCCATTTCTGGTCTTATCCAAACTCTAATGGTACAACATGGCCATGACAGAGTTTTTAAAAATCTCTTTTTTCTCACCAGAAAAGAAGACGAGTTAAAGGAGGCAAGAGACACAGAGTATAAGATCTGTGATTTCTTCAGAGTTTTAAGCTCCTTCTCTCTGTATCCCAGGACCTGCTCCAGAAAAGCCTTTTCCCAGGCATAGAACTTCAAAATCTTGATACCATTGAGAATCTCATTCATTAGCTTGACTCGTCCGTCCATGTACTTCATTTGTATCTCCTGTGGAATAAACAGAAAAAACTGTCATCAAAACATTGCTCGCATTGCATTGACATCGCACAACTAAATTGCATTTTCTTCCATGGTTGGTCCACACAAAAAAATGTAATCCAAAGTTAAATTCTGTCATAAAATACTTATGGGGCCTCACGGTGGTGCAGTGGGTAGCACAATCGCCTCACAGCAAGAAGGTCGCTGGTTCGAGCCTTGGCTGGGTCAGTTGGCATTTCTGTGTGGAGTTTGCATGTTCTCCCCGTGTTGGCGTGGGTTTCCTCCGGGTGCTCCAGTTTTCCCCACAGTCCAAGGACATGCGGTATAGGTGAATTGGGTAAGCTAAATTGTCCATGGTGTATGAGTGTGTATGGAGTGTTTCCCAGTGATGGGTTGCGGCTGGAAGGGCATCCGCTGCGTAAAACATATGCTGGATAAGTTGGCGGTTCATTCCGCTGTGGCGACCCCAGATTAATAAAGGGACTAAGCCGAAAAGAAAATGAATGAAAATACTCATGATAATTATTAAATTTTTTGGCTGAACAAACACAATGTTTTAATGCTGAACAGGGTTGAATTGGGTTGACCAATTTCCACTGGTCTAAGCTAGACTTTCATTCACACTAAAGATGGCAATAAATTCCTGACAAAACAATGGCTACGAGAGATTGACTCAATCAGTGGCATGCCAAATGTCTGTTGTTTTCTTAAACGAAAATTCAAACTTTTATTGCCATTTGCGAGCATTGTGGTTGCTTTGCTTTGGAGGAAGCATAGGGAAACTTCAAAGGAGAAAGAGAAGCTTGAATCCAACCCGCACACCCACGCTGTGTTCACTTCACTATCTAAACCAGCTGTCGACCCTTCATGGTGACTTATGTTAGAGCTCGTTCATAGCGCTCCTCTACATTCTGATGTTTTGCATAAAAATGGATTTTAAAGATTTTTTCTTTACCTTTAATTAGAATCTCATTCAAAATTAGCCATCCCTCTATTGATAATCCATATGTAGCGATTTGATTAGCAGCACTTGCACTGTAAAAAGCGATTAGTTCATACATTCATTTTCCTTCAGCTTAGTTCCTTATTTATCAGGGGTTGCCACAGCGGAATGAACTGCCAACTATTTCAGCATATGCTTTACGCAGCAGATGCCTTTCCAGCCACAACCCAGTACTGGGAAACACCCATACACTCGCATTCAATCTCATACACTACGTCCAATTTCGTTTACCCAATTCACCTATAGCGCATGTCTTTGGACTGTGGGGGAAACCGGAGCACCAGGAGGAAACCCACGCCAACATGGGGAGACTGCAAACTCCCCATGAATGCATGCAAACTCCACACAGAAATGCCAACTGGCCCAGCCGGGACTCGAACCAATGATCTTCTTGCTGTGAGGCGACAGTGTTAATGACTGAGCCACCATGCTGCCAATATATCCTAATTTAGAACAATGCAATACCTGGAGTTTGCTTCTCTTTCTTGCAATGAATCCATTCAGAGGGAAGATGAAAATCACTGTGGCAATGCCCGCAAGTGCTGATGGTCCCAAATGCTGAAATAAGTCAAATAAGAAATGTCTTGTTTATTTTTATTGGAAAGCTAAAACAAATATTCAGCCACGTTCCCAAATACTGAGATATTATAATAGCAAATAAATGAGCCCTCACCTGCCAAAGAAAAAAGAGACAGAGTGTGACCTCAATGGGTGCCAGCCACACTGCATTGAAATACACCACAAAATCCATCAGCTTCTGGGTATCGGCAGACACCAGATTGACTATCTCCCCTACTGTGCAGGTTCTGCGTGCTGAACTGTTCATAACAAGAGACTGAGGAAAAACAAGAATGCAGAGACAAAGGCACTGATTAAAACTGTGTTGTGTGGAAGTTTAAAAACACAACATTATATTATGAGGAGTTTCGTTAGTCCAACAACAACATCGTGGGCAAAAACAGACACCTTCTTAATCTCTACTATGAGTCTAATTGGTCCATAAAATTATGGAAATTATAGTTTTTTTTATAGCATTATACTAATTTTGAAAATATATACATTTTTATAATGTGTAATTACCCTAAAAGTATTTCTGAAAATACTCCCATTACTCATAACACATGCACCATTTACAGAACCCTATACTCAAGATGACCTACCTTTCTGTAGACCAGACCCATGACAGCTGTTTTGACCCTCATGCCCACAGTAAAGCAGGTGTATGTGTATTGGTGGTTGAAAACAGACTGAAGGCAGGACAGGAGGAACATAAGTGTGGCGTAGAAATAGCCCTTCCACAGTGGCGTGTCCTCATCCTTCATAAAGCCTAATAACAGACTTTAAAAGAAAAAGGTGTAAATGAAGGCATGATTCAGTACAAAGGAATTAGCTGATTTCTGATGTAACTAACCATTTGGCTAGATTTCTCTTTAACAGACCACATCCAACCATTGTGGTTAAGCTCAAGGTTTACAGTAGCGCTTAAACCCACAGCTTTCTTTGAAAATGTTTTAAAATGAAGAACGGTCGATTTGTTAAACCTAACAAGAAGTAGCATGTTCAAATGGATAAATGTTTTGCTGAATGCTAACCAAATGCTACAAAGCCCACCTTGGTTACGGTGAGGGCAGAAGACCATGACTGTTTTTACAGCTTCCACCAAAGTCCAGCTTTTTTTTGACGCTAGATCCCAGTACAATACATCTACTTGCTACAGTTTGGATCTCCCTGCAGTTTGCTGGTAGCTGACCGAACCTCCCATTTAGCTGGCTGCTTTCCTATAGTAACCACAACCCCGACAGTGTTCCTCTACCCTCCCTGAAGCTAACACGTCTACGGCGGACAGAGTGCTGTGGTCATCTCTCGCTCTCTCATGCTTTCAGACTTGAAGCCATAATTGCTTCTCTGTGGGCATAAACAGCATGATCTCTGTCTGGCTGGTATGGTGTCTCTGACTCAAGCACCTGCCGCACACTGCCACTTCCTGTTTTTATCCCAAGTTATTGTGAACCGTAAGATGTCTATTCTAAAAATATTTTGATAACCCAGCAAGCTGTCTTAAAAAGCACAGAGGGGCCATCTGTGTTTATCTGAAGGCAGATCTTCACATAAACATAACCCAAGGCCTAACTTACTCTAGATATACCAAAAAGCCAAAGTTTATGAACTTAAACTAAGGATGAGGCCAAGATGACTCATTAAATCACTTTTGTATTTCTCACCTTAGAACTTGTGGAACTGAAAACATGAAGACATCGTGGACTATAAGGCACAGCGTGCCAGTTAGAAAATAGGGTCCGAAGCTGCGTGCAAGTGTTCGTAAGAGACAAAATCCCGAACTCTGCTCTTTCTGAATCTTCCTGAGCAGTTGGGCTTGGTCTGGTAGACGAGATCCCAAAGCAGCACTGGTGCTCATGTGGTTCTCCTGCCTGCAGATGGAGAAAAAGCAAATGGACATGTGAAAAATAGATTGGTGCTAAAGCCTAAATGTCGTCGTTAAGCTTTTTTAATCCCTCTTCGTAAGTTCTAATTGAAAACAGAATGACATTAAAACATCCTGCGGCACAATGCAAGTTTCCACAAATTGTAAAATGCATGGGATCTCTGACATGTGAGGCCTTAAAAGAGGATTTCAGAGGACTGTGTGTTCAAAGCAGAAAAGTGTTAACAAGCCAACCAATTGACACCATTCTCCTGTCTCGACCATGTAAGTAGCAGGGCTCCTTTTTGACTTATTTGACATCTGTCTCTTTCAGATGGAAATGTGATTGCATTGATCAAAGCAGCAGATGCACAGCAACATTAACAAACACCATAAATGTACACGTGCCTCATGTGTCATGTGTGGAAAAACTTCAATGGAACTTACTGCTGTAATTTGGTGCGCTCTGCTGTCCATTCTTCTTCCAGGTCAGAAATGATCCTCTCAGAAGTATCTTCTTCCCTCAGACTCCACAAATCTTCTGCTTGCAGAGGAGAACGGTATCCTTTAAAAATTAACCTGCGAGCACAGAAAATACAGACTAAATATGTATTACTTTCACTGGACCAAGTATTTTATGTATGAGTATAAGTATTTTCACAAATTGGAAATGGTATTCAAAATCATTTTCAGTTCCCTACCCGCTGAACCACCAGAAGAGGATCTTTGACAAGAAGGACGCATCTTGAACAGGACATGCATTCTAAGAAAAGGATAAAATCAAGTACAAATAAACAATATTCACCCAAAAATACATACTAACAACCACATTTGTCTTTGGATAAGTACCATTAAATAGTTTTTTAAAAAGTCACATTTATTAGCCAATACTGATCCCTAGCAGTGTCTTCACTGAAACTAACCCTCAAGTGGATCCACACCTTTATTTAAAGTTTCTTTATTCTGTTGAACACTAAAGAAGATACTCTGTAGAAAACTGAAAAACAAATATTATGAAAGTCAATGGTTTCCAGTTTTCTTCAAAATATATTCTTTTGTGTTTAACAGAAGACAGAAAGACAAACAGGTTTGGAACAAGTAAAGGGTGAGTAAATTATGACAGAAATTTCAGTTTTGGGTGAACTACCCCTTTAATCCATGATACATGCATTTATATCATCAGCTATAACAAGGCTCGTCCCAAACAGTTCTAATATTAAAACCATAAATAACCAAGTGTGAAAATGTCAACAATCAGTTTTAGAAAGAAGGCCTTCACAGTTTTGCTTTCTTGGATGGAGAAAGCAGTGGCTAGAAAACATATTTGGCAACAGCAAACTAAGAGTAAACAGAGAAACAGTGTGAAAGCGTTTGTGAGTAAGAGTGGTAGACCTCTATCTGTGCGTGTTTGTGTGCCTTATGTGCCACAGTAACACACTTCCACCCACTGCTGACCTCAATGCTGCCCCCTTGCCCGTACAGCTATCCACCCAAACACTTACTCTCTCTCTCCCGCCTCCTCACCGGAGGTCTCACTCTTCAGGACGCTGCGAATAACCCTACACAGGAAGTAACTGAGCCAGGAGGGGATCAAGGGGTGTGGCACAGACGTCTGTGGCTACGACCTCATCACAAACACACTAATTCCTTTCTGAGCTTGTTTCCTTGTTTTTCTTTACAAAGAAGAGTCAGATGGACCACTATCTCACAAGAGATCTGGAGATTAGGTTGCGTGTTGCTCTCCTCTGTGCTGTGTGTGTAATTTGCACACATAACAACCAAACAGTGGGCAGAATGAGTCAAGAATTTAGTTTAAAAAAAGGATGTATCATTATCCGGGAAGGAGGACCACAGGGTGTCCATGTAGATGAGTCAAACTGACTGCCGGAAAACAGCTCTTTTAGTCAATCGTGAGCTCGGCTAATATCTAAGCACTACATACTTGCGGGAGGCAGTAGCTGGATGTGCTACCGCCATTACCATAATTATCTTGAAAATGAGGGGTTGAGTTCTATATTACATAAAGATGCAAGTAAACACCACAGGATTTGTTTGTGATTATTTTAGTTTGAGGAACAGTTTGCTTCATTTGTACCTTGTGGACGGCTTTGCCTGAGGGTGCCTGGTCTGCAAAACAGCTGAGGAAGAGTTGCGCCAACTGCAGGGTGAAGTAGGAGAAAAAGGCCAAGTACCGCACAATATCCGGAGAGAGACTCTGAAAAGCATAGACACCAGAATCAGCAAATCACATACAGAAGAGAGAGAGAGAGAGAGTGCAGGCAGAGCTTCCAATTTAAATGTGCGCCACAACCAGGGATTTCCCATACTGCTACTGTGATGTTATTCCAGTCCTGATCCACAGACTTCCCAACACGCTGTTTACATGCTGAACACTCTGTTCTTATGGAACTCTCCAGAGCACACATTGCTGATGGACATTCAAGTATTCTTCAAATGAATTATATTAAGTATACTTAAATGTATTAAAATACTAAAACAAATCAAATTAAAATATTTTAAGTATACTTCACATATTAACATCTTTGTACTATGTACTAGTAGCATACTTGTAAGAATACCTCTTGGGATTAAATTGGTACACTTTGAGTATATGAAACTATTCTTTTAAGTGTACTATAAGTGTAACTAGTCTCATAACGTTTCTCATTTGTACTGCAAGACTCCTGAGTATACTAGTAGTATACTCTTGTAATACATGTGGTAATTAAATAATTAGTTTGACTACTTTTTGTCCCTTTCTCAGAATTTGAGCATTTAACCTAATCAACTGCACACACAAACAAACAATTGCTGGTGGTGCTGGGACTTAAACCTGCAACCTTTGGATCCTAAGTCTGACTCTTTTTTCCTTTAACTCTTAGTTAACTAGTTTTCTAGGTAGAGTATGTAATATGTAAAACAAAATTAATAGGCCACTCAATCAAAACAGTAAAAACAACAACAAACCAAGTATACTTAGAGTATGTAATTATACATGAAAGTATATGTCAATGAACAAGTATAGGTTAACTTTGCTAAAACTTTGAGATTTTCCATTTAAAAGTACATCAGGTATAAATGGCAGGAGTTCCTGCTCAGAGGGAAGTAACACTTACTTTTGTCACTGATATTTTTGTTACTTTTGACCCACCCATGTGTGACTTTTGTCCCTACTGATGGGGTCAAAAGTAACAGTGTGCCATTAATGTTTAAAGTGAAATTATTTTGAAGTTACATTTGTTCCAAATGGCACCTGGTAATGATAGACCTGATAACTTTTCAAATTAGTTTTTGTTTGTTTGTAAATAATTGTACTTTTGTCCCTGCTCTCCCCTAAATATACTTTATTTAAAATAAGCATTCTAATAGTATACTTGAATTAAATTATTTTTTGTAAGGGTGCAGTACTGCAGTGCCCCTTCTTAATGTCAGAGACATGGGTGTGCACAAGCATTAACAACACAGTAAAGCTTATTTTGAACAGTTAAGGCAAATCATGGTGAAAACCAAACTCTTTAATGGCCTGCTTTATATAAATGAATTACGTATGAAAAGAGTCATAAAAGGCCTCAAGTCACGCTACAATCTGGAAGCCCATAGACTGCTGCTGTTCAAGCCTCCGGCCACTATTTGTTGGTGTGGAGCCAGAAGTAGCTATATTTACAAACACTTCACATGTGCTGTTCATTTTCTGCTCATGCATTTCTTAACATACCGTAGATACTAACTGTCCTGAGTAAGCGATTGTAGCACAAGTCATGTTGAGACAGATCTGTAGTAAACATCCATTTGGCCATGGAGCCCCTTGCCAAGATGGAGGTTTTATTCTTAACCACACCACAAAATAAAAAGAGCGGTTTCAGTGGTCAAAATGTAGGTCAGTCAAACCATCTTCCCACTCTTATCCAAGCATAAAGTCAACATGCCAGTGGGAAATATGCTTATCTACCTTTATGTTTTGACCCATTTTTGCATGATATGGTTGAGAACTGCCCAGTTTCATTTCTAAATTTGTTAAACCTGCATTTTTGCTAGCCGTGTTATTGTTTATGAAATTGTTTGAAACATACTTAATAATATTTACACCACTTGTTATTCAGATAAACCCTGTAAATTGTATATTAAATAGCAAGCAAAGATAATGACTAAAATGTAACACTTTGACAAAATTAGTTGAATTTATGTTTGATGAATGTTTGATGAATTTAGTTTAATTTTGTCTTTCTGCAAAAGAAAAAACACTCATTCCAAATACCGAAGCACCAATAGGGACAAATGTCAGATTTAAATATCTTCTGACATGCATTTTAAACTAACACCTACAAAGACTTCACCTGAACTCATGGTATGAATGTGACAAACCAAATCCAAACATCGAGCAAATCAACAGCGCTAAAAATAGAAACTGCTGGAATGCTGAGCTACTGCGTGTTTGTGCACACAAGTTTGCTGCAATGTGCATCCTTTTGACCGTATGCTTGAGCACGAGCTCGTTTTCATTTGTGTACCTCTGTATCATCCATGTGTTAATACAAATACACGTGCAGGGTTAGTCCAGGGTTTTGTGAATGTACTGTGAAACTGAATTCCCAGGATTGGGGGTCTGTGTCAGTTGTCACTTCTCTCACCTGCTCCACAGCCAGCTGGACCTTTGCATGAAGTGGAATAATGGAGCAGAGCACACCCAACAGCCAGAAGAAGAACAGGAAGACGGAGGAACGGCATCCCCGCACTCTCTCCCAATGAATCACACACACCGCTAACACCTGTCAAACACACAGCTGTTAATGACATTGCTCTCATGTGTTAAAATTACAGTCCATACAAAACATCAGCTACAGATTTAAAACAGATTGCCTTCTTCCTGATAAAATCTACTGAATGATGCACATTTAAAGGTGCTAAATAAATGCTAAAATACTTTAGATTAAAGGGCTAGTTCACCCAAAAATGAAAATGGTTTTATTAATTACTGACTTTCATGTCATTCCAAACCCCTGAGAGCTTCTTTCATCTTCAGAACACAAGTTAAGGTATTTTAGATGAAATCTGAGAGCTCTCTGATCCTCCATAAACAGTGATGGTCCCAATTCGTTGTCCACAAAAACTACAATAAAACATCCTCAAAACATACCATATGCCTTCAGTGGTTCAATCTGAATATTATCAAGCTATACCACGAGAAAACTTTTGTGCGCACATAAAAACGTGCACCCTATACTGACACTGAGGAGAAGAAACTGTTGAATAAATAATTATTTTTGTTTTACGTGTGCACAAAAATATGCATATGGTCCGTTTTGAGGATGTTTTTTGGTACCTTTCTGTACATTGAACAAGTCGGGACTGTTATGGAGAATCAGAGAGCGCTCAGATTCTTAATCTTAATGAAGATGAACAAAGGTTTCAGGGGTTTGGAATGACATGAGGGCGAGTAATTGACAGATTTTTCATTTTTGGGTGAAGTATCCCTTTAAGCCACTCGTAGGATCTGCCCCCAGAACGTGTAAACACAGTGGTTGTGTTTGAGTGACCAATGAAGACAGTTAAGGGACAGGTCTGTCTATTTGGCTGACTAACGGAAAATGGTGAAAGTGTAAAGTGAAACTTCATTACCTCATCCTTTTTTAAATTACACCTTTCACTCATTGTGAATGACTTAAAATAGATTTAATTACATTTACAAGTTCAAATTACAACAATTGAGGCCATGACCCTTTGAGAGAAGAAAGACTAGCAAGCATACTACTTTTATCTTGTCAGTAACCAGCTGAGAACAAAGTGATGAAGAATCATTGTATGCTGTATACATGTTATTTCAATCAGTTCACAATATTTGCACCAAAGTCTATACACAAAACATGTAGCATTTGAGACCTGAATCTGAATGAACCAAATAAAAGAAAAAGCAAATACAGTTTGTTAGAGACATCTTGTGCTGTGTTTTAAGACTAATCCACCATTAAATTTGCTTTGTTTTTGTTTCAGCAGTTTTGTCAATGTTATATTGGGGTTTCCCTGTCTACCACAACTGCCTCCTGTAATAAAACAACACATGTAAAGTGTGGCCTCTGCTGATCCCACATCTTTCTTAATTACTGTGTCTTTCCTGCATCCAAAAGCAATTTGACATTCTTCATTCTTAAAACCAGACAGCCATTAGCTCTCCCCAATCCCAAGCTTGATGCGATGTTCATTTTGTTGCAGTATCTCCTAGGTAGCGCAAAACACCATTTGATTATGTAAAAGCAGCCTCCTGGTGCGGTACAGATGAGGGATCAGGACTGAACCCAAAGACGCCTCCTCAAAACCAAACCAAAGACATAGAACCACAGAGAAATGAGGTGAAACCATTAAAAAGGAACTCTTAATCACATCCTAATGAAAGACGCCTGCAGAAGTTTGTTGTGTTACCTGGAAACCGAACATGTAAACCACATGTAACATCTGCATTGATGAGGTTGTGTTTTGAGTCTCATGAGAATAAGCCAATGACTTCTCCTCCGGACAGTGGGAGGAAGCCAAAGTTTGTAATTATACTGCAGAGTTAAGAGCGAAAGACGACAGAGACAGATCTGCTTCCTGCGGCTTCAATGACAGCACGCAGTGAAACCAGCAGCAGCTTATGGTGGGTAGAAGAAGAAGCCAAGCTGTACAGAAGACTTCAGCTCCGCACATGGATATAAACCAAAAATTCATTATTGAGGAAGACCATTAATCTGAATATTGCAAGGTTAATTATTGTTAGGGTATAGCCTTTATGCAAATGTGAAAGCAAGCTTCACTCAAACTAGTTTAGGTAAAAATAATTATTAAATAATGAAAAAGTCGATTTTAAAGGCACATAAACACTGTAAAAAGTATCTGTAAATTAGCAGTTTTCCATATTTTGTGATTCATGTTTTTATTTTTCCATGTTTATTGCATTATGGGATCTTGATCTTCCTTCCAACAACTTGTATCCTTGAAAAGTTTGAAAAAGTGACTTTTATTAACATTTTAAACAGTAGGGGTGCCCAAACTTTTTCTTATGAAGGGCCAACAACCAAACTTGATTGAGGCTAGTGGGCCGAAGGTAAATATAGTTGGATTGGAATGTCTTTATTGTCCCCAAGGGGCAATTTGGTTAACAGCAATAGCTGACACAGATCAACACTCAAACAAACATAGAAATAATAGTAAACAATAAAATTAATCATGATCAACTAAAATAATAATTAAAAAAACAAGCAAATACAACTTAAAGCTTGTTAAGTAACCCAACTGCAGTTGGGACAAATAAATGGAAATATCTATTAGACCTAGCTCGTCTGTAATAAGTATACCTTCTGCCTGATGGCAGGAGGCAAAACTTAGAAAACTTAGAAAGTGGGTGATTCTTATCTGCTAAAATGGACATCTGTATGACTCTCATCTCATACACATGCCCAATGCTGTTAAGATTTGTGCCCAAAATCTTTTGAGATAGGTGAACAATTTTTGTAAGTCAGTTTTTACTTGTCACCCTCAAATTACAAATTGCCATGGGTAATTCCCTAATTTATTTAATAATGTTTACAAATTACGAGACAACATCGCTTTATATTAACTAATGCAGTATTTCTTTTTACGTTTTATAATGAACTTATTACAGTAAAAACAAAACAATCTAATTTATAACAGAATGACACTCTTTTTTGCCTTGATTTGCTCGCCGATGTCTTCTGCATAGTCCATTATCCGTCGAGTGATAGTATTTACATTTTAAAAAATCAGATAAATGAAACATTTAATTTCAGTTCGTTTTTTTGTAGCTCAGCAATAAAACAAACAAAAAAGGTTACGTCAAATTAGAAATGGCAATCTCTGTGGTAAAGGCATTCGCCCCAACCCTCTCCATCATTCTCATTCTCCTCTCAGATGGGATGGTGGGTCAAATCAAAGGTTATGATGGGCCAACTACTTTGGGCATCTCTGGTTTAAAGTAATATATTATCTGGGTTGGTGTTGAATCGCAAAACACCTGTGAATCACAAAATATGTAAACAGATTAATTAACAGATTTTTTTTACAGCTTACTGCGCCAGGCTATGCAATATTTTTTGTCTTTTTTTCGATGAACTTTTGATTCAACTCTTAAATTCTTGTCATGTCATGAACAGGAAACATGTCAGACTACAAATTGCTTCCAGACCAATCATTGCGTGATGTCACGCACAAGCCGATCTAGTGAATTATTCAAGAAACGAGTGTAAACAAACAATGTCTATCAAAGGAGCAAGTCTAGTACTGGGTGTCCTGTATACAGAGTTCTTCAAACCTTTCCTCCACTGCATAACTCCACCTAGCAGCACGAAAACCAACGTCTGTCTTTTGTTTCACTATGTTTGAAAGATGTGGACAGAACAGCTTCTTCAAGATCTCAGATGTGACCGAAAAACATTGTGGAGAAATGGAAAAATAATTAACATATACTAGAACTGATTTTTTTTTTTTTAAACGCTGGTCTTTCTGTTTGGATGTTGCGAAGCATCCCAGACATAGCATCAGTTGTTGTCAACTGTTGTCAACTGTTTTGCCTATTGTCATTTGTGAATCCCGATAACACACTACGTTAAACATGTAAAAACAAAACTGCTCTTATATCTTGCCGTCTAAGCCTGGCATTAATCAATCTATCACTCATACAGTAACTAACCTAAAAGATTGGGAACTGCTTAGTGCAAATAGTTTTCCAACACAGATCTGTGCAGGTTTACTGTGTTCCTGTGGTTAATCAGATGCTAAAACAATCCAGATGTGTAAATATATCGCAACTCTCCAGATTCCCCCTCTAGGTTAATACAACAGTGGTGGCTGTTGCTTTCTAAACTGTTGATTACATAAGCCCAAATATTGCACAAGAAACCCAACAGGTGGTTGGGCAAGGTAACAAAGTAATGTTTTCATCATTTATAAAGCAATATGCACCTACTTAATAGACGGTTATTGTTCTTTTAAACCTACATTCCAAAACTTGGCCAGTCTTTGACCAATTAAGATCACTATCTGTTAGGGAAGAGGACGTTTCAGGACAAGATCCCACTGTTTAACTCTTTAGGTGATCTTTTTTTTTCTTCTTCAACACTAGCCAATGTTGACTTAGCTGTCTGAGGAGACCACAGACGGGTCATGAGTCTGGTCTGGAGCCCGTCTCTGCAGATGCAAATGGAACATGCGGGCAGAAAGCGATGATGAGATTGTGTTCATTAGGCCGTGTGTAGGTGTGCCCCCAACCTAGTTTACCTCAGAAAGTCACAGTCTATTACATGAAAACAGCTCCTCCTGTGTTAGGGTTTAGGAGCCATTTTACTGAGCTAAGCAGGTGTATTGAGAATGAATGATGGGAAAGAAAGCGTGTAGGAGGGGAATGAATGAAGCTTATATTGCTGATGTATATTTGCCTATACGTGGGCTGACACACACATATCATCATATATTTCTTGGATATCTAACCATGATGAAAAGATCACCTTATGTTTTTGTTTTGAATAGCTAATCACTTAATTTGGATACCTAATAGTTCCCAATATTGGCTCGACATTGGATTTTGGTCACTTTCCCACACAACCTAAAATCAACCAAATATCAATGAAAAGTGACATAATTATTGGACATCAAAATAACGTTGTCCTTAGACGCTGGCTAGACATTGAGTTTTGGTCACCTGACATCACAACCTAAATCTAACCTAATATTAACGTCTTATGACGTTGTGTGCCTGCTGGGATAAGATTAGATCCAAACATTGCTGCAGAATTACTTTGGTAAACTGTTCAGTAAAACGGTATTCTACAATAGTGTGCTGATCTAACATTTTAATTTGATGAAATGTCTGATATTATATGTAGACATATTCATTAGCTTACTGTGGTCAACCAGCTTTGTCCAAAAGAAAAACCATGCTAGTTAGTTAGCTTCACTTGTTTTACATTTCCACCACAGTATTGAAATATCTACATTATTTCACAGAAAATAAAGAAGCAAAGCTCAAACTGAAGTCACATTCAAAACAAGTAGCTTGAACTTGTCAGGGAAATCTTTCCCTCTCATAAAAATATACTGACCAGTTTGATTGCTATTGAAATTTTCTTCACCATGTTAAAGGCATAGTTCACCCAAAACATCATTTACTCTCCCTGATGTTTTTCCTGCTATAGAAGTTGGACTCCCTAAAATATCAACAGAATAAAGAAACTAACAAAGATTTTGAACCACTTGAAGGTGAGTAAATTGTGAGTAAATTGTCATTTTAGGGTGAGCCATCCCTTTAAAATAAAAATCTGACTAAAAACCCAAAGTGTTTTCTTCCTATCATTTGACGAATACAGTAGATTGTGACAATTTTCCTTTAATAAACTGTTCTGTGCATCTGTTTACGGTCTTTACTGTTAAATAATCCCCTCAAGTATGAAATCAAGATGCTACATTACCACAGTGAGACTGCGTATGATGGGACTGAGCAAGAAGACAAGGTGTTGCTGGATTTCTTGTCTTCTTTCCAACAGGATGTAGAAGAATTCCACGAATCCAAACGACGCCAAGAAGAACCCTAACAACTGTAAAACAGAAAAGAGAAATGCAATTCATATCAGGGTGAGAACTGAGTCACTCCTCCGGAAGCTCCAGTGCTCAATGACTGTAGAGACAAGGTGCGATTTGCATTATGATAACACCGGAGAGGAATCCGTGATACCCTGTATGATCAACCCAGGATCAACTGTATTTCAAACAAAAGAGTTTTAGAGCGGAAGAGTGAAAAGTGACATCACAGCTCACTAAAGTGCTAACCACACATGCACATGCACCACAAACTGAGGTTACACACATCACTCTCGCTTTTACTGTCTTCTTTGGCTACTAGAGCGTAAACTCGACCCCTCAGTCGACCACTTTCACGTTCACTTTGTGTTAACACTATGGTTGGAGATTTATAGTCCACAAAGCTGATTCTTTGAGTCTGGGACAGGCTGATGTAACATTGAAAAGTTGTAACGCTTTGTCTCACCAGCTTGGCATTGCAGAGTGAAGAAAGCGGCAGCCGACCTCGGCCATGGCAGTACAGATGAAGGCAGTAAAATGGAGAAAGGACCCACAGGTAGATGCATGGAGCCCACACCAGGACTGTATTCTGGAAGCAGTTGCTCAGCTCAGGCCTATGCGTGTACCACGTCTGATTCCAGTCCTAAAGATAAAGAAAAGGGTGTGCTTAACCTCTCAACCAGTTCTATGATAATTGACCGTTTTCATTCTTTCACGAGATCAACAATGTCTCGATCCAAACCCTGTCCACACCAAAACCAGATATGATATGAATGTTCCAGAACATCTAAAATTAGGTTCGAATTTTGAGCATCTCATGCTTTGTTTACTGTGTTGGTCTTTTTTTTTTTGTATTATACTTATTGTTTATCAAGGTTATTACTGGCTTGTCTCTTTATATTATTGGATGAGAAATTATTAAGTCATGAATTTTAACTAAATGAATTAAGTTCAAGAAATAAAGGGATAGTACACCCATAGTTTACTCTTCCTCATGTGGTATTAAAACCTTTAGAAGTTTCTTTATTCTGTTTAACACAAAAGGAGATAGATAAAGAAAGCTGGTTGTTGGTACCAACCGACTTCCATGGTAGGAATACATTTATTTGACTTATAATAAGTAAATGGGTGCCAGCTACCAGAAGTTTTCAAAATATCTTCATTTGTGTTCAATGGTAGAAAGAAACTCAAAGAGGTTTGGAAGGATGAGTACAGTGAAAAAAAATGCTGGGTACCACACAATTCCTTCATATTGTCCGAACACAAATCGATTAAGTTAACTTCATCGTTTTTTACAAATTTAAGTGGATTGAGCATAAAACAATTAAGTTGTCAAAAAAAAAAAACGTTCAACTCATATTAAAAAATAAGTAGTTTGAAGAAGTAGTAAAAGTAATTTTTTGAGTGTAATTTATTTTATTTCTGGGTGAACTATCCCTTTAAATTTACATTTAGCACTGCCATCTGCTAGCTTGTTTATGTAAAAGAAATCTGAATTCTGAAGTTTGAACACAATGTGACACATTTATTCAATATTACAAATTAAAAGTCATAATATAATGCAGTACATATATATATATATA
>CAIGQV010000919.1:6723673-6761666 GCA_903798115.1 Danio jaintianensis
AATAAATAAATAAATAAATAAATAAATAAATAAATAAATAAATAAATAAATACAGATAAATATTACAAGAGTTCTAATGCAAACCCACAGCATTTTGTGTAGTTTTGTGGCTATAAGGGTCAGAAACAAAAGCTGATGCTTCCCATATTGTTTATTTTTCCCATTATCAACTATATATTTTAAGCTTATTTCATAATATTACTGGCAATAAAAAACTATAAAAAAATTTATATACTGTACAAATGCCTTCGGCTCAAAGAACTGGACAAAAAAAGACAAAAAATTAAGAAAACTGGTGTCCATAAAAATATGTCTTCCTTATTATGATCCAGTTGTCCAAAATGCATTAAAAATAGTTTAAAATGAATAACTATAAATAAATCAAGCTTATTTCAATGCAAGCTGTTTTTCGGACTAATGAGGAAAGTTGGAATTTATGCTTTTTTTAAATAGAAAATTTCACTTTAGATTTTTCATAGATTGTTGAATTTTTATTTTTTATTTTTCAATTGGCAGTTTAATAAACTAATACATTTATTTATATCAGCTCAATTTGTCTCAACTGCAAGAAAGATATTTGATTAACATTGCTTCAGTCTTTTGTGTCAGTTTGCAAAATTTACAAACATCTGCTGGTGGAGACAGAAGCGTCTGTGTCAAAATTAAACATTACTAATAAGCATTTGTATATTATTTTGCCTGTGATGTGCAGACTATTGCTTGTTTGCCGGCTCATTGTGAAATCTGATTCATCCCAGTCGGCTGAGGTCTGTCTGGACATGAAAGCATGAACCCCGCAGCCAGGTGCAGATGCAAAACAAGCCTCTGACACCTTTCCTTACACTAGTCTATTTGTCAAAAAGGCACAGACAGATGCAGCGGCATGTAATAGCTTACATCGGCCTGCTGAAATCACACAGTCTGCAAAAGCAGCCTGTTTTCGAGCGGTTTAACAAGGTCTGCAGACGAGAAGAAACATTTCAGAGGACAAACGGTCCAATACTGGCGGTAAAACGTCTCCTTTCCCTAGTTTAAATAGCGGACTATAAAAAGAGGTGTGTGTCTACTGGAAGAGACAATGCAAATTTAAATCTGAATTTGATTCTTGTGCTGTTGTCGTTGCGTTTATGAGTTGGTTTGCTTTTCCAGGGGGATACCACTGAACAGCAGTAAAATAAAAAGTGTTGGACCAATTTCCAAACTTGCACCAGGGTTGCGTAACAGGCGCAAGCAAGTAACCCAGTTCCTGACCACAGGCTATTATGTGCAGCAGTTTTTCCCCTGAGTCTGCTGGGCTTCGCAGGTGATTTTAATCCTTCAGACCCACTTTATATTACGTGTCTTTACTACTATGTACTAGCACTTAATGTGTATATGCATGTTTTTACATTGTACTTACAGTATGTTTAAAAATGCTGGATGTATTTGGGTCATAGACATAAAAACGTACATTTAATAGCAAAGGATTTGTCTTATTTATGACTATTTGTAAGCATCTCAAATAAATTAATAACACAAATAAAAAAACATAAAAATGCTAGCAAATATTAACAATTATTAAGTTTAACACATTTGTCCGTGTTAAATGGTGCTGTACTGCAATTCAATGAATTACAAATTATTATTTAAACCCCATGACAAGGTTTTTTGAAACACCATGAAATGGTGAAATGATCAAATATTAGCTATAGAGCTATAAACTCACTTTGAGGTCTATGTATTTGCACTCTGCCAATGTCACTGACTGTCAAAGTTTATTACATGATTTACATGAGATATTGTTTAAGAAATAATATAGAGAGAATTAAGTCAGAGAAAAGAGAGAAAAAAGTACCGGCAGTTTATTACCAGGTTTTTGTACCATAATTTACAACACAAACACAGACAATATATCACTTCGAACTATTAAAAATGTTAGTTTTCAAGGTTAAAAGGAAGAAAGATCAAGGTCCCATGATGCAATTCAAAAGCATAAATAAATGGGGGGAAATAAAAGATAAAAACATGAATCACAAAATACGGAAAACTGCTAATTTATAGATATATTTTACAGTGTGCTAACAAGCTGCTTGTCACAAATTGTTATTTCAACACTTAATGAAAACAGCAAGATATACTCTTTTTAATATAATACAACTTATATCAACAAGCCATGAAAACAAATACATATTTTGTTACTTGGTATGTATGTATATATGTCAGGTATATACTACACTGACAATTTTCACATTATTTGTAATATTAAACTAGACTTACATACATTAAATATGTTTTCTTTATATAAAAGTTATTGCAAATTTAATTTGATGCAAACACAAAATAGGATGTCTCAACTTTCAATTTCATCTGTACTTAATTTTGCTGTTACTTATATAATTAAACTGTGTAGCCTATTCTTACCACATAACCATACCACAAAATGTGTCCCTAACCTTACCTTTATCCCATCTCAGTAACACCTAAGTATTTTGCAATTGAATATGAATACAATAAGTATACTTCACCTAATTATTTTTTGACGCAAGTACGTAGTTGAAGACACATTACATAACTTGGGAACAAGTGTGATTGCCATTCTACCAAGGTCTCAGCCTGCATAATTGCAATAGTGGTGAATCAACAATACTCACACACAAAACTACAAACTAAATCTATGACAAAGTAACACAGCTTGATGTTGAAATGGTATCTCTTCAATCAGTCTTCCGCCTGAATTTTTGGTAAGACAATTGCACACACATCACTCCCTCAAAAACAATCTGGAGGATTCCAGAGGTTATACCTCAAAGTATTAAGCAATCAAAAATTGTCTAACATCTAAAAACATGAATGTGAATTTTAATTATACACTTTGTGCATTTTACAGTAATCAGCTACAACACATTGGCAAAAAAATATATTTTAAAAAGCTTGAAAACACATCTTCACTATTCTTCACTAGTGCTTGCATTATGAGCTACTACTAAAAAATACTTAAAGGGATAGTTCATCCAAAAATTGCAATTTCATTCTACTTACTTCCACTTAAGTGGTTCCAAACCTTTATGAGTTTCACTAAAGAAGATATTGTGAAGAAATCTAAAAACAAGTAACAACTTCACTCAAAAAATTACTTTTGCTGCTTGTTCAAACTACTAATAAGTTCAAACTACTAATGAGTTGAAACAACACAGGCAGCACGGTGGCGCAGTGGGTAGCACAATCGCCTCACAGCAAGAAGGTCGCTGGTTCGAGCCCCGGCTGGGTCAGTTGGCATTTCTGTGTGGAGTTTGCATGTTCTCTCCGTGTTCGCGTGGGTTTCCTCCGGGTGCTCCGGTTTCCCCCACAAGTCCAAAAACATGTGCTATAGGTGAATTGGGTAAGCTAAATTGTCCGTAGTGTAATGTGTGTGTGAATGAGTGTGTATGGATGTTTCCCAGTGACTGGTTGCAGCTGGAAGGGCATCCGCTGCGTAAAACATATGCTGGATAAGTTCATTCCGCTGTGGCGACCCCTGATTAATAAAGGGACTAAGCCGAAAAGAAAATGAATGAATGAAACAACAAAATTTTTTGGGGGGACAACTTAATAGTTTTGTGTTCAATCCACTTACATTTTTAAAAACAATTAAGTTAACTTCAACACAGGCTCATTCTGAAAACGTAGCCCTATATACATTTCTGAAGATCGCAAATTATGTTGCCAGAAGTACGTATGGCTGTATTTTGTCTTTAAAATGAATGCTACGGGGCGGTATGATGTCGTTCCTTTTCGAGCTAACCTCCATGCGGACGGCTTTTCTGCTGTTACCAGTTTGTCCAGTGGCTCGCTACGTACATTGACGGACTTGTGATGTGGAGCGGAGTTGACCGTGACGACGAGGTTTGAGTACGGTGAAGAACGGTTCCAGAAAGCGGGTAAGACAAAAACAGAAGCCAAAAATATTAAACAAGTAAATAACAGGGTGAGAATGTGGTAAAATCTGAAAACGTGGTAAAAATCTGATTGCTGCGAGGGCTTTTCTTTTTCTGGATTGCTTTTGAAAACACTATCATTTGGGTTTAGGGAAGCAGGAGGGTGGGTCAGTCGATCGATAAGTCAGTCAGTCAGTCGGTAGCGGCCTCTGGTGGATTTATGTGAGAAGAGCAGGCGTGAATGGCACCCGCAAGAGAAATTTGAGATCTCAAAAAACACAGTGGCCTCTCGTGGACTCACAAAAAAAATACTGCAAAAAAAGTACCTCCTGGGACGTATTTGGCGCTCTCCAGAAATGTATATAGGGGTATGTTTTCAGAATGAGCCTGAGTTGGTTAACTTAATCGATTTGTGTTGGGACAACATGAAGAAATTGTGTGGAACCCAGCATCTTTTACAGTGTTCCATAGTAGGTAAAACAAATACTGGAAGTCAATGGTTACAGGCTTCCAGCTTTTCTTCAAAATATCATCTTTTGTGTTCAACAGAAGAAAAAAGTCAAACAGATTTGGAACAAGTAAAGGGTGAAAAAAAGACAGAATTTTCAGGTTTGGCTGAACTTTCCCTTTAAGATTAAAAAGCAAAAACAATAATCTCTTGATGTAGGTCAACAAATTAAAGCTAAATATATCAAACGGCCCTCAGCATACATCGAGGCATGAGTGTTCTGTCCTCCTTCAATGGTGCAAACAAATAAACAGAATTGTGCCCGGAGCTCTTAGACATTACTCCACCACAGCTATGTCTAGGGCTGTCTGACCAGAGTCTTGGAAAGGAGGTGAACACATTATTTCTTTCCACACTTGGGGACATATTACATGCCTGCAGACTTGAAATGCTCACTTAATGCCTCTAGACTATTAATTTGGGTAATAACATCATCAGGTCATCTTTATGGATATACAAACCTGAACCCATCATCAATTAAGCCTAAGATGTCAAAAAATGTATTCCATAAAATATAGTTGCGGTGCTTAAATTGCATGTTATCCACTAACCATAAACTCTTAGCACATTATTCTAATATATTACACCACAAAATGATTTTACATATCTTGATTAAATACAGTTTCATTTGAAACATAACAAGTGTTAACACGGCACTAATTTTCTTTTCCACGGAGGCAATCACGTTATTTATTTCTCTTTTAAATTCAGATGGTTTGATCTCACTTTTTTTTTGTCTTTCCTACATTACATCACGCCCCATTTCACACATTATTCAAAGCCAAAACCATCCAGTCACGTCGGCCTACAATCGGATTCCCATAACTAACTCGCAGTATAAACTCTACAGGCCGACTTCTACCTACAGTTCAATGTTTGCCTAATACAAATCACAGTTCCATAGCAGTCAGCACTTTCTTTCTTCAGATGGCCAGGCTCCATTTTTATCACTGTAGTGAAATATGTGCAGTATGCATTAATCTAAGACATAGCTACTGAAGCCATGGAATTCACCGGCTGACTTGGATGAAACATTGCATTCTGCACTTTGCAAACGTCTATACACCATGAAAATGACTTAGAGAAGTTCACGTAATGATTTGCTAAACTGTTCCACTAATTACTAAGGGTGAAATGCACAACAGCCATAATGCAAAGGGCAATTGCATATGTCTACGCCACTGAAATACAGCAATGAGAGCAATTAGGCAAGTATAAAGTTGTATACACTATACTCTTTTATAAATGCTCACAAAGGCTCCATTTAACAGAAACACAAAAAAGAAAGCAAAGTAATCCTGTGAAATGCTGGAATGCTAAAATAACTACTACTATTAGGGCTGTCAGATATTGGAAAAATCTGACATTGCGATATTTTATTTTTCTTCGATATTTCTTGCGATATTGAGTATAACTTCACCAGATGAAATGAATAGGCCTATTTGGAAAGAATTCATAATTTTAGATACAATGGGATGATTTTATAAGGGAGAGCATCTGCACAAAATATAAAAAAACAAACACAAACATTGATAAATACAGTAAAGCAATGATACTGTACAAATAAAATGCTATATGGACATCTAGCAATATTCAGAAAGATAAATTTAAGAATCAAAGGTAAAATAACACTGTACGGTTTTCATCGTATATTTACATAAATACCAATTATCTTTCTTAAAGCCTGGATACTTGAAACTGACTAAAAAAATGCTCAGTCGCAGGCCCTAAAAACTCACATAAATAATAAAAACTCTTTGGTAACTTTATGATTAAACATTGCAACAACAAATCATAAGTGTTTTCAAATATAGCTCCTGGTCAATAATAATACCAGTTTAACATTGCAGATTCTGCGATGTAACTATTGCAGATGCGCATATTGCGATATCGATGCTGAAACGATATATCGTGCAGCCCTAAGTACTATGTTGAATTTTTTTTAAATGTCATTTATTCTTGTGATTCAGAATATAATTTTTAGCATTAATCGAGTCTTTATTGTCACGTGACTCTTTAGAAATCTTTCTAATCTACTGATTTGCTGCTTATGGTGAATGACTATTGGGGACCAGTTCTGGTGAATGGTCCTTATTATTATTATCAATGTTTCATTTTTGGTGGAAAAATTATATATTTTACTTTTCAGCATCTTTTTATGAACAGAAATATTATGTTATGAATGTCCTTACTGTCACTTTTGATTATTGTCCTTGATGAATAACAATTGTTTTTTAGAATACTTTTGAATAAAACATGAAAAATCTCAAAAATATGCTCAACATTGATAATAATTAAAAAATGTGTCTTAAGCAGCAAATTAGCATATTGGATTGATTTCTGAAGGATCATGTGACACTGAAGACTAGAGTAATGATGCTAAGCATTTGCTTTTAATCACAGGAATAAATTACATTGTAAAATATTTTCATTGAATTCACATTGAGTGTGTATGGATGTTTCCCAGTACTGGGCTGCAGCTGGAAGGGCATCCGTTGTGTAAAACATATGCTGGATAAGTTGGCGGTTCATTCCACTGTGGCAACCTCTGATGAATAAAGGGACTAAGCCGAAGGAAAATTAACGAATGAATGAATGAATATTAATTTAATATTTTCTTCTTTTATCAGATCTTAATGTTTCCAAAGATTTGACTGGAAGTGTAGGATATCTATACAAGTGTAGAAATAAATATAAGTGGCTATAAGAAACCTTTTTTATACTGAGGTTATATATGTTAAACTCACTGTAAGTTTACTGTCATATTTGTAAATGTTTTGTATTGCTTCCTCAAAAAAAGAAGTCCAACGCCAAAGACTTGCTCTTGTTGGACTAATTTGTGTGAGAGCGCCACCTATGGGCCAAAAAGGGAAATGTTACAACAAATGTCCTAATAATAAAACACCAAAAGTGACATTTTGCGATACCTTAATTTGACACACAGCTTCCGTTGTTTGTCATCGTTGTCTCCACAAACAGTTTTCTCCGTGACACATTTCCAGAAACATCACAGACACAACCACCCACAACTGTACGTGCACTAACGTAACGACGTAGCTATGACGTCACTTACAAGCGCCACAACCTTCATTTCTAATATATAATTTTCTCTTTACAGTGCGGTAGATAATTGTTTTTTTATACTAGAAATGCAGACAGCCGCGAAGTGTGCTGTGAGACTTGACCTCAGTCGTGTTTTTTGTCCGACAAGCGTATGGAACTGTCGTGCAGTAAACAGAGGTAACGTGTGTATGTACTACTGTATGTGTGTGTGAGCTCATGACAGCTGCGATCACATAACGTTACTGATGTCAAGAAAACAACTCCGAGTCCTCCAACTTCAGCTGTAATACTAGTTATAAATGCTGGCTTTTAGGTTATGGACTGAACCTAGGAATAATATTAGTAATCGTCGTGTGAAAAAAAAGTCGTAGGATTTGGGAAGGTTTCTCTGTTCTGATGAAAAGTTTATGACCTGATGATGATGATGTTCACATATATTTTGTGGTTGTTTCTTCTGTAAACCGCTAATATAGTTTCTTCCGAATTTTAAAATAAAATGCAGTTTTAATATGTTTTAGAACAACACAATATAAATGTTTTAACTTCAGAAGAGTTGCTGGAATAACTGTTTTTTTCTCGAGTACAAAAATGGGAATTTCTACCAGAAACGTTCATTATCTGTCCCTGAAATAAAAACATAAATACAGTGAATAAAAAGTAATTCATCCCAGAAATTTCTCAAATCAACTGATGGTTGATTTCTGTGAGTTGTTCTGTAAAGGAATATGTTATTCATTTGCTTCTCAAATTTTAGTTCTTTATTTATTAAAAACACTTTACAAATGTTCAAACCTTGTCATTGTCCTTGTCCTCAGCCCAATGGAACCTACAGCTTTAATAGTTTTGTTATGCTAAAAAAAACTTCAGAAATAGCTAGTTTAATTTAATCTCAATTGATTAAAAACATGACATTATAAATTCTACAAATTCTACAAATATATAATACAAATAAATTTACATTTGTCCCCATGTTTCTGTCAGTCCTGTCACATTTGCATTAAATTTAACATAAAATGCGTCAAAGGACGTGACATCATTTGATGGAGAAGCTGACAGTGATCAAGGATGCGTTCTGTCATTGAATTGTATGATTTTTTGAGGAAGACAAGCTTAAAGGTCAGGCCCTGTCACATTTTTTTTATAAGTGAAAATGTACGTTTCTGGTAGAATGTCCCTTATATGTCTGGTTATAGCTTTTGGAACGCTTTCTAAATTTGGCATACATGTATATACAGTTTAAAACCCTGCTACTCAAAAATCTGTATAACTCAAATGAAGTGTATATATAGTGAAGTATGTGTTGAATTAAAATATTCTTTTTTTTTTTTTTAACTCTGGCTTGAATATAAATTCATTAACTTGTGTCAAAAATATATTAATTTGTTTATGATTACATTTTTTTATGATGTCTAAGACATTTTGAAGAAAAATAATAATAATTGAACACATTAATGCGCTCTGATTTTATTCTAATAATTAATTTAATTACATTTTACTTGCCTAAATTCCATCAAAAAATTTATTTGTGCTAGGGCTGCTCAATATATCATTTGAGCATCGGTATTTCAATGAATTAGATTATTTATTAAAGATTAAAATATTATTAAATATTATTTTTAACTACTTTATACAATGATGACTCTGTTATATTATGTTTCATGATTGTTTCTGATTGTATTCTGACTGAATAAGACTCCCCAGAAAACCATAAAGCACTGTTTATTTATTTATTTATTTATGCTTGTAATTCATGCCGATCCACTGCATAGAAAAATACTTGATCATCCCAGTCCATCTAAATGAATGAAATCTTTCCAAATACACTACCTGACAAAAGTCTTGTCGCCTATCCATGTTTTAGGAACAACAAATAATAACTTGACTTCTAGTTGGTCATTTGGTATCAGAAGTGGCTTATATGAAAGGCAAAGACCTCTATATTACGCTAATTTTACCAAAATAAAATATGATCATGCCTTGATTTTTAATTATTTAATTAGGACAGTAAGGTCTGACTTTGCTTAGATAAAAGTCTTGTCACTTAACATAAATAATGTCCAGTATAGAATATAAAGTCATGGTGCCGTGGAAAAAGAATTAATATTGTGTATGACTCCCATGAGCTTGGACGACTGCATCCATACATCTCTGCAATGACTCAAATAACTTATTAATAAAGTCATCTGGAATGGCAAAGAAAGCGTTCTTGCAGGACTCCCAGAGTTCATCAAGATTCTTTGGATTCATATTCAATGCCTCCTCCTTCATCTTACCCCAGACACGCTCAATAATGTTCATGTCTGGTGACTGGGCTGGCCAATCCTGGAGCACCTTGACCTTCTTTGCTTTCAGGAACTTTGATGTGGAGGCTGAAGTATGAGAAGGAGCACTATCCTGCTGAAGAATTTGCCCTCTCCTGTGGTTTGTAATGTAATGGGCAGCACAAATGTCTTGATACTTCAAGCTGTTGATGTTGCCATCCACTCTGCAGATCTCTCGCACGCCCCCATACTGAATGTAACCCCAAACCATGATTTTTCCTTCACCAAACTTGACTGATTTCTGTGAGAATCTTGGGTCCATGCGGGTTTCAATAGGTCTTCTGCAGTATTTGTGATGATTGGGATGCAGTTCCCAATCATCACAAATACTGCAGATTTTTCAGATGATTTGTCAAATAATCTACCTTCTGCCACTTTTCCAAATAATCAACTAGAAGTCAAGTTATTATTTGTTGCTCTTACTAGGATTGACAACAAGACTTTTGTCAGGTAGTGTAGAGCTATTCAAATCATCTGTTGAAATAATATTCATATCGCAATATATATCGCAGAAAAGAAAAATATTGCAATGTCAGATTTTTCCAATATCGTGCAGTCCTAATCTGTGCTATTTTACAGATGTGATTACTATAGTTTTAAAAGGGACAAAAATCTTAGTAAACAATTGGAACGTGTGCCTAAACATGCATTCAGTGACAAAGCAAACTAGTTTTGCAGAGTAACTGTGTTTTTATGTGTGCAGTTAATGGCTTAGTGTCATGCAGAAGATACAGCGTCCTTCCTCCACCTCGTGATGAAGAGGAGAAAGCTATGCTGGACAGTATGTTGAGGGTTGACCACGCAGGAGAATACGGCGCCAATCGCATCTACGCTGGCCAGATGGCAGTTCTTGGAAGAACTCAGACAGGGCCTCTAATCCAGGTACATCAGTCTTTTAGTGCACATACAGTTTCAAAATTATTGTGAATTTCTTTAAAACCATTTTAAGGTCAGTATTATTAGCCCCCCTTACGCAATATTTTTTTCAATTGTCTACAGAACTAATCATTACTATACAATGACTTTCCTAATTACCCTAACTTGCCTAATTAACCTAAATATCTAGTATAGTATTATGTACTGTCATCATTGCAAAGGTAAAAGAAATCAGTTATTAGA
This sequence comes from Danio jaintianensis, assembly GCA_903798115.1. Taxonomy (NCBI): domain Eukaryota; kingdom Metazoa; phylum Chordata; class Actinopteri; order Cypriniformes; family Danionidae; genus Danio; species Danio jaintianensis. The sequence continues at coordinate 6,734,578 of CAIGQV010000919.1, forward strand.
AATGAGTTATTAAAACTATTATGTTTAGAAATGTTTGAATGTCTTTCCGTTAAACAGAAATTGGGGAAAAAATATACAGGGGGGCTGATAATTCAACTGTATACCAGGTTTAATAAAATAGCTGTTGTAAATGTGCCTTTCACACCTGCAGCATATGTGGGACCAAGAGAAAATACATTTGGAAAAGTTTAACGAGATTCTGGGAGAGCATCGGGTTCGACCGACGCTATTGTTGCCACTGTGGAATATCGCTGGATTTGCATTAGGTACGTTCTTAAGTAGACATGCTTAATTGTTTGTTTTTGCACTGTAATTTGCAATAATAAGCTCTGACTGTGGTGGTTTCAGGAGCTTGTACGGCACTTCTGGGTAAGGAGGGAGCCATGGCCTGCACTGTTGCAGTCGAGGAAAGCATCTCGGAGCACTACAACAGCCAAATCCGAACACTTATGGAGGCTGATCCAGACAGATACACAGAGTTACTACAGGTAATACCAGTACTGTGCATGTGCATTTACAGTTAAAGTCAAAATTATTAGCCCTTCTGTGATCTTTTTTCTTTTTCTTTTTCAAATATTTCCCAAATGATGTTTAACAGAGCATGGAGATTTTCACAGTATTTCCTATAATATTTTTTCTTCTGGAGAAAGTCTTATTTGTTTTATTTTGGCTAGAATAAAAGCAGTTTTTAATTTTTTAAAAACCATTTTATGGTCAGTATTATTAGCCCCCTTAAGCAATATTTTTTTTCTATTGTCTACAGAACAAACCACTGTTAAACAATGACTTGCCTAATTACCCTAACTCGTCTAGTTAACCTAGTTAAGCCTTTAAATCGCACCTTAAGCTGAATACTAGTATCTTGAAAAATATCTAGTCAAATATTATGTATTGTCATCATGGCGAAGATAAAAGAAATCCGTTATTAGAAATGAGTTATTAAAACCATTATGTTTAGAAATGTGTTGAAAAAATCTTCTTTCTGTTAAACAGAAATTGGGGAAAAAAATATACACGGGGGCTAATAATTCAAGAGGGCTAATAATTCTGACTTCAACTGTATAATAAAGTTGATTTTATATTTAATTGCCACTTAAAGGAATGGTGTTTCTGAAATACTGCAGACCACCCAAGAAAAATACAGGCACTTTGAGACTTAAAATATACTGTCAAAAATAAGGGTGCTTTCACACCTAGACGTTTGTTCTGGAACCTGTCTCATTTGCCCCCTTAGCTCGGTTCGTTTGGGCATATGTGAACACCACAGTTGCGCTTGGATCCGTGCCAAAACAATCAGCCTCGGTTGAAACAAACTCTAGAGTGGTTTGGTTGTAGTGTGAAAGCATACAATCCAACGAACTAACAAAATAGGCATATATATGGCTATAATAAGAGAGAATGATGAGTAGGGCGGGATGTCATTCCTACCGGTGAAAGTGTGTTTCCTGTCGAATACGATAGTGAAAGCATGCTGTCTAACTGAACTATTGAAAAAAATAATAATATATATATATATATATATATATATATATACTTTTAGTTAACGTGACTTCTGATATTGAATAGATATATATTTTACAACCCTTGACAATTGAAATGAGGCTATTTATGTATGAGAAAGTCTTACCTCTGATTTATATTTGGTGACAATGCCTTTGGGTGTCACCATTCAAAATTAAAGTGCACCTTTTCGCTTATAATGTCTTATATTTTATTGTCATAAATTAAAATAAGGACATATGACAGCTTAGTGAATTCCTGGAAAATAAACCAAACTCTGACCAATATGAGAAGAATTTACTTGCACGTGACTTGTTTTCATTATTTTGGCCCGTTTAGAAACTTTGCCGTGTGAAAGCGAACCGCACCAAGAACAAAAAGCAACATTGTAACAATTTTTTAATCCCTGTTTCGGAACAAAACAATCTATCTACAGGTGTGAAAGCACCCTAAATTAAAGGATTGGTTCACCCAAAAATGTATATTATTTTAATAATAACTCACCCACATGTCGTTCCAATCCAATGCCAGTCCCTTGCAAGACGATCAATCAGCTTCAGAACACAAATTAAGATATTTTAGATGAAATCCAAAAGCTCTCTGACCCTCCAAAGAGAGCAACGGTCACGAGACGTTCAAAGTCCAGAAAAGGAACCAAAAAACCTTGTCAAACATTCCATGTGACTTCAGTGGTTCAACTGTAATCATACAACTGTCCGAGAACACATTTGTACTTCCATAGTAGGAAAAACAAATACTATGGAAGTCAATAGTTACGGGTTTTCAACATTCTTCAAAATATCTTCTTTTGTGTTCAACAAATGAAACAAACTCAAAGTGATTTGTGACTAGTGAAGGATGAGTAAATGATGACAGAATTTTCATTTTTAGGTGAACAATCCCTTCAGGTAAAGTAAATTGACGGCGAATAATAATTTTTGGCTGAACAATCGCTTTAATTGGCATCTTTTTAAGAGGCATGCATCTATTTTTGAGCCAAGCTATCTAACATACAACCTAATCAAATTGTTTTTAATTCAATCAGATTATTAAAGAATTTCGTGATGATGAAATAGAGCATCATGACACAGGATTGGAGCATGATGCTGAGTCGGTGAGTTTTATATTTCAGTTTGCTTGTTTGATTCATGGGAAATCATGTATATGTTACTTTGTTTTGCATGAAAGCTTTATTTAACTTTGTTTTTCCTTCTATAGGTACCAGGATATATGCTTTTGAAAACAGCAATACAGGCTGGCTGTAAAGCTGCTATCTATATTTCTCAGCGTATTTAGAGTCATTTTAACAATGCATGGCTTGTAAATACTTTTTTTTGCCATTTATGTACAGTAATGTAACATGTAAGGAGACCACATTTGTCACATCTTCAGTTTACTTAATTCTAAATGAAAATTGTGACCTCGTATGAACTTATTGGACAATTAAATATACAAACTTAAAATGAAATTTGTATTTCAAAACTGTGTATTCTCCCCAATTAAATGTGTTCACAAAGTCATTGTTGTATGTTTATTTGACCTGAGACTGAACAGAAACTAAAGGGACAAAAGTTTATATTTTGATAAGTCATTTTTAAGTCATCTGACTTGGGTTTAAACAGTGAAATGATTGTGTCTGTGTGGCACCATCTGGTGGTCATAATAAACAGGATTACTTAAAGGGATAGTCCACCAAAAATGAACCTTTCATTATCATCTACCAACTTTCTTTCTGTAAAACATAAAAGATGTTCTGAAAATGCTGGTGACATTTTTGTTTTCTGTCGATGACTACTGAATGGACATTAAAAAAATGTCAACATTATTTAAAACTGCTTTGTTTGTGGTGTGCAGAAGAAAGTAAGTTATACATGTTTCGAACAGGATGATAATTTTTGGATGCAGGAGCAGTAATGGATTTATGAATTAGTGTTTATAATCTGCCCTGCTACGGGTGCCAGATCTATAGAAATTAAATAAAAAATTAAAGCAACACTATGTTGTTGTTTTGGAAATAGGCTATATTTACAAATCCCCTAGAGTTCAACAGTTGAATTTTATCATTTTTAAATCGATTCAGCCGATCTTCGGGTCTGGCGAGACCACTTTTAGCTTAGCTTAGCATAGCATAGATGATTGAAAATGGCCATTAGCATCTGACTCCAATTTTTTTAAAGAGTTGGTATTTAAAGCTTAACTTTTCTATATTTATATCATATACTAAGACTGATGGAAGATAAAAAGTTGCTATTTTCAAGGTCAATATGACTAGGACCAAAAAACTTTGCTATGCTAAGCTAAAAGTGCTCCCACCAGACCCGGAGATCGGCTGAAGTAATATCATTGCACCTGCTCCAGCGATGGTATGGCAGTAAAATTCCTTGATTATTTTGCCAGAATGAGCATGTAGTTCCTAGCCATATTGGTCTATTTTCTGTCTGTCTTTGTACACAATATAACTACAATAGAACCAAGCTTTAAATGGGAAAATAATCTTTTTACACACTTTTATTGAATTTTTTTCGCATGATGCTAATGGTCTAATCCAATTCAATGATTTATGCTAAGCTAAGCTACAAGTGCTCCCTCCAGACCGGGAGATTGGCTGAATGGATTAAAAAATGGTAAAACTCGCATGTCTAACTGTAGGGTACTTGTAAAATGAACCTATTTGCAAGAAAAAATGCAGTGTTTCTTTAAGTGAGAATAGCAGATGACATTTGCATGACATTTACATTTCTTCATGTACGTTGCAAGCTCATTAGTTTACAGTGCACGTTCCCTAGAAATAAAATTTATGGCCTTGTCATTGGTAGTACTGTGTTCCACCATATGAACTATAAGAACATGCAGACAGACACGTATGCAACATCTGACACTTATAAGCAGAGATTTATGAACTGATTTTCCACCTCACGTTGGATCAGATGTTTAAGTGTTCGATGACATCACCTTCCACCTACACAACACCCAGAGACAAACTACCAGCATGTGCTACTTCACATATATAAACAGTGACGTGTCTTCATAAATCATAAATCCTGTCCCCCGGTATAGCTCCCGTTGCAAAACACTCATAAATTTCATGATTTGAGAAGAGGTTAAACAACTGTGCTCTGCAACTGATTTTGTTTAGAAAAGGCATTGTGCAAATGACAGCTGTCAAACCCTTATAAGACACCACATTGCTGCATTAGATGTGTTCATTTCTCCAACTTGACTTCAGGTCAGGTTGCAGTGTGTGTTGATTTAGATTCATCTTTTAGTGTATATTGTTAGACTGTTAGCGTGTTTATTTAAGTTTAAGGAACGTTAGTGGCATATACATACACAATGCCTAAACTAAACGATTCATTAATAGAATAACATTTTCAAGGTTTTGTTTGCAACAAGATTAATTACTGCATCCAAAATAAAAATTTGTTTTGACATAATTTGAGTGTGTACTGTGTATATTTATTATGTATACAGTTGCAATCAGAATTATTAAACCCCCTGAATTATTAGCTCCCCTGTTTATTTTTTTCCCCAATTTCTGTTTAACGGAGAGAAGATTTTTTTCAACACATTTCTAAACATAATAGTTTTAATAACTCATTTCTAATAACTGATTTATTTTATCTTTGCCATGATGACAGTACATAATATTTTACTAGATATTTTTCCAGATACTTCTATACAGCTTAAAGTGACATTTAAAAGGCTTAACTGGGTTAATTAGGTTAACTAGGCAGGATAGAGTAATTAGGCAAGTTATTGTAGTTATTTGTTTGTTCTGTAGACTATCAATAAAAAATGAGCTTAAAGGGGCTAATAATTTTGACCTTAAAAACTGCTTTTATTCTAGCCGAAATAAAAAAAACAAGACTTTCTCCAGAAGAAAAAATATTATCAGACATACTGTGAAAATTTCCTTGCTCTGTTAAACATCATTTGGGAAATATTTAAAAAAGAAAAAAAAATTCAAAGGGGGTTTAATAATTCTGATTGCAACTGTATATAGTTTTTGTATAATTTAGTTTCTATGCATGTGTGTGTATCACATATACAAAATAAATATATGCGTATATAATACACACACATATATATATTTTGTCAAAATAAACTTTTATTTTGTATGCGATTAATCACAATTAATCTTTGTCCAGAACTATTTATATATATATAATTTTTTTTAACACACTCAGAAATAAATAATTTTTCTTTTCTTTTTTTGTACAGTCGTGGCCAAAAGTTTTGAGAATGACACAAATATTAGTTTTCACAAAGTTTGCTGCTAAACTGCTTTTAGATCTTTGTTTCAGTTGTTTCTGTGATGTACTGAAATATAATTACAAGCACTTCATACGTTTCAAAGGCTTTTATCGACAATTACATGACATTTATGCAAAGAGTCAGTATTTGCAGTGTTGGCCCTTCTTTTTCAGGACCTCTGCAATTCGACTGGGCATGCTCTCAATCAATTTCTGGGCCAAATCCTGACTGATAGCAACCCATTCTTTCATAATCACCTCTTGGAGTTTGTCAGAATTAGTGGGTTTTTGTTTGTCCACCCGCCTCTTGAGGATTGACCACAAGTTCTCAATGGGATTAAGGTCTGGGGAGTTTCCAGGCCATGGACCCAAAATTTCAACGTTTTGGTCCCCGAGCCACTTAGATATCACTTTTGCCCTATGGCACGGTGCTCCATCGTGCTGGAAAATGCATTGTTCTTCACCAAACTGTTGTTGGATTGTTGGAAGAAGTTGCTGTTGGAGGGTGTTTTGGTACCATTCTTTATTCATGGCTGTTTTGGGGCAAAATTGTGAGTGAGCCCACTCCCTTGGATGAGAAGTAACCCCACACATGAATGGTCTCAGGATGCTTTACTGTTGGCATGACACAGGACTAATGGTAGCGCTCACCTTTTCTTCTCCGGACAAGCCTTTTTCCAGATGCCCCAAACAATCGGAAAGGGGCTTCATCTTAGAATATGACTTTGCCCCAGTCCTCAGCAGTCCATTCGCCATACTTTTTGCAGAAGATCAATCTGTCCCTGATGTTTTTTTGGAGAGAAGTGGCTTCTTTGCTGCCCTTCTTGACACCAGGCCATCTTCCAAAAGTCTTCGACTCACTGTGCGTGCAGATGCGCTCACACCTGCCTGCTGCCATCACTGAGCAAGCTCTGCACTGGTGGCACTCCGATCCCACAGCTGAATCCTCTTTAGGAGACCATCCTGGTGCTTGCTTGACTTTCTTGGATGTCCTGAAGCCTTCTTAACAAGAATTGAACCTCTTTCCTTGAAGTTCTTGATGATCCTATAAATTGTTGATTTAGATGCAATCTTAGTAGCCACAATATCCTTGCCTGTGAAGCCGTTTTTATGCAACGCAATGATGGCTGCACGCGTTTCTTTGCAGGTTAACAATGGAAGAACAATGATTTCAAGCATCACCCTCCTTTTAACATGTCAAGTCTGCCATTCTAACCCAATCAGCCTGACATAATGATCTCCAGCCTTGTGCTCGTCAACATTCTCACCTGAGTTAACAAGACGATTACTGAAATGATCTCAGAAGGTCCTTTAATGACAGCAATGAAATGCAGTGGAAAGTTTTTTTCAGGATTAAGTTAATTTTCATGGCAAAGAAGGACTATGCAATTCATCTAATCACTCTTCATAACATTCTGGAGTATATGCAAATTGCTATTATAAAAACTTAAGCAGAAACTTTTCCAGTTTCCAATATTTATATAATTCTCAAAACTTTTGGCCACGACTGTACATGACCTGAATTCAGAGATAAGATTAAGGTCCTAATGCAATTTGAAAGCTTAAATAAACAGAATTATACAGAATAATAAATTGTGGACAGATTACTAAATGTTAAAATGTACATTAACACAACTGTTAATTTACATTTATTTTACAACTGTAAAAACAAATAAACATTACTTTATATAGAATATTATTATTATATACTCACCTATTCTCTGGATGGCAGCAGAAGTTGATCATCTTCAAGCCCACCTGAGTCAGGGGTTTATTTCTGTTTTAGATTAATAGTGCTGACAGATTCATTGCATGATGTAAGATGTTTAAAAAAAGAAACAAGACTGAACTGCATATTTGGCATCCAGATTGTGTGACAAAATTACCATAACATAAAAGTGTGAGTGATGATTCCAGTCAAGCTGCGGGTGTTAATATCAGTAAACCATAAAACCGACAACTATATTATCTCAGTATTTCAGAGAACAGAGAACAGAAGAAAAAATACCAAAATGTTGAGTCAGTACACAAAAAATGGCATCATAAAATAGAAAGGGTGTTAAAATAGAAGTAAACAATGTTATTCAGAAGGAAGTACTTTTTTTAATATCCAAGTGCCTGTCTTGCAGCTTTACCCATTTATCATGGTCCATAAATGTATTTTTATGTGCCTGACACAACTGTCTGTTGAGCAGATCTTTTTAAAGCACAGGCTGACTTGCAGTAATTACCTTTTTCCTTTGTGATGGGCTAAACCAATATAAGAACTGAACCTTTATGTCAGTACCCCGTATACTTAAAGAGGTTTAAACACAGTTATGTGGCAACAGTGAGTGAATATAACCAGACTCTAATAGTAAACATTAATTAATTATATTTTATATAATCACTTCATAAAAAGAAACACTTTGATTGACATTCTCCCTTTGTACATGTCATCGGAGGGGGAAAGCCCCGCCCATTAGTGACGATCTCTCCCTCATTAGCATAGACAGCCCTGAGTGAGATGCAGCCATTAAGAGTTTTCACCTGCTGAAGATAATGTCAGTGACTAAGAGGCATTATAAATGTGGAGTTTTAAGATGCACAAATGAACACTGTAGTCGCCATAGACTGCTTTCTTCTAGGACACTTTTTTGATATTTTTAGTTTTTCACAAAGATAACATTAGTCCAGTTTTGAATCTGCCGCTATACTGATGCATAGGCGTTTGTAGTTCCACCCTCTTTCGAAAAGACAGAGCACAATCTCATTTGAATTTAAAGCAACAGTCACCAGACAGCACAATTTGGATCCAAACCTAAAAGGGGCAGTTTTAAAGAGTTATACAAAGTTATTTGTGGGGAATCTTGAGCTGAAACTTCACATACACACTCTAGGGACATCAGAGACTTATCTAAAAAGGGGCATAATAGGTCCCTTTAACCATAAAGATCCTTGCAATAATGTCCCACAGTGCCAACATTAACAACATAAGCAGATCCTGTCTTTACCTTTTCAGTCTGTCATCAGAATTAGAACATCCCTTTTATTGGTTTTAACAAAAATATTGCTCCGATCACAATCTGTAACAATATTAAGCTTTTTAAACGCAATCGAATGAAACCCTATTCTGATTTTGTTCATTTCTTAGACTCTCAGTCTACACATATCTGACACAAGGTGCCACTGTACTAAGGATTTTTACATTTTAAGTCTACAGTTTTGGAACTTTCATTAACAAATCCATTCCAGTTGGTCTGATTTGCATGGGATTTGGCACAAATCAACTCAAGTCTTGAATTTTTTTATTTACAGCTGAAGACAAAATTATTATAAAAAAATATTAATGATAACTTTTCAATTGGCTAGAATAAACCACTGTTGTCTAATGATATGCTTAATCAACCCAACTTGCCTAGTTAACCTATTTAACGTTAAACCTTTATATTGCACTTTAAGCTAAATACTAGTATCTTCCAAAATGATTATTCATTCATTCGTTTATTTTCTTTTCGGCTTAGTCCCTTTATTAATCAGGGGTTGCCACAGAGGAATGAACCGCCAACTTATCCAGCGTCGGTTTTACGCAGCGGATGCCATTCCAACCCAGAACTGGGAAACACCCATACACTCTCACATTCACACACACACATACACTACGGACAATTTAGCTTATTCAATTCACCTATAGCACATGTCTTTGGACTGTGGGGGAAAACCAGAGCACCTGAAGGAAACCCACACCAACACGGGGAGAACATGCAAACTCCACACAGAAATGCCAACTGGCCCAGCCGGGACTCACAGCGACCTTTATGCTGTGAGGCAACAGTGCTACCCACTGAGCCACCGTGCCACCCCCAAAATGACTAATAAAGTATGCACTGTCATCAAGGCAAAGACAAAAAAATTGTTATTAGAAATTGGTTATTAAAAGTATTATGTTTTAAAAACAATGTGTTGAAAAAAGTTTTGATAAATGTTCAAAAAGAATTGTAATTTCACAAGAGGGCTAATAATTGTGTCTTCAGTTGAACAGTATATGTATCCAAGTGTTATGAAAAGAGGCTATAGAGCACAGGTGTCAAACTCAGTTCCAACCCTAATTTAAACACACCTGATCAAACTAATTGAGTCCTTTAGGCTTGTTTGAAACCTACAAGTAACTGTGTTGAAGCAGGGTTGGAACTAAACTGTGCAGGGCAGCAGCCCTCCAGGAATTGACTTTGACACCCCTGTTACAGAGTAACACAAATCTGTGGTCTTGTGTATTTTAAGTAATGGTGTTAAATTCGCAATTTCGAAGTCCAAAATTAACAAAGCTTGATATACACATAGACAACAGGACAAGGACAAATCAAGCCACATTCTGCCCACAGGGTGCACTACAACTAAAAATCATTCTGCAATCATATGTTGAAAAATTGCTAATAACATCTTTTAAATATTATATCACATAGATTCAGATAACAAACATGGCTTGCTAAACAAATTTCACACTGCAAAAAAATGCTTTTCTTACTTTGGGGTTTTGATTCTTGACCAAATATCTAAAAATTCTTCAATCAAGAAGCATTTTCTAGACAAGTAAAAAAAAAATCTTGTTTTCATAAATAGTGTGTCAAAATTAAGTGAGATTTTCTTTAAATCAAGCTAAATAATCTGCAGTGGGGTAAGCAAAATATTATTGTTTTCACTTTAAAGTAAGATTATTTTACAGCAAATCCTATATGATTGGTCATTTATCTCAATGTGAATGATGAGGAGCTGGACAACAAATTTGTCCAAGGGATATATATCAGTATGAATTCCTAAATGTTTTTAAGTCAGCTATTTGTTTTGTAATTATGATGCATTTTTGGTGCTCTTTCATCAAACCCAAATTTACTTTTTGCATCAGATTTAAAAATGTTGACTTTCCAGTTTAAATATTTGGAAAGATACTGTACATGAGGCTTAATGATATGATGATAATTGACACTGATATATTGATTATTCATTCATTTTCCTTCGGCTTAGTCCAACTATTCCAGCATATGTTTTACACAGCGGATGCCCTTCCAGCCGCAGCCCAGTACTGGGAAACACCCATACACTCTCGCATTCACATACACGCTCATACACTACAGCCAATTTTGTTTACCCAATTCACCTATAGCGTATGCCTTTGGACTGTGGGGGAAACCGGAGTACCCAGAGGAAACCCACGCGAACACGGGAGAACATGCAAACTCCACACAGAAATGCCAACTGGCCCAGTCAGGACTCGAACCAGCGACCTTCTTGCTGTGAGTCGACAGTGCTAACCACTGAGCCACCGTGCCTTTATATATTGATTATATAGATACTTATTTTTAATAATACTTAATAGGTGTGTGTGATAAGGATTACTCACAATACAAAGCTGTTGAGGAAGCAAATATCAGACCATTAGCTGTCATTCACAGACAGACTGATGCTTATGGGGTTTATTGTTTCTATGTAACTAAAGAAAGAGCTGTTTCACCTAAACTCACCTCTGCAAGGAATCCAGTTTTATATTGAGGAAATCAGAATCAAGAGCAGACTTTAAAAAATGCAAAACATTATGGCTCCCGTCTCCGTGAAAAATTGTCATTGTAAATTTTGAGCACAATGGTAATATAAATCCACACAAATCACGAACACTTTCGGATGCAGATCCTTTTGTTTCTTGGAAACATCAGACGCATCCAATGAACTACTGACTACAATGTTAAACACAATCTCACATCTCTATACATTGTATTTAGGCTAAAAGTGCATCAAACCCTACACAGCTTCTATTTTTTTTGCTGCTGCTGCTGCTGCTGCTGTTTTAAGCGAACGTTTCTTGTCCCTGGTTCATTACAGCAACAAAATCCATCCAAAATCATCATTTACTCAATCTGATGACATGTGAAGGCGGATTTTTTACAGAACACAAAAGCAGATATTTTGAACAATGTTGCAGTCTTTTTGCCATACAATGAACATATAGAAATGGTTGCCTTGTACATGAATAAAAACATTTTTTTATCGTTCTACAGTATATACAATGCTTGTTTTTGGATTTTACTGGTGTGAAGTACTAAATGATAAGTTCAGATGCAAAATGCCATCTGATATCTTCTTCTTAAATGTTATTTTTCTCAGGCTTCTGTGTGTGGGTTCAGTAATTTCACATTTATGGCGATTATTAGGTTATTAGGTTATTTTCATTGCTAACATAAAAATAACTGAATATAAATAAATAAATAATTTTAGAGGAAAATTTCAGATGGCGCTTAGAGGCTTTTGCATTTAAACTTTTTACATACACTGTAAAACCCGATAAGTTAAGTTAACTCAAACTGTTTGAGGAAACCGATTGCGGCAAACCATTTAAGTTGTGAAACAAAATGGTTTGAGTACTCTAAAGTTATATATTGTGTCACATACACATATATCCTTTGTGTTGCTATCATCAAACTTTTAAAGTATTAGTAACTTAAACAGTTTAAGTTCAGTTATCAAATCACTATTAGTTCAATTAACTTAAACTGGTCAATTAAATTAAAGTCCAAACAACTATATAGCTACTCAAATGGTTTGGTATTCCTTCTAGCATTAGAGTTAATACAAATAAATATAATTAATTAATTCATAACTCATTCGATTAAAGTTCTGCTTAATATAATAAATTTATGAGTTACCATAACTTTTTCCATTGAGTTTTAAAACATTATAAGTTAGACTAACTTATTTCATTTAGTGGTTTTCACTGTTTTGCAGTGCAGTTGAAGTCAGAATTATTAGCACTCTATATTTTGTTCCCCAATTTCTGATTAACGGAAAGATTTTTTTTCAACACATTTCTAAACCTAATAGTTTAAATAATTTTTTTTTTTTATCTTTGCCATGATGACAGTACATAATATTTTACTAGATATTTTTCAAGATACTAGTATTCAGCTTAAAGTGTAATCAGGCAAGTTAGGTTAATTAGGTACAATGATGGCTCATTCTGAAAACGCACCACTATATACATTTCTGGAGAGCGCCAAATACATCCAGGAGGTACGTTTTTTTTTTTGCAGTTTTTGTTTTCACGAATCCACCAGAGGCCGCTGTGTACACTTTTTGAGATCTCAAATCTCTCTTGTGAGTGCCATTTGCGCCTGCTGTTCTAAATTCATCAGAGGCCGCTGTTGACTGACTGAATAATTGAATGACTGACTGACTGACCGATCGACTGACCCACCCTCCCCCTTCCCTAAACCCAACCAATAGTGTTTTCAAAAGCACCAATTGACCCGCCCACCAGGTTGTTTAAAAAACAATCCAGAGAAAGAAAAGCTCTCGCCTGATTTTTACCACGTTTTCAGATTTTACCACATTCTCACCCTGTTATTTACTTGTTTATTTTATTTTTTGGCTTCTGTTTTTGTCTTACCCGCTTTCTTTTCTAATAGACATCTAAACATAAATGCTAAACCAATGCTAAATTTGTGCTGTCAATAAAAATCTAATAGATGTCTGGAACCGTTCTTCACCGGACGCAAACCTCGTCGTCGTGGTCAACTCCTCTCTGCGTCTCAAGTCCACGAACGTACATGGCGAGCCACTGGACAAACTGATAACAGCAGGAAAGCCGTCCATACGGAGGTAAGCAGTCATCTGGTAAGCGCGAAAAGGAACGGCGTCATACCACCCCCTAGACGAAATGCAGCCATACGTAGCTCTGGCTACATAATTCGCGATGTCCAGAAATGTATATAGGGCTACGTTTTCAGAATGAGCCTATGTTGGTTTGTTCTGTAAACAATCAGGAAAAAAAGATTGCTTAAGTGGGCTAATAATATTGACCTTAAAATGGTTTTTAAAAACTTAAAAACTGCTTTTATTCTATCCAAAATAAAACAAATAAAATATAGATAGAAATATAATATAGAAAAAATATTATCAGAAATACTGTAAAAAAATCATTGCTCTGTTAAACATCATTTGGGAAATATTTGAAAAAGAAAACAAAATTCACAGGAGGGTTTTTAGAAATTTAGAAATTTTCTAAATTTCTTATAGACTTCAGCTATAATATTGAGTAATATAGAAATTACTTATGGGTCTATAAAACCCTTGTTATTTTACACCCGTACAAGATCACTATGCTTGCTGCAATAACAAATATCCTTCTTTTTTGACCTTGTAAGTGTGTTAAGTGATGGCCAAACTGTGGCTTATAGCTTGGCCGCCAATCTATTAACATTGGCATATAGAACAGGTGAGCATGTATGAATGTATTGATGTTTGTCTTTGTAAGTCATGACATTTGTGTCGAGGAGCGCCTACACTTGTGTTGGCACCTCCGACGGCCGCGTTTCTGATCAGCTTATGTGAGGTCCCAGAGGGTGGCGTGACCCCAGCGGACATTCATCAATGGCTTTGACAGGACTGGGGCTTCACCAACATGACTTCAAGGACACGTTGCTGCTCAGCACTGTCATGAGTTTTGTGCTGGCTCTTCAAGCTATTTGCCCAAGCATCTGACGAGGCCCCACACGACCCAACTTGTGGTCGCTAACAAAGCCTTACAGATGCATCCCAATAGTGTTCAGGATTACTATGTACTATTTGAATGTAGAAAAGATAAGATGCTCTCGATATGCCAGTTATGGCTCTTTTTATGATTTTATGATATGATTTTCACTCGCTTCATTTGCCCATTGATTAAATCCATTTGAATCTTTGACCCATTTCCTCCAGCAACTTTTTTTATTTTAATTAATTAATTGGTTTGTTTTTTTTCCTTTTATTATTATTCTTCTTATTATTTTTTTATTGTTCATTATTAATTTTCTTTTCTTTTTGAGTCTCTTGTTCTTGTTGCAAAAGTTTAAAAGAAAATGTGGAAAATCTGTCACTATGTCTGCCATTTCAAGCATGTGTGTATTTTTAACTCAATAAAAGTATGTAAATAATGTTCAGGATTGAAATTGACATTTGAAATATATATTGTAGTAGGTTTAAACACTACTTGAGCAGAGTTTACACAATGGTAATTGACTAACTGTGAAAAAAGTATACTCTAAATTTCTTGGGGTACCAGTTTTTATTTCTAGTTTGACTTAAGTAAAGCAGCAATGTTGATATGCAGTCCAAAAAACACTGGGATTTTTCACTGTTTGGCCTTTGTTAGCATTTTCCAGCTGCAAACAGTATAGGGCAAGATTGACTATCATCTAAACCCAAATCTGTTTTTACATTTAAACTTGAATAAAAAAACTGCATGTGTGTTTGTGTGTGTGTGTGTGTGTGTGTGTGTGTGTGCATGTTCGTGCGTGTTCGTGTGTGTGCGTGTGTGTGTGTGTTTATAAGACATCTAATAGACATCTAAACATAGATGCTAAACCAATTCTAAATTTGTGCTGTCAATAAAAATCTAATAGATGTCTAACAATAATCCAAAAATAGACTAATTATCAAAAAGACAGGAATTAATGATAGCACATGTGAAGTCTGTCTAAACCTAATCTAAATTTTGCCAAGACGTCTATGGACATCTATTAGACGTCTTGTAAACACAAAGTTGCTTTGTGTTCATATACTTTCACATACTTATGCACCATTTTATGCATTTCTATACGTTTTTGTATAAATATTGCAGATTATGAGTTCACACTGAAATTTCAAAAAATAAAAAGTGCACTTTGAATTGCCAGATGATTCTTTTATTTAACCAAAATACATTATTTGTGAAATCTTGGGTACTTCATACACTCAGCACTCAGATATTGAATGACAAAATAATCTTGTGACATTCATGCACTAGATGAATGGGTTCAGAATAAGTACTTAGTGTACAATGTTTCATTTGAGACACTACTTTCTACTTCACAAATCTTTCATTCACATGACACAGATTACTGTCACAGAGACTAAATTGAATCAGACTACAAGTGCTTTTATGAGTGCATCAAAAAAGTGCTGCTTCAATCACACACACATGCTCAGAAAGCCAACAGTTAATTCTGCATTCACTTTGTTTGGATATATTTTCTTTCAAGGAGCAAAAACAGACAAACACTTTCAATTTAATAAGTGCAATTTAAAGGCTTAATTAGGTTAATTAGGCAAGTTAGGTTAATTAGGTACAACTATGGTTTGTTCAGTAGACAATCGAAAAAACAAATTGCTTAAGGAGGCTAATAATATTGATCTTGAAATGTTTAAAAATTAACAACTGCTTTTATTCTAGCCGAAATAAAACAAATAAGACTTTCTTCAGAAGAAAAAGTATTATAGCAAATACTGTGAAAAATTCCTTGCTCTGTTAAACATCATTAGGGAAATATTTGAAAAAGAAAACGTCACAGGAGGGCTAATAATTTTGACTTCAGATGTAATATTGAGTAATATAGAAATGACTCATGTGTCTATAAAAACCTTGTTATTTTACACCCGTACAAGATCACTATGCTTGCTGCAATAACATTTTTGACCTTACAGGTCTCTGTGTGTTAAGTGATGACCAAACTGTGGCTTATAGCTTGGCCGCCAATCCATTAACATTGGCATATAGAACAGGTGAGCATGTATGAATGTATTGATGTTTGTCTTTGTAAGTCATGACATTTGTGTCGAGGAGCACCTACAGTTGTGACAAACACTTTCATTGTGTCTAAAATGTAAGTTAACGTCTTGTTTATTGAATTGTAGACAATAAAGTTTCCTCACTAACAATTTGGTTGATTTTTTTTAATGTTCAGAAAAACTTCACTCATGTTACTCATGTAACATTGCTGAACACATGTGTATAACCCTTTAAATGCTACACAGGTCAAGCTGTTTTAGCTGGTGACCAGCTAAAACAGATTTTTAGCTTTTTTAGATTTTTAGCTTTTTAGCTTTTTTCTAAGGGCTAAAACCAGCTGAAATACAACATGGATAGTTTAGGATTTTATCTTTTGAAACAAATGTATCTAAATCACACCATGTCACATCATGCCTAAATTACTGACTACTGTACTTTCACTTCCTAACTTCCTAAGTGTTTATATATATAGGGCTGGGCAGCACGTTCGCCTCACAGCAAGAAGGTCGCTGGTTCGAGTCTCGGCTGGGTCAGTTGGCATTTCTGTATGGAGTTTGCATGTTCTCCCCGTGTTCGTGTGGGTTTCCTCCGGGTGCTCCGGTTTCCCCCATAGTCCAAAGACATGCTCTATAGGTGAATTGGGTAGGCTAAATTGTCCGTAGTGTATATGAGTGTGTATGGATGTTTCCCAGTTATGGGTTGCAGGTGGAAAGGCATCCGCTGCGTAAAACAGATGCTGGATAAGTTGGCGGTTCATTCCACTGTGGTGACCCCAGATTAATAAACGGACTAAGCCGAAAAGAAAATGAATGAATGAATGAACATATATATATATATATATATGGTCAGGCTGGTCTCAGCTGGTGGGAGACCAGCTAAAACCAGCTACTACCAGCTTAAAATAGCCATGACCAGCAACTGATTTCAAGAGATGAAGTCCAATTTTCACACTATTAAAAAATAAGGGTCCTAAAACAGACTTCTCACAGTGAAAATAACCATTAAAGAACTTTTCTCAGGGACAGATTTAAAAAAAAAGAATAATAATTTATTTATGAATGGCAAAGACCATTTAGAACCCTTTTCCACTTTAAAGAACTTTTTGTGTGTTTGCTTACCTTTCATTTAAAATTCAATAAAGAGCCTTTTATCTTTTTTAAAAGCATTCAATTCAGTGACTTTCCAAAATATGTAACATATAGAGATGAATTACTGTAACATAAAAGAGATTTAGGTCATCTTTATAGCAGTCCCTCACTTGAAATGCTCAATTGTCCAGTAACACAAGTCAACGTTGTTTCATCCTTGACAGTTGTAGTATGTTTACAATTTATCACTACACACCTACAATGTTATTCACCCAGACGTCAAGAAGACATTTTTTCATAATATTCAACAAACCCTAAAAGTACATACATTTAGACACAGCCGGCGACACATCAGAATCATCTGTTTGTAAAATCACGAGCCTTGAATGATGAAAGTGACTTCTGAGTGGCACTCTTGCTGCTGATCCTCAAAATTCTAATCATGCCACCTATTATGTATGGCTATTACATCATAGAGCCTGCCAAGACCATCAATCCCGCTGACTGCTTACAGAAGGTTAACATGTCATCCACCGTAACACCTCAAACTGTTAGTAGGCGTCTCACACTTTGCACCAATCCAGCAAAGCCTGAAATGTCAGTGCCGATGATGAACAGACATAACCACAGAATTGATGTCTGCAAAAATCATCACTCCGCTGGCGACGTACACTATGAGCGTGCAAGTCACCTGCACCTTTGCCTATATATTTCTCTCTTGTAAAATACACTTGAGAACTGCTGACAGTCAGAAGTATCTTAGACTTTCAAAAAATCCCAATCGCCCCATGCTTCAATTCAACCTACAGCTCTAGATGCGTTTGGATCTACAAACTGCCTGGTGTGCAAATCGCAGGCATTCGGCTTAGATGCTTAGATGATGCGATCCCTTTGGATCAAGACCTTTGCACATTACTGTGCTCTGAAAATCACATCTATACAGCTCTCAGAGTTGCGGCATGCTTTGATGCCTGTCAGCTGAGAAATGCAGTCGCCTGCCTTCAAATGCAGTGCTGACACACATGGACACAGACAAAGTGCTGGATGTCAGGAACCGACCTTGGCTGCACATTTGAAAAACACATTCCGAACAAAACAGAGCAGTTCTCCGATGGCCAAAGACTCGAGTGCATGATTATCCGATTAGAAGTCAGGTGCTTTTTTAACAAACATGAGCATCTGAAGCACTTTGTGTCATTTCTGGTCAGGCGTCTGGTTCAGACTCGCTGAGAAAAACTGAATTTCTGCTGCATCTTGCCAGCTTCTGCGAAAATCTATTGAAGCAGATATCAAAGACCAAAAATACAAGCAATGCCATCTAAAAGCTTTTTTCAAAACATTCTGGCTTGTATTGGAAAATAAGCTGAAGGATTTACACCTTTTTTTCTCTCTGTTTTTCTGCATTTTGAGGTCTGCTCTGCAGATTGTAGCAGTGAATTCTGGGAAGACAAGCGCGCCGTGCGTGCTTCTAAATACAGAAAGAATGAAGAATGTTTTAAGCTCAGTAGATCAAACTCAGAAATGTCATTTGATTAGTTGTTTAGACATTTTTGTCTAAATATTTTCACATATCTGAAGGAGTTCTGGCAACACTTTAAAGACTTCAGCCCTTACAACAAAGCTAAAAACATCTTGAGTCTAAAACTGTGCCTGCAAAAAGTCCAGGTTAAGCATCTGTAAGTTTATTCATTCATTTTCTTTTCGGCTTAGTCCCTTTATTAATCTACGGACAATTTAGCTTACCCAATTCACCTATAGCGCATGTCTTTGGACTTGTGGTAGAAACCGGAGCACCCGGAGGAAACCCACGCGAACACGGGGAGAACATGCAAACTCCACACAGAAATGCCAACTGACCCAGCCGAGGCTCGAACCAGCGACCTTCTTGCTGTGAGGCAATCGTACTACCCACTACCCACTAATCGTGCTATTATATTATATTATATTATTCCAAAATTGGAGAATGGAATTGTGGTTAAATGGGTTATACTGAATACCCACAATACATGAAAGATAACATCTTTATGTAGGAACTTGTGTAGATGTGAAGAAACAGGTAGTGTTTCTGAATGCAGTATCTCATTTACTTTAACTGAGGCAGTAAATACAAGATGTATTTTATGCCTCCTAAGCTTTATTTTGCATACATTTATTTATATAGTTTTGATGGAAATGACCAACTGTTAATATATATCGGTTATTATTTTTATTTGATGGACTTTCAAATCTTGAAAAATTGTTTAGACTTCTGTCAGATCATGAAATATGTGAGGACTAAATAGAGGATCATGGATTATTAGTAGAGCGTTTTAGAGCAGTGATTGAATGAGTCTCATTTCTATTGCTTAACTTGAGGCTCATTTCTAGATTTACATAGTAGAAAGGGCGAGACTCCTGATCACTTGTCTTTCTTTTCAGTCTTTCAATTTTCTGAATTCAAAATGTTGTCAGCTGGTTTCTTGCTGATGTTTTCACTGCCAATTTAATAGTAGTAGAGTTTTGTCGTTGTGATTTATAAATAGCAAATAGATAGCCCTTTTGGAATATTACCTTGCATATGGTGTGTAATGTAGTTGTTTGAGAATTAAGAAGACCTGTGAAGTTTAAAATATCAAACTGCATGACAAATGAAGCCTGTCTTCTGAAAAAGAGATATCATGATTTTTGCTTGTGTTGTTTTTGTCCTCTTATCTTAAGGGTTGTTCTTATCTTATCTTATCTTTTTGGTTTTTTTGGTGACAATTATGCCACAAGGCATTGCTAATACAAGTGTAGAGGAATTACACAGCTATAAAATATCATGATGTAGCAAAAACTGAAAATAAAAAATAAAAAATCATCTCTTTGACTCTGGCTTAAACTGCTTAAAATTGTTACTCATAATTCATTCATTCATTTTCCTTCAGCTTAGTCCCTTTATTTACCAGGGGTCGCCAAAGCGGAATGAACCGCCAACTTAATCCAGCATATGTTTTACGCAGCGGATGCCCTTTCGCAACCCAGTATTGGGAAACACCCTACACTCTCACATTCAAACATATACCCTACAGCCAATTTAGTTCATCCAATTCACCTATAGCACATGTCTTTGGACTGTGGGGGAAACCGGAGCACCCAGAGGAAACCCACGCAAACACGGGGGGAACGTGCAAACTCCACACAGAAATGCCAACTGACCCACCCGGGACTCGAACCAGCGACCTTCTTGCTGTGAGGTGACAGTGGTAACCACTGAGCCATTGTGAAGCCCTTACTCATAATTGTTACTTATAATTGTTATATTGTAATGTGTGTTTGAATCATATGAGACTCTTTGATATACAGTATGAGGCAATGTGAAATATTGGGTTTGCATTGTAAACCTTAAATAAAAGTAAAAAAGTTATTATATTTTATTTAATTAAAGTTTTTAGTTGCTTTACTCCCAAAATCATTCTGCATAAATCTGCAGATTTTGTACAAAATTCTGCGCAGAAATAGCCAAAAATGTGCGCAGATTCTGTCTGGCCCTGCATCAGACACTTTGTATGAAGCCTCTCTGCTCCAGTCAGTTGTTGAATGTTAATAAGTGTGTTCCTGCAATATTGTCTCTGAATTCCTTTGGACTTTGTTTGGATTATTTATTAAATGTTCTTTAACTGCATTTAGATCCATCTCTCGCCTTTACATTGCTGTCGTAATATGGCTGCAGCAGGTGCAATGATATTACACAGCAATGTTACCTAGTTATATAGGCGGGGACTATTTTTCAGGCACTGCATAATATCATTGCACCTGCTGCAGCCACGTTACGGCAGCAAAAAGTTCCTTGATTATTACACTGGAATGAGAGTATAGTTTCTAGCCATATCAACCTAGAAAATAAAAACTTTTCATTTCCTATCAGTCTTAGTACATGATGAAAGAGAGAGATAAGCTTTAAAAAGGAAAATTATCGAGCTAAGATAAAAATGCTCCTGCCAGACCTAGAGATCGACTGATCAGATTCTAATATTGTAAAACTCAACTGTTTAACTCTAGGGACTTGTAAAATGAGCTAAACTTCCAAAAAAAATGAAGTGTTCCTTTAAAAGCTTCCGTAAAGGCCTCCAAACAAAATAGGAAACAATAAAATAGTATAGCGGGGCATGTTGATTTAGCCTTGATTCCACACTTTTTTCAGTTATATGCAGTTTCTGGATAAAATAACTTTATCTGTTCTATTGTGACTTGATTGCCACAATATATGTAGAAAATATTACCATCTAATAAAGAGGCCTTTTTACGCAAGGAGCGATGCTTGTACTTAGATGGATGCATAAAGCTTTACTTGGTTGGAAGCAAAGACAGACAGCTGTTTTATGCTAAATATGTAATGCAAATTTCCATAAAATAATTTGTTTACATATACATATTTCATTGTATTGGATTAGCAGAGCAGATAACGACAGCAGGCATCTATCAATGTTTTATGTGTCTCACATCTTAAGAAGATAGTAAATCTGTGCACAATTCACTGCCATTTTTTTACAAGCAGCTCAATTCAATTCAACTTGAGAAGAATTGAATATTTCAGAAGAGACACTCACAGGATTATTTCAAGTGAGTGAAGAGCTTCTCCCTATTAGAGTGAGGTCTGCTCCAATGACCTAGAGCCACATGCCATGTAGCTGCAGGGTTATGCAGGTATTTCAACCATGTAGGTGTTTAAATCAAAGTCGGGCCCGGTCTCGGTGTGGGCGGGAGGGCTTGTTGTCAAACTAAGTTAGGTGGGGAGGGGATGTCTTTGAAATACGGTTAGGAGAGTGCATGTTATCTTTTCTCCTCGCCATTAGACGTCCAGGTTTGGTGTGTCATTGGTTGCAGCCCAGAGCTGGCACCAGCTCAAAGGGGATGTTTAGAAATGCAATCCATATGGTGGCACTATAAAATCTAGCACTGACCACAACCAAAGACCAAGATCTGCTAAGGACGCCAGCATAGCATCAATCTGAAAACCACCTTTTCTGCAGCATCTGAAGATTTTTGTTTTCCAAGACGTCAAGAGGACCAGGACCAGTTGCTTAAAAGGGGTGAGTGTTCACTCTGAGACTGCTAATGAATCAAAAGCAATGTCTTTTCAAAATATAGCCCATTGATGAACCGTTTGGCCTTTTTTAGGGAGGTCCTGTCAGGTTGGATATGAATATTCTTTGTCATGCTTTGTTCCTGCTTCTGCTGGGAGTCATTTCTAGCCAGAACAACAATCGCAATGTAAAACCAGGAGGAAAACCTGCAAAGAAGCCTAACAGCCAAGCCATAGAGATGACCCAGCATGGCCCTGAAGCAGACCCCAACCCTGGCCTGGCAGGTGCTGGCGATTCCAGTAAAGAAACAAATCCTGGAGGCCGCGGCTCCAGCCAGCAAAGCGCATCTGTCAACAAGCCTGCTGATGAAATGAAGCTGCACTTTCTTAAGAACACAGCAGTCACATGCAATGACGGTACTGCTGCTGGGTAAGACACAACATCCACATCCTCACTGATAGCTGGAAATGCTTTTAATAAATTGGCAACTTTTGAAACAGAGAAATTTGATTGTAATTCTAGGAATGATGTACACTGATTTTGTAGTACAAATACCTTAACATACTTACAAGCAGAGTGACTTAAGATACTGTGTTTACAGTTGAAGTCAAAATGATTAGAAATCCACTCCTGTGAATTTTTGTTCGTTTTCAAATATTTCCCCAATGATGTTTAACAGAGCAAGTAATTTTTCACAGTATTTCCTTAAATATTTTTTTCTTCTGAAGAAAGTCTTATTTGTTTTATTTCGGCTGGAATAAAAGCAGTTTTAAATTTTTTTAAAACCATTTTCAGGTAAATATTATTAGCCTCTTAGCAATATGTTTTTTCGATTGTCTAAAGAACAAACCATCGTTATACAATAATTTGCCTAATTACCCTAACTTGCCTAATTAACCTAGTTAAGCCTTTAAATTGCACTTTAAGCTGAATACTAGTATCTTGAAAAATATCTAGTCAAATATTAAGTACTGTCATCATGGCAAAGATAAAATAAATCAGTTATTAGAAATGAGTTATTATCTTTCCATAACACAGAAATTGGGGTAAAAATATACAGGGGGGCTAAGAATTCTGACTTCAACTGTATATCTAAAACTAGAAAAAATGTTTGCAATGATGGTACGATGGTAAGAAAAATGAACTTTATTTAAAGGTAAAACAAGATTATTTTTCTTACTCTATTGGCAGATTTTTTTGTTTTCTAAATAAACAAATTTATCAACCAAATTGAATATTGTATTTCTCTTGGCTTCTCAAGTAAATGTGTCTTTAACTAAAAATCTATACGTGAAAACAAGACAAAAAATATTCACTAAAAATCAATTTAACCAATTTAAAGACCGTTGCCTACAAAACTGCGGCAATGCTACATCAAATATTTATCCTTTGACAGTTTTGAAAATGCCCTCACATGGTTATGTTCCCTAGACCATCTATATTTATTTGTGACTCGCAGGTTCTACCTAAAGGAGTTCAAAGGAAGTAAGAGATGGCTGATATTTTTGGAAGGTGAGTATTTAAAACAAAGTTAATTTTGTCGAGAGAGGTCAGCAGGTTTAAATGCAGTGCTCAGCGTTATTTTGACTGCTGGTCATCTTCTTAGACATGTCATTTTTCTTGCTTTTTTAGAGCATGTCACATCGCGTTGGTTCACCCGCATGTCAAGAAGATATATAGTGTCCCTGGTTAAGAAAAGTAACGCGCAATGCTGAATTAGCCATTTTAAAATAAAACAATGCGAGACGGAGAACAAAGTGTGAGCAAATAAATCATGCAATGTCTCTTCACTTGGAAAGCCTCGCCAAGAGAAAGTGACTTTAAATGGTGGGGGAGACACTAGCAAGCTTGTCCAGTTTAAGACATTATTTTTTGGTTATGAGAATGTTATTCAAAATGTTTTCACACTGAAAAAATTATGTTTTCTGCTTGTTCAAACTACTTATTTAAAATGAGCTGAAATAACACAATTCTTAAGTTTTTTTTTAGACAACTCAATTGTTTTATGTGCTATTCACTTAAAATTGTAAAAACAATTAAGTTAACTTAACTGATTTGTGTTGGGAAAACATAAAGCATTTTTTTACAGTGCATAATGTTTCAGTCAAATGTTCTCAGAATGTTATTTAAACCATTATTAAAACGTTCTGTCTACATTGTATTAATGTTGAATGTTTTGCTGATGTTCTTAGTTGGTTATAAAAACTATTGTGGAAGGTTATAGAATTTTCAAAATGTCCATTTTTACAGATAATGTATTAACATTTCAGTCTCATGTTATATTAATGTTCTCAGATTATCACATTAATGTATTAATGTTCTCTAAGGTTTATTTAAAACACTACTAGAACATTCCATACACATTATTGTAATGTTCTCCGAATGTTTTTCATTTCATCATCATTACAATGTTCCAGAAATGTTATTTTAATAATGTTGCATGCTAACATTACTAAATGTTCTTGAAATGTTCCCTGTTAGCTGGGATAAACCTGTTTCCCTAATTTAAGTTGTTGTTTGTCACTACACTGTAAAAAATATCCATAAATTAGCAGTTTTCCATATTTTGTGATTCATGTTTTTGTTTTTTATTTTGCACTCATTTATTTATGCTTTTGAATTTCATTATAAGATCTTGATCTTTCTTCTGACAACTTTTAACCGAAAAATGATGGAAAAAGTGACTTTTATTAACATTTTTAATAGTTTAAAGAGATATATTGTCTGGGTTGGTGTTGTATATTAAGGTACAAAAACCTTGTAATAACCTGCCAGTAGATTTATTTTACAGATTTATTCCTTTATATATTATTTCTTTTATATTATATAACCTATAATGCAATTCTCAACCATAAATAAATGGAAAACACAAAATACGGAAACTGTTAATTAACAGATATTTTTTACAGTGCAGCTGTTGTTTGTCAGTAGAACAAAATTAAGGATTTAATGTCTTCACATTGGATAGATAATGTGAGATTCATTCCATTTAATCTCATTTAAGGTGGTTGGTGCTGCTACAGCAAAGAGACCTGCGATTCCAGATACAAAACTATCCCCCGTCTAATGGGCTCAACCGACTGGCCACAGACACGCAGAGGTGGACTGATAATGCAACACATCTTGCCTTCTAGTTAATCATGCAAACAGTGATTCTCAATGAAAATTATTTTTCTGCTTATTTTAAGGAAGTGGTTTATTATCAGCACAAGTTGATGAAAATCCACACTGGTATAATGCCCATATTGTGTAAGTTGAAAAAAATCAAGAGTGAGATTTAGAAACTTTTTTTGATAACACTTCATGGTCCATTAGTTAATGTACAGTGCCTACAGAAAAACATCATACCCCTTTGAAATATTTTCTTTATTTGTCATAAAGCATGCATCACATAACATTCCAAATAACTTTTCCAGCATTTCAAATGTTTTTGTAGCCTTCTCCTAGCCTGTGACTTTCTACAACTTTATCCTGAAGGTCTTTTGAAAGCAGATGTGAGTTAAAGTATACATTTTCACAGGGTATAATGATTTTCTATAGGCACTGTATTTACTAACATTAACTAGGTATGAATAATCTTGTAAAGCATGTATTAATCAGTACAACATAAACTAATGCATTATTAAAATCCGAAGCTGTGCTTGTTTACATTAGCTAATGCACTGTGAGTTAACATGAACTAACATTATTTAAATTAAATAACATTAACTAAGGTTAACAAAGATGATTCAATACAGTAATAACTGTATTACTATATAATTGTTAGTTAATATATTAACTAACATTAACTAATGGACCATTATTTTAAAGTGTTACCCTTTTTTTTAATTAACATCTGCCTAATGTCATCCAATGAATCTTATGTGTTCAGATTTGTTCCCTACTGTTCAAGTGATGTGTGGAGTGGCAACAAAGCAGCATCGAAATCCAAACAGGGAAAAGAAACAGGTATGGATTTTCAGTCTTAAATGTTGCAACCCAATTTTGTTACCAAAACTAAGAGCCTCTGTTTCTTTATTCGATCGTAGAATATGCTTTCATGGGGTCTCAGATCATTCGGGAGGTGATCAAAGATCTTGTACCCAAAGGACTGAAACAAGCCAAAGTTGTGATGTTGGCAGGAACAAGGTGAGATTTTACTGCCTACATTTATATATCATATTTGTATATAATTGTCCATGTTTCTTAAATAATGGGATGCATTTGAAGTAAAAGAGGGATTGATCGATTAATTGATTGATTGATTGATTGATTGATTGATTGATTGATTGATTGATTGATTGATTGATTGATTGATTGATTGATTGATTGATTGATTGATTGATTGATTGATTGATTGATTGATTGGTTGGTTGGTTGGTTGGTTGGTTGGTTGGTTGGTTGGCTGGTTGGCTGGTTGATTGAGTGATTAAACTTCAGAACATAATATAAAGGGAAAAAATACCAAACTTATTCTAAAAACATTGAAACATCAGGAATAAAACAAATGATTAAAAAGGTGGAAATAAATAAATATATTACATCAATTCAAATAATAAAAATGCCTAATTTAAAAATAAAAAATAGTAACAATGTTTAATACACGTTTATATAATATAATATAATATAATATAATATAATATAATATAATATAATATAATATAATATAATA
>CAIGQV010000919.1:6788788-6803207 GCA_903798115.1 Danio jaintianensis
CACACACACACACACACACACACACACACACACACACACACACATACACTATGGCCAATTTAGTTGATTCAATTCACCTAGTGCATGTCTTCGCACTGTGGGGGAAACCGGAGCACCCGGAGGAAACCAACATGAGCACGGGGAGAACATGCACAACGCCACACAGAAATTGCTGAAATTGCTACTTGCTGTGAGGCGACAATCCTACTCACTGAGCCACCGTGCTGTTCTCAACTGAAATAATTACAGATATATCTGTATTGGTTTTCAGAAACAAGAAATGCAAGCCTTGAAAATGTAATGCAATTAAATGCAAGCTCTAATAATGCATTATTTTACTGAATTAGTCCAATTCTACATGCTTTTTTTTCTTTAACCCTTTATAGGAAACTGAAATACTCATCTGAAAAATCCTAGCGTGGTACTGGGGTTTATTACAAAGCTTTTGAACTTTTGTCACTGAAGTTACCATATTCTTCACCTGATAAAGTTAAAGGTGTCAATACTTCAAAAATATGTGGTTAGCAAAAGGATAAATGAATGAAAATTGTGTCAATATCTGGCAGAGTCAAGTGGAAAGTGAGTGGGTGTTTCGTGAGTAACAATAATCGCCTGAAATTTTCACAAATGACATTAAACAAAAACATGACTAAGAAAACACTCAGCAGGGTCAGAACTCACTATGTCTAGAGGGGAATTTCACAGTCTTATCCATGCATATAAACAATTCATTTTGAGAGGAACGATACGGTGGTGATTCAGGTTCTGTCTCTGTACAGACTAGACTAGTCTGCTTCCTGTAAACAAAAGAATAGTCCTGACTGTCTGAGGTCACTTTAGGTTAGCTGTTCATTTTTTATATGTTTTGCCATCAGTAATCAAGCAGAAAGTATCTTCCATTTTTGACTCATTTTTGAATTAGTTCATTCAGTGATTTACTGCAAAATCACACTGATTAATTTAAAAGAATGATTCATTAATTCACTCTGAACAAATCATTTGAATCAGTGAGTTGCTGACTAAAGAACAGGTGCAGTCGTTATCTGACAAGATCTAGTTCACAAATTAGACTTGGCTTCACATCTCTGAGCAGGTGAGGATTTCTCCAAAATATATTTTTACTCCACTACACATTTATGAAATGGAGTAAAAATACTTTATTATAGCACAGTGTTTTTTGAAATGGAACGAAGTAGATGCCTCTTAGGCTGCAACAGTTGAAGTAAAAACAAAGTAAAAAACACTTATGAAAGCAAATTAAAAATCTAATTCTTTGACGACATGAACATTTACACTGAAAAAAAGTGGTAACCTTACCTAAAAATTGGTAGCATTTAAGTTCATTTCAGCTGGTCTGCCTCAAACTTTTACCACTTTGCATTTGACACAATTTTCAATTTTGCAATTGACACAATTTTCATTCATCCATCCATTTAAGAAGCGAAACATTATATATATGACAGCTGTTTTATGATAGAAATGCTAAACAACTGACAACAATATCCAAAGTAATAGAATAGATGAGAATAGATTAAGAATATATGTAAACTATTCAACTTTTTCCCTCAAATGTTTCCCTTTTCAGTGAGAAATTATTAGTAGCCTGTAACTGTGGAGCTGCGAGTCTGCAGCTAAAATCTATGGATTAAAATATTTAATATATTTATTTATATCAATAAAATATATTTATGATATAATTAAAATATTTATTTAGTTTATTTATTTTTACTTGATGTATGACATATACAATAAACATAGATTAAACTGAAATAAAGCCATGTACCATGCGTGTAGCCGCAGCTAATTTACAACACTTGTCCCTAGGAGGGCTTTAATAAATTACAAAAATTCGAAATGGCACACAATTTTATAAAACATGGAAACTACACTGTAAAAAATACTGGGTTCCACACAATTCCTTCATGTTGTCCCAACACAAATCAATTAAGTTACCTTAATTGTTTATGCAAATTTAAGTGGATTGAACATAAAACAATTAAGTTGTCCCCCATTTTGTGTTGAATTGTGTTGTTTCAGCTCATTTTAAAAAGGCAGTTTTAAAAAGCAGCTAAAATATTTTTTTTAGTGTAGACATGGCTACAAGTATATTTAGTGGCTTTTAAAATATGATTATAATAGTCCTGCAATGAATTCCAAAATTTGACTTGAACAGTCTTAGCAAATGATGTTTTGCAATATAGAATTTTACAGTTTCCACTAGAAGCTCTATCTACTGCTTCTCTGCAATCCCTCAAAAATGCAATCTCTCAAATTTTTTTTAAATGCAAGCTATTCACCAAACATCAACCATGAAATAGTAGATTGCAGAGTTTGTGTTTGTAACTAATAGAGAGTTTTTGTATTTCTTTATATTATCAATAAAAAATCATATTTATCTCTCAACTGTCAGTTGTTTGTGAAGTAAATGTAAAAGGTCAAGCTCTTTAAGTTCACTATGAAAAGGTAGGTTTTATTCATTTTTAAACTGAACATGATGTTAAAATAACAAATGAATGCTCATGCTTTTTCCTCAGTGCTGTAACAAATAATACATATACAGTTCTTAAAATGTTTACGCATTTTGCCACTTCACTGTATATTGTATGCTTATTTGTCAGCACAGATTTTCACACATTTATTTTTGTTATATACTACACTCTCAGAAATAAAGGTACAAAAGCTGTCACGGGGTGGCACCTTTTCCAAAAGTACACATTTTTACATAAAGGTTCAACCTAAAAAGTACAAAAAGATCATCTAAAATTTTTAGATACTAACAAACATTCATTCATTCATTTTCCTTCGGCGTAGCCCCTATACCAGGGGTGCTCAATCCTGTTCCTGGAGATACCTTCCTGCAGAGTTCAGCTCCAACCCTGATCAAACACAACTAAACCAACTAGGTAGGACCTGAAGGAGCACTTGTTAGTTAAGACAGGTGTGTTTGATTAAGGTTGCAGCTGAACTCTGCAGGAAGGTACACTGTAAAAAAAAACAAAGTTGACTCAACTTTGAACCCAATTACTGCACTTGACTCGATTTAAGTTGAGTAAACTCAAAAATGTCCTGAAGTTTGTTGCTTTAAAATTTTAAGTTGAGCCAACTGTTTTTAACAGTGTAGATCTCCAGAAAAAGGTTTGGGCACCCCTGCCCTATACTAACAAAAATGTACCTTTAAAGTACCAGTGTGGACTAAACTTAAGAGGGAATGGTACGATTGACAGCTTTTACCTTTTTTAATCTTTTGTTTTGTTTTGTTTTTTGACTTGTTTGCTCACTTGAATTAGTGAATCAGTGAGTTTTTGACTAATTTTCCCATTAATTATTAGCATGGTTATCAGTGTCTGACATAAAATAACATAAAATAAAATAAAATAAAATGAGGCTGCACGGTGGCGCAGTGGGTAGCACGTTCGCCTCACAGCAAGAAGGTTGCTGGTTCGAGCCTCGGCTAGGTCAGTTGGCGTTTCTGTGTGGAGTTTGCATGTTCTCCCCATGTTGGCGTGGGTTTCCTCCGGGTGCTCCGGTTTCCCCCACAAGTCCAAAGACATGCAGTACAGGTGAATTGAGTAGGCTAAATTGTCCGTAGTGTTTGTGTGTGAATGAGTGTGTATGGATGTTTCCCAGTGATGGGTTGCAGCTGGAAGGGCATCCGCTGCATAAAACATATGCTGGATAAGGTGGCGGTTCATTCCGCTGTGGTGACCCCAGATTAATAAAGAGACTAAGCCGAAAAGAAAATGAATGAATGAATGAAAAGAAAATGAAAAATCAAATTAACAATAAAATGAAACGTTTTTATAATAGTTATCATACTTAAGTACATTTAAAAGTGAAGTATTTTGTACTTTAAAGGAAAACGTAAAAAAAAATTAAAAGGACTAAATGTTACGAATTGTTCGTATCTGGCTCTAACGAATCCTCAGAATCAAAACTAAGGTTATGGAAAGAAGATATAGATGATGAAATATCTCTAGAGGATTGGAATGAGGCATGTAAGAAAGCTCAGATGCGAACAATCAACAGTAGCCTGAAACTCGTACAGTACAAATGGCTAATGCGGACATACATAACTCCTGCTAAATTGCACAAGTTTTATGATAATACCAGATACCTGTATAAAGTGTAATGAGGTAAGAGGTACATTGTACCACTGTATATGAGACTGTGTGAAAGTGAAACCCTTTTGGCAAGGAATTATTGAAAGGATTGACCAAATTGTATCAAAGAAATTACCATTGGATCCTAAGATTTTTATCCTGGGTATATTTGCTGTCAGCCCTCTCTTACAAAGCAAAGAGGTCAGATTCATAGAAATGTGTATTTTACAAGTTAAACGTATTATTGCTCTTATTATTATCTTATTATTAATATTATTGGAAAAATATAAATGAACCTACAATTGGAAAATGGATTAAAGAAATGGCGTCACAGATGTCAATGGAAAAGATCACATACATTGTCAAAAAGAAACAAGATATCTGGAGACCTTTTAATAACTTCCTAAAGTACAATGTAAATGTTGGTAGTCTGCTACAACAAGAACAAGCTCTGAGGGAGTAGTGTAGTATCATGGTCTAAACATATACTTGGGAAACACTCCTCCTTTTTTGTTTGTTCTTGTTTTGTTTTGTTTTTTAGGGAACGGGTTGATGGGAGGGAGAATAGGGTGTAAAATGTTTGCTGTGTCTACATATTATTCTGCAACTGTGTAATTTGTTGTGATATGCAAACTGAAAATAATTTATAAATATATTGTAAAAAAAAAAAGGACTAAATGTTGTCTTAGAAGCACATTTTAGATCCCTAAAGAACTTTTTAGTGAAAAGGTCTCCAAAGACAAATATCTTCACAAAAAAATTGCCTAAACAACATTTTTCCACCGTAAAAATACCTTTCGTAGGTAGAAAAAACATTTCGATGGATGTTCTTCATGGAACTATCAATTGCAATGATGCAGGTTTGTTTTTAAGAGTGAAGGAGGATTTTAAACCTAAGTAATATTTTATTAGACTCATGTATTTTCACTCAAGAACTTGATTTGTACTGTCTTTTACTCTGATGCTGATTGTAAAAAAATAAACAGCAAGGTGCAATTAATAGCTGATATACTGACATTAATAAATTTAATTACAACTCATTTAAAATACCTATCTTTATTTCAATAGCTAGTAAAACCCTAATAATCTCACTGCTTGATCTAGATCTTTGAGCTAGATCTTGAGGTAGATCTTTTCTTCCTGTTTAAAAAAAAGTAGTTGTTTAGCCCCAACATTTAACATACCAAAAAAAAGCGTATTGTGGTTTTGATAGATTAGATCTTCCTGTTTTACATTAAAACCACAATCAAATATTTCTTTCAGCTTCTATAAATTACAGTGGCGTGTAAATGTAGAGCTGTTTCTAACACTGGTCATGGGCCACCGTCTTAAAGTGCACACGCTTCCGTGCACTTTGACAAACTTTCCATGTAACGACAGAAATTGCTTTGTTTTTTTTTTTACAAGCGGTGTTTTGAGAAAAGGGAGCTTTCATCGGGTGTTGTTTTCTTTTCTGTTTTTTGGGGTGGGGGTTTGCATGCTTCTTTTTTCTGTCTTTGATCTATCTTTGATGAACCTCGAAGCGCACTAGCTGCAAGCAGTCTTTGACCTGCATTTAACCAGAAAACAAATGTTTTATCTTTTGTTTGTTTGCTTTGTGCACACGATTTATTTTGCGTTTATTTTGTTCCGTTTTAATGTAAAGATTGTTTTTTGTACATTTGAACTGTTCAGATAAGCTGCATGTATTCAAATCTGTTGACAAATTGTTGTTGTTGTTGTTGTTGTTGTTGTTGTCGTTGTTGTTGTTTGCTTTATTAAGTTAATTTTAGGTCAGACAGAAAATAACAAACTGTAAATACAATATAACACCAGAAACACCTTAAAACCACACACTAGTTCAATTCACCAAACAAGTATCAGGAAAGCACAATTCTAAACTAAAATGTATATATATAGTATATAAATAATAAGATATAGTATCACATACATACACAAATGCATACATAAAATAAATAAATAAATAAAATGAGGCGGTTCATTCCACTGTGGCGACCCCTGATAAATAAGGGACTAACCCGAAGGAATGAATGAAAATCAAATCAAACAAAACCAAAAAATTCAATAGCAGAATAAAAATAAATAAATTATTAAGATATAGTTTTATTAATGAAAACTGTTATCTGGCAACAACAAACAAACTAACCAATGAATTAATAAATTAGATGAAAGAAAGTGCACATAAATAAAATACATGCATTTTACAATCTTAAAAATAAAAAAACTATTTTTTTTTATAAACGATTCTGCTTAACTATCAGGTCACTTAGCCGTCAACCAAACAAAAACCTCACAAGCACCAGTGGTGCACAATCAGGTGAGAACAGGTGATTGTAGCTGCTGAGGTTTATTTACTGTTCGCGTGCACTAACTGCTTCTTCACCATGCAAATCCCCTGAGTTGTGGCCGAAACACGTCTTCCTGCTTAGGCCTCTTTTCCTGGCAGCAGTGTACACGTAAACCCACAAGTGCACACGTGCAGCAGCGCATCTACCTGTGCAAAGTTGAAACTTGGTGGGGGGAGCGACAGTAGTTGAGGACAGGGAACTTTCAAAGCTGAGAAGAGGAAAAAGATATTTTAAATGACTTGCTGTTGTAAATGTATAGTCTTCTACAGTGTTGTTTAGGATTATGAACAGACTTTACTCAAATATAATACTTTGTGCACACAATCCCTTCATCTTGTCTCAATGCAAATTAAGTTAACTTAATGGTTTTTACAATTTTAGGTTGATTGAACATAAAACAATTAAGTTGTCCCTAAAAAAACTCAAGAACTGTGTTTTTTCAGCTCATTTTAAATAAGTAGACTGAACAATACTTCCATGCAGTGTGTGACACCGCTCTAAGTGAATGAAAACATCCAGCTGAGGTTTAAATCTGATCCCCAAAACCAAAATATGACCTTTTATAATGCATAATAGGCATCCCTGTCACATCTGGGTTGTATGTAGTAGGTTGATTGATGAGTGGGATCCAGATGCAGCACAACTCATTTATTTTTAAAAAGTCCATAAAGAATGACAGCAACAAACATGCACAGACAACATGGGATGAGACAAAAATGGCATATATAGTGAAACAGACAATAGGATCATGAGCAAATTAGATAGCAAAGGGGTGGAGACAATAAGCAACTAATAAGGGTAACTATGGAAACTGGGGAAAGCTAAAATGATGGGGAGGGGCATGACTAATCATGAGCAAAATAAATATCAGGATGAGACAGGGGCTGTAATAGTCCCACATTAGACAATACAAAATGTGACCACTGTATTTTTAAAACTCTTTTATTATTTTTGATTCCTAATGTGTGAGATATGCAACCCTTAACAGAATTTTGTATGGCAGGATGTGATTAAAAATATAAATATTTATGAATGTAATCAAGATGGCGACACAGTGGCTCAGTGGTTAGCACTGTCGCCTCACTGCAAGAAGGTCGCTGGTTTGAGCCCCGGCTGGGCCAGTTGGCATTTCTGTGTGGAGTTTGCATGTTCTACCTGTGTTCGTGTGGGTTTCCTCCGGGTGCTCTGGTTTCCCCCACAGTCCAAAGACATGTGCTATAGGTGAATTGAATAAACCAAATTGGCTGTAGTGTGTGTGTATGGATTTTTCCAAGTGCTGGGTTGCAGCTGGAAGGGCATCGTTTGTGTAAAAACATATGCTATTTACTTTGCTTTAAAAAAGTGAGTAAACCCGTTATAACTTGTAACTTTTAAGTTGATTTAAATTCATTTTATAATTATGCACAGTTCATTTACTTAAACATTTTAAAGCAACATGTTTACTCATTTTTTAAGTGGTCAACTAATAATTTTTTACAATGTATGTTGTCATGCGAAAGTGTTCTTTGTTGTTTTTTTTAGCAAAAAAATAAGTTATTAAAAAAACTTACTATGATCCGCTGTAAGAAATTAAAACTAAATTATTTAGCAAGAAAGTAAATTATTTCTTTATAATTATTACTACTTACTTTCTAGTTCAGCTAAGGTAAGAATCAATGTTGTTTTTCTTGAAACACAGCAGGCTGTGGTGAAAACCCTTTCCTCTGGTGTTGGCTTCAAAGTCAAACGTGGCTCTTCACCTTTTTTTTAAGCACAGCACATATACACACAGAGAGAGCTCTCATGTTCACTGTGTCGTGAACAGACCCCGGTGAGACGTTCAATCAGAAAGTCATCTGCAAACATGCACGCGTATACCGGTAAGCCTAAAAGTTAATCTGCTGGATTACACTGTTAAATATGAGCTTTTACACATACAGGATGTGGTCGAAGATTTTAAAAAGGAAACTAATAGTGTGGAACTGTGTATATTATTTAAAGTTTCATCTTGTCTATGAATAAAGTATTTTGTGCACTCTTTGACGCATTATGTCTTTTTATTGACAGTGTTTTGTCCTGTGTTGCTGATATGGTCTTGCCACATAAAGGTATTTTTATGATTCTTTTTTTACCAGAATAAACTGCAGTCACTAGTCATTTTAACTTCTTGTTTTAGAGTGAGGTTTCACCCATAAATTATATGTCTTCTATCATTTATTATCATTTACTATCAGAAAATGTAACTTTCTTCATTTTGTGGAACTCAAAAGAATATTTTTGACAGTGACAGAATCAGTTATCGTTCACTTTCAATGCACATGTTTGACGCTGCTGTTCTCACGTGTTGTTATGAAAATCTGTAACCTTTATAATAAGTAGTCATTAATGCATTAACAGTAACCAGCAGTGAGCAATACATGTTACACTCAAAAAATTACTTTTGCTGCTTGTTCAAACTACTTCATTAATATGAGTTGAACCAACACAATTCTTAATGTTTTTTGGGGGGACAACTTAATTTTTTATGCTCAATCCACTTAAATGTGTAGAAATTATTAGGTTAACTTAATCAAATTGTGTTGTGACAACAAGAAGGAATTGTGTGGAACCCTGCATTCTTACCTGTTAATTAATATTTGCTCAAAAATAATATTCACTGTTAGTTCTTGTTAACTTAGAAACATAAATATTAATACACTCAAAAAATGTTGCTTGTTCAAACTAATTACTTAAAATGAGCTGAAACAAATTGTTTTATGTTCAATCCACTTAAATTTGTAAAAATAATAAGTTAACTTAATTCCTTCATGTTGTCCCAACACATATCGATTGTGTGGAACCCAGCATTTTTACAATGTAGAGCCAATTTTTCATGTTAACGATTACATTTTTTAACACTACCTAAGATTAGTAAATCTTTACAAAAGGTCACTAGCTAATAACCAACTATTAACTATGACTTTTAGCTCAATAAACTACTAATTTGCTTCTTATTAATAGTTATTAATGTAGCAGCTATATGTTAAATATCATGTAGAATATGTACTTTTTATAGAATAGAATAGAATAAAATAGGATATCACACTTTAAGGGTAAAAGTCTTGCTATTAACAGATCATAACCCTTTAATTTTTTAACTTCTGCTTATTAATAGTTATTAAGGTAGTAGTTAGGTTTACATAGGCTTAGGAATGTAGAATAACAATAACATGCCAAACAGACACTTTATAAGTACAGATAAACAGCCAATGGTGAGAATTGGTACTTTAACTAAAGAGTTACCATATATTTCATTGTTAGGTATCTGATTTTAACATAATTAACCATATTTGAGAAATGAGTTTGAAAAATGTCAGAACTATTCTGCAAGTTGCATAAACTTAGTCTCTATTTTTATTAACTAGCTTATATGTGGAGAGGACGTATACAACCGCACACTCACTTGCAAGTAAAAAGGCTTTAATAAACCAGCCAAGCCTTTTAATTGCAAATGTGCGGTTGTATATATCCTTTACAGATCTAGTATCTTATTTCCTGCACCTCAGCAGGTATCCGTATGTGTATTTTCAAAATTAGAAACTTGTTTACTCGACTAGATGGTCAAAAGCCAGCAGTCTTACTTTTTTAAATGTTCTCACCACCATACTTAAAGAAAAAATAAGATTACTTATTTTGAAGACTAGTCTAAGAATGCAACCAGGACTATTTGTCTGAACACCTTGGCTACACTTTTTTGATGGTCCCCTTTAGACATTCTGTTTTCTCTAATTAACATGTCAAGTAACTGTCATTAGAGTATAGAGTAGTGCACATTTACAGCCTTAACAATGAAGGTTTCAAAAAGAGATTTCACAGTTGTGTCGTAAATAAACAATTTTGGTACCACTTTATTAAAACATTTTGTTGATTACAAGTTTTTAAGATTTTAAAGATTTTAACTCTTTAATTGCCAAATTCATAAATGATGTCACTGATTTGTCACTGACCCTTGTTTACTGTTCATGGCTGTTTTTTCCCCATTGATTTCCATAATAACCACATTTTTTGATTGCAAAACCATGACACCATATAATCATGCATTTTTGATTGTTTTTGTTTTTTTCACCAAAACAGTGACATCATTTGTGAACATGGCAATTAAAGAGTTTAAATCCTGTAATTTTTTTAAACATTTAGTAGTTTTGATTAGGACTGAGGTTGATTAACAGATTTATGCAAAAAAACTGAAAACAAATATTTATCTGATGCATTTTTACAGCAGTTTAATTTAGTGGATGTTTTCATCCCGAACATAATGACA
The DNA here is from genome assembly GCA_903798115.1 of Danio jaintianensis. Lineage (NCBI taxonomy): Eukaryota > Metazoa > Chordata > Actinopteri > Cypriniformes > Danionidae > Danio > Danio jaintianensis. Next base: position 6,799,516 of record CAIGQV010000919.1, read on the forward strand.
GGGTAGTAAATTTGAACAGTGCACAAGGGTTAAAATATCTTATTTTGTGTTCACCAAAAAAAGAAACCCATAAAGCTTTGGAAAGTTCATTTTTTTTCTAACAACCCTTTAGGAGGACCATCAAAATAAAGTGAACCTCTTGTTTTGAGAAACTGTTCATGTTCAGTTTTCAAACCATCATGAGGTTGTCAATTCAAATGACAATGATGTTTTTTTCCAAATAAATTCTTGAAAACGTTATATGACACTTTTGCATTACCTTTATTTCAGAAAAGTTGGTCCAACGTGACTGAATACCAAATGAATGAAAAATCTACAACAGAGTATGATTATTCCACAGAACCAGTAGATTATGACTTGTTTGAACAAAGTTGCAATAAGACCCACAATCGTACCTTCCGTGCCTGGTTCCTGCCCACTATCTACACTATCATCTGCCTCCTGGCTCTCATGGGGAACTTTCTGGTCATCCTGACCTACCTTTACTTCAAGAGGCTGAAGACAATGACCGATGTCTACCTGTTCAATCTGGCCATGGCCGACCTGCTGTTTGCCATTTCTCTCCCCTTCTGGGCAGCTAGTTTCATGAGTAAGTGGCATTTGGGTTTGTATCCATGCAAAGCCATGTTCACCATCTACAAGGTCAGCTTCTTCAGCGGCATGTTCCTTCTCACCTGCATCAGCATTGATCGCTATTTCTCCATAACGAAGGCTGTTTCTGCTCATCGTTGTCGCTCCAATGCGGTTTACTATGGTCAGGTGTCTTCTCTGGTCACCTGGGTGATAGCGGTCGTCTTTTCGGTACCTGACATGGTTTTCTCTGAAATCAGCAGCAATGGCACCTGCATAGCAAATCTCAGGTATCAGGACTACCATGTTAAGATGGTGATAAGTCAGATGGTCTTGGGTTTTATCATCCCAGCAGTCGTCATGGGGTTCTGTTACATCTGCATTATTAAAACCCTCATGCAGGCCAAGAACTTTGAGAGAAATAAAGCCTTTAAGGTAATCATTGCAGTGGTAGTTGTCTTCGTGTTCAGCCAGCTACCCTACAATGTAGTCATGGGAATTTCTGCCCAGCAAACAACAGATTGCACCAAGGACAATACTCGTCTTTATGCACTGGATGTGACCATGGCTGTGGCCTTCTTGCGCTGCTGTGTGAACCCATTCCTGTACGCCTTCATTGGGGTAAAGTTTCGCAATGATCTCCTGAAGCTTTTGAAAGACCTGGGGTGTCTCCGAACGAGCCACTTAATGTACACCCACTGCGGGAAACGAAGATCTTCTGTCGGCCTGGACACTGAAACCACCACAACCTTTTCCCCATGAATGCTAAAGAACATATTGCCAAAAAAACTAAAAAGTTTACCGTTATATAGTAAATCGCTTCATAAGCTGCCTGTGGGGGACTATGGTGACATTTACTTGCATACTGCACATGTTGCTATTCTAATGTTACTAGTAACTTAAAGTCTGGGTAAAGAGAATTCTGTTTCAAATCACATTTTAAATGTTAGAAATGTATTGCTGAAACACATTACAAATACTCTGGTGACGTACATCCATTGAAATGGTTTCTGAAATGAAAAAAATGTAGGGCTGTGCGAGCTTTCATCCTTTGGGAACCAGTTGGATCTTGCTAACAAAATGAAGGAAGATTTGAATGCCACTTTGTACTCAGGTGTGGAGGATTACTGTCCACCGAAGTTACCTTCAGCACCATCTGGTGAAGAATGTTTTCAGATCCCTGATAAAATTTTATAGACAGAACTGTATCATATTCCATTGAACCACTGACTCCAGTAAAGGCAGGGCAGAAATGAGACCCACACTGATAGCCCCGCCGTAAATGACTGGTAGCCCCACCTTAAAGGACTGATAGACTCCCTAAAGCACTGGTAGCCCCGCCCTAAAGGCATTCCTTGTGACCAGAAGTGAAGAAAAGTCATTTTGAGAGGGGAGGGAAGGTTATGGTGTTTGAATAAAGATTATGGAGGCAAATTAATTTTTACAAAGTAATGAAGTGCACAGATACATTGTTTATAACAAGCACTACTATATACATATACAAATAATAATAATACATTTTGATTTTATGCCGACTTTTTTCAACAGCTCTGTGTTCAGGATTCTTTGGGTGGGGATAAAAAGGTGGCTCAATGATGCAAAGAAATAACCTAAGCTTATTTTGCAAAATTTTTTGCTAGTTATATATTGCTAACTTGCATAAAAGGAAGAAAAGTTACCATTTTGTTGCAGTCCGAAAGGGATGAGGTTGTTCTTGGGTAGCCAGTCATTGTCCTCTGAATTGGATTCTGGCTTTAAAGGCTCAAAGATGTATGGTTGTATAAAGCCAGATAAACTCAGGTTACTAGAGGAATCATCAGTAGGATCCAGTCAGGTTGTAACGGTACTATTTAACAGCAGAGAGATGACAAATTTCAACAACTTACTTTAGTTCCTTGGCTTAGTGGTTAATAACATTTTTCTGTTATGTGACAAACTCAGAACACATACTTAAATCTCACTTTACCCGGACTTTAATGTACAAAAACTTCCACTTTTGTAACGATAAGTTTGCCACTTCTTGTTCTTGATTTCCCTTTGAGAGACAAAATCACTTTCACTCTTTTATATATGATGTAGCCATTATGTTTTTAATGTCTTGACTACAATATCAGTTTCTCTGCATTGTAAATACTTTAAGAAATGAGAGTTCTTTACATTAAGCTTACTGTCAACAAACGTATGGTCTATAGGTTAAATGTATAATCCTTTATTTTGCTTAAAGAGATCCGGGTAATGTTCATTTTCTTAACTGTTTATGTATGCAATTATACAAAACTTAATAAATCTTCTGAAATGACTGACTCTATTTGCTTTTCATGTTACCAACATTTTTAATGTTCAGTGTTGTGCTGTTTTGTCTCGCTTTTATTAAAATAGCACCTGACGAGAGCCCCATGTAAGTGACAAACGCATTACCACATTACCAGCTGACCAACGTATACAAATATAGACCATTTATGGCAAGCCGTTTTGACATTTAGTCTATAACCCGTACTAGTATCTATTTTCATGTTACTAGTGCTTATTTTTGTAGATACTAGTATCTTTTCCATTAAGTACTAGTGCTTATTCATTAGATAATAGTGCCTATTCTTTAGATACTAGTACTTATTCATTAGATACTAGTGCTTATTCGTTAGATACTAGTGCTTATTCGTTAGATACTAGTGCTTATTCGTTAGATACTAGTGCTTATTCGTTAGATACTAGTGCCTATTCTTTAGATACTAGTACTCATCTATTAGATACTAGTACCTGCTAAATAGATACTAGTACGTATTCATTAGATAGACTAGTATCTATTTAATAAGTACTAGTATTTATTCATTAGGCACTAGTACTTATTAAATAGATACAGTTCTTATTTAATATATACTAGTACTTATTTTAATAGTGACTAGTAACTATTCTGTTGTTACTAGTAACAAATAAAAAAAATTCCATTGATTTCTATGAGATCTGTTATTGAGATATCAACTATTCAGCTTTGACTAGTATGTATTCCAGCTGGGACTAGTACATATTTTTATGTACTAGTAGTTAATCATTAGGTACTAGTACTTATTAATTAGATACTAGTACCTAATTAATAGATACTAGTACTTATGTATTAGATACTA
>CAIGQV010000919.1:6813207-6850056 GCA_903798115.1 Danio jaintianensis
ACCACGACTTACAGGTGGCGGTGTGCGCCACCGTGCTGCCCCGTGTTTTATTTTAAACACAACTATTTTTCTCTTAAATGAGCATAAACAGTTAGGCTACTAAAGTAATCGAATGCCTTCATTAGCCTGTAGATCTGTGCATTCTTACAGTGACACCTCTGTTATCAAACAAAACAAAATGAGAGATTCATTTGCTGCGGCGCCCGGGGAGCAGTTGGGGGGAACGGTGCCTTGCTCAAGGGACTCACCTCAGTCGTGGTATTGAGGGTGGTGGAGAGTGCTGGTCATTCACTCCCCCCACCCCCAATTCCCGCTGGTACCGAGTATCGAACCAGCAACCTTCGGATCACGAGTCCAACACTCTAACCACCAGGCCACGACTGCCACTATTATTTACTAAATAATAGTAACTTTAATCCATATTTGAATACAGCGAATAAAAAGTGAACAAGATTTTATAACTTGATTTAATTTCTGTATAGGGCATTTATTTTAATAGGCTAAACCTTTTATTTTATTGTTAATATTTTCTAATGTTTGCTTTGTATTCTATCATTTGAAGCTAATTGTTGTCCCGTATTTTTACATCCCAATGTTGACAGGTATGGCATAACAGCTAATGCTACGGAAAATAATAATAGTAATGTAACTACCCCCATCATTCCTTCCTCAGGCAAATGTGTAAATATTAGATCTATTCAGCAGGTGTTATGACGTTAATTGCTTTGACATGGTTATCTGACGTTTTCCCAGCTTGTAATAGTCAATCAAATGCTCTTCATTTTCCATAGTTGTAAGCCTAGCTGTTTGTTGTGTTACAGTTCATATTGGTTAAAGTGCGTTTATCAAAACTTTTACATCAGTGTTAAAGTGCACATCGTTAAGGTTAGAGCATAGCTTAACATTCCCACATGGTATATTATACTGCAGTTTACTCATTCTTTGCATTCGCTAATTAGCATTTCACTGTAATGACAATACATTTTACATTGTTACTAATATATGAATTACTAATATAATTTGTATATCAGGAAAAAGTACATTGTATATTATACAGTATATATCTACATCATGCATGTATCTCTAGGTTTTTCATTTATAGTTTAATTTTATTCTTGAAATCACGTGTTTATTATTAGACTGGTATCACATACTCCTCTTCTGTCTTCGGATGCGCTGTTGAGGTTTCTCAGTCTCCGTTGCAAATCCTTCTTTATAAGTATTTTGAATGTGCAATTGCTTTATTTAAATAAAAGAATGTCCAATACAAAGCTATTAAGTTTCTTATGAGTATATGTACACTAGCAGTGGAATTTACTGCGGTGCAACGGGGCGCCATCTGAAATCTTGCCTGGGGCGCCAAATTGGTTAGACCAAATTGGCTGACTTTAATTATCAGCATTATCAGAGAAATCAATATCTTTTCAAGGAGTACTGAGATCATTTATTTTCCATACGTTGTGCCTTACTGGTACAACCTTACTGCTTAGGGATAGTTCACCTAAAAAGGAATAATATCATCATTTACTCTCCCTCCATTGTTCCAAACCTGTTTGAGTTTCTCTTTTTCTGTTGAACACAAAAGAAGAATGTTGGACATCTGTAAATGACTACAGTATTTGTTTTTTGTTTTTTTCCTATGGATGTCGTTAACAGTTTTAAACATTCTTTGAAATATCTTATTTGGTGTTCAAGAGAAAAAAGTCATAACCCATAAAGCTTTAAACACACTGAAGAGTGAGAAATTAGGGGAGGAGGGTTTTTTTGGGGGAGGGGGGGGACTATACCTTTATTCATTCATTCATTCATTCATTTTCTTTTTGGCTTAGTCCCTTTATTAATCTGGGGTCGCCACAGCGGGATGAACCGCCAACTTATCCAGCATATGTTTTACGCAGCGGATGCCCTTCCAGCTGCAACCCATCACTGGGACTATACCTTTAATCCTATATTAATATTATGTTATCATATTAAATATATATTATATTATTATATGATATAGGGCTGCACGGTGGCGTAGCACGTTCGCCTCACAGCAAGAAGGCCGCTGGATCGAGCCTCGGCTGGGTCAGTTGGCGTTTCTGTGTGGAGTTTGCATGTTCTCCCTGTGTTCGCGTGGGTATCCTCCGGGTGCTCCGGTTTCCCGCACAAGTCCAAAGAGGTGAATTGGGCTGTTTGAATTGGGTAAGCTAAATTGTCCGTAGTGTGTGTGAATGAGTGTATGGATGTTTCCCAGTGATGGGTTGCAGCTGGAAGAGCAGCTGCATTAAAAATATGCTGCGTAAAACATATGCTAAGTTGGCGGTTCATTCCGCTGTGGCGACCCCAGATTAAAGGGACTAAGCCTAAAAGAAAATGAATGAATGAATGAATGAATGAATTGATATATATATGGCTAAATGAAGCTTTAGTTACTATCCTAAACTGGGATATTAAAGCAGGACATCGAAAAATATATAGATTCATTTCACATTTTTAAAAGACATTAAAAATTAAATTGCGCTGCAAAAACAGGGGAGTTTCATTTTTTTATTATTATTATCTACAATATATGCTGCAGTTCCTAGTGTTAACCGCTAGAGCGCAGTCTTGCATAAAACTCCTTTTCGCACAGTTTTATATTGGACCAGCAGATGTCGCTGCTTTCTGTGCAAAAAGCAAAGTGTGTGAGGAAGGGAAGTGCACAGGAAACAATTAAATGTGGAGGAGGTGGAGGAAGTACTGCAAAGTACGCCAGGGAATAGTGTGAGAAGGACACAGTCACCTCTAAACCTACAGCAGGAGCTTCTGGGCCTGAAAGCTCAGCTTGTATCAATGTAAAGTATTGTAAGGAATGTTACCATTTTAAGCCTTTTTGTAATCTTAAAGCCAACAAAAAAAGATACAAATTTGTGTAGCTTTATATATGAAGGTCATGATGAAGACATACACACAGTATCTCGCACGTCCTTTTTTTTCTCTGAATATAATCAACACTTAGATCTCATGGTTTATTAATAGACTGCGATTACATTGGGTTTCCTGGAGGTATCTGTGAACCAGCCAGCAGTCGAGGTGCATGATAACCCAGCAATGATGGCTAATTTAGAGAGATGATATGCTGAATGTTAAAATGAGCATGGCTTCAAAAGCACTGATTTTTTTCTGTTGCTATGGGAAGAGTCCACCATTAGATTGCTGTCTTCACACAGGCAACAGTGCATTGAGTTCAGAGCTGTGCAGTCAGAAAGTTTGATTAATGGATTTGAGAAAAGCGTATTGTGAGCTTAGTTGAATATTGCATGTTCTGTGTGTTAATTTATTAATGTGTTACATGCCTCGGTTGGTTTTTGGCCATAGATAGCCCAATGTTTTATATTGGTTGTTGCAGCTTAATTTGTGTTTAATGTGCACTTGTAGACATATATTTAAATTATTTTACGTGGGGAAGTCACTTTTGTGAGAATTTCTTTAAAAACTTAGGTTCACTTTGTTAAAATGTTTACTTTAAAATATGGTAAATTATTATATTTAACAACCTTGTCATGCGCCATACTAAGGTGCACACATAAAAACTTGAGTGTGTTATTAAAATCTTCATTTACAATCAACATTTTAAATGCTCTACAAAGTGTAATAAATATATGAACCTGACCATTATTTTTGTCATTACTATTTATCACAAGTTTTTATAAAATGTATATTTTAGTTTACGATAAATGCTTGCCATTATATTGTGCAGTGTGCTTTAAAGGTATAGTTCACCCACAAAAAAGGTTTGGGACCACTTGAGGGTGAGTAAATGATGACAAAGTTTTCATATTTAGCATCTCTGTCCCTTTAACCATATTCAAGACAGTATAAATAAGTATGAACTTGCATATAAAGATGTAAAATAAAGTGAAAAACACTTTATGTTGTACTAATTGAATATAATATGAATTAAAACTAAAACATTCATTTAATTGCAAATAGAGTAAAAGTGGGGCGGTGCAGTGGGTAGCGCTGTCGCCTCACAGCAAGAAGGTCGCTGGGTCGAGCCTCGGCTGGGTCAGTTGGCATTTCTGTGTGGAGTTTGCATGTTCTCCCTGTGTTCGCGTGGGTTTCCTCCGGGTGCTCCGGTTTCCCCCACAAGTCCAAAGACATGCGGTATAGGTGAATTGGGTAAGCTAAAATTGTCCGTAGTGTATGTGTGTGAATGGGTGTGTATGGATGTTTCCCAGAGATGGGTTGCGGCTGGAAGGGCATCCGCTGCGTAAAACATATGCTGGATAAGTTGGCAGTTCATCCCGCTGTGGCGACCCCAGATTAATAAAGGGACTAAGCCGAAAAGAAAATGAATGAATGAGAGTAAAAGTAAGCATTAAGTCGGTGCCAATGGCGTAGTGGAAAGTGCATCGACACATGCAGAGTGCTCACGGCGACCCGAGTTCGATTCTCGCCTCGAGGATCCTTCCCCTCTCTCTGCTCCCCACACTTTCCTGTCAATTCTCTCTACTGTCCTATCCAATAAAGGTGAAAACCCCAAAAAAAAATTATTTAAAAAAAAGTAAGCATTAAAAGTAAGTAAATGCAGAAGACTGTTTGGTGTTTAAGGTCAACTAAATGAATTATCTCTCCTCAGTTAGGCAGTGGGGTGGTAGCAAAAAGAAAGATCATTCAGGAAAATGTACACTTCGCTGCAAATAAACATACCCACCTTATCCTTGGTCCCTCTCCAGTTTGTAGTAATCTAAATGATGTGTGAAACTTTTTTGTAGCACTTCTCAAGCTTATTGTCACTTTGTAGGTTTCTATTAAAAATGTGTCTTATAGCAGAATTATAGATAATTTTCCACCCGGCATACATACAACCAGGAAGGCGGAGAGGGGAGTAAAAGATTATATAGACACAGACACACACAAACAACCTTGACAGAATTTAGAGGTGGCTCAGAGCAGTCTTAACTTGTTAGTCAGAGTTGCCTTTTTTTAAAGTTTGTAACATGCAACAATGGCAAATCCCCTTTGAATGTGTTCTGTTGCCTTAAGGCTCTAACTGGTTGGGCTTCATTTTTACCAGAAGGTCCAATTATGACAATTTTATTAAACATTTTGAGGTCCAAATGAGGAATTAATGCTAACAGACTGCAATGGCGACAAGAAGGTCAAATGAATTTTTGGGCATGTGTCAGAAAGAGATTCAGTATAGACCTTCAATAAATTTAAATCTGCGTTATTTGTAATGTTGGTGAGTAGTTTTAAAACATTACAGTATTGGAATTCAAGAAAACCTATTCATATGCCTGTTTCCAAATGAAAAGGGAGCACTATCAAGCAGTTCTCCTTGAGAAACTGCAAACACAGGTAGGCTAATCTTCATGAAAAGCTGTACAGTTATGTACATCTGTCCAGACCATTTGTCATTCCTGTCAGTCACGTGAGTGCAACGCATATATTACCTCTCATTTATGAGTCAACCTGTTTCCCTCAGGTGTTATTGACTGGGAAACACCAGATAACCTGAAAAACAAGTCGTCTTCTGCGCATTTTCCCGCGAACCACAATCGTGTGAATGGATACGTGAAAAAAATCCCTGACACGCTGTCAAAAGCTCATGTGACGCGACGTCACTGTCACATTAGAGGCTACGTGTGTACAGAAGAGGTACAAGTGTTTCTTGCGTAGGGCTACATATGACTCTTGTTTCAATGTGAAATAAATTTAATTTATAAAATAAGATATGCTTATGTAATGTGATAATAGTCACTAATATGTTAGTTTCAGTTTTAAGTTCTCGTTAAGTATTTGCACCTAAATAAATTAATTAAAATTAAGGTAAATGTTTCCTGAAAAGCATCCGCCGCATAAAACTAAGCCGAAGGATAGTGACTGAGTTTCCTGAGAGAAAAAAAAGTAGCCTAGGAAATGATCACGAAAGCATTGCGTCAAGGTTAAACGTCTTTTCTGTGTCCTTTATTCTACATTGAACTGTATGCTACATTTATATAGCTACTGCATGTACAAAAACCGTCTAGACTCTGAACTCCGCTTATCTAAAAGCGATTATCTCTTTCAAAGCGCTGCCTGTCACAACACCATAGATGGATCTTCAGAACAGCTGCTGCACCGTGATCAGATTCGTCAAGAAGAGGCACGTGAGCGGTTTAGTCAGCGCATGATTGTGACGTCAAACACCGGAGCCTGCTCGCGCCTCTAAAATGAAGTGACCTTTCTCTTTCGCCCTGATATAGAATCGGTCCGCCGACCGGCAAGAGAGGAGTACCCTATCAAGAACAACAATTACTTACACAGTCTAAAAGGTAACATTTTAAAACCTATCACGTAGTGTTGAAATATGTTCGGCGTTTTGGTGTCATGTTTGTGATATTAATGCATAATGGAGGATTTTTGTAGCGGTTCCTTGGAAGGGTGGCGTAAGGTTGCGTAAGCTAACCGGTAACATTACTCCTCAAGAACAACTGAACGTCAGGAAAGATTTATATGATTTGGTATTAAGTAGTGTTATTTATAATCTAATTCGAATACGAGAAAGGTGCTTTTTTGATAATTGAACAGTAATAACGGTTTAGTAACTAAGCAATGTGTGGGTTTTATAGGATGTTAGCCTGATGTGGCTAACTGCTAGCGTCCGCAACGTGGATCTGAAGCCGGTTCACGACTTCTGATGAATTCTTTGAAATATATATATAGCTTATCTCAGACAATTCTGACGAGTTAACGGGATATTTGTCACACAAACTCTAATCCGGCTGCTTGCTCATTTTAAGCTAGTTCTCACAGGGTGATATCTAATGAGCTACACATCAGTGATTAAGGCTTCCTTTAATGAAGGCGATTTGAGGTTATCCTCGGATGAGCAACTTGATGCCGAGATGTTTACAGTTACGAATCGCCAAGGATTAGTTGTCAGAGAAACATACTTCTCTATCTATAAAATACTAGCAGGAGATGATTTTCTTCATAACGAGAGAAGGACTAACCTCATAAGCTGTTTTAGGGCTTGCTTTGTGTCCTGAGCTGATAGGTTAAGCATAAAGGATGCTCCATCCTTGAATGACCTTCTAATAATCTGTCCTTTGAAGTATGTTTCTATTGCAGTGTGTTCATCTCTCATTTCACTTCCAGGTAAATATGGGTGACATTGAAAAGGGCAAGAAGGTGTTCGTCCAGAAGTGCGCCCAGTGCCACACAGTTGAAAATGGAGGCAAGCATAAAGTGGGGCCAAATCTCTGGGGTCTTTTTGGTCGCAAGACTGGTCAGGCTGAGGGATTTTCCTATACAGATGCTAACAAGAGCAAAGGTAAAGCTAATCTGGCTAATATAATACATTTTCTTACTATGAGATGGAATTACATCGCTTAACAAATCTTTATAATTAATTTTCACAGGCATTGTCTGGGGTGATGATACCTTGATGGAATATTTGGAGAACCCAAAGAAATACATTCCAGGCACAAAGATGATCTTTGCTGGGATCAAGAAGAAGGGCGAGAGAGCAGATCTTATTGCATACTTAAAGTCAGCCACATCATAATTCAGCTGGAAAACGAGGCAGTGGCAATATTTAAATTAAATGTTTGTAGTTTGGATTTGAATGTCTTTAACTATCTATTATTCATATGGTGTAACAGAACAGGTGGCCAGGGTTATTCATTATAACATGTGGCATGCTTCTAAAGCCAGTCCATTTTAACAGTGAAGATTTTCTTCTTTTTTGTTCGTCCATATATGGTTAAAGGAAGAGTAAAGTTACTGCAGGTCCCTAGTGTTTCCGCTGAGGGAATGAAAACTGTCCCCTGGTTTCACAGGAGCTGTCGTATGTTAAATTATTAAAATATGCTGAACCTAGTAAGTATTTGGATTGGAACGAGTGACTGAAAAATCAGTTTGCTTATTGGTAACATTGTACCAAATGGATTTGAACTGTCAAATAAAACGGTCAAAATATGTCTGTTCTGTTAGTTTCTCATATTCTAATGCTTGTTTGTGCAGTTAACAATAAAGTGCACTTTTATGTTTTCCCAAAGTAATACTCTTTGACCTTCAGTTTTAATGTAGTAAACAGGCAGATGACTCCATGTACTGAGACCTTTAAACTCAGGATATAAAAATTGTCAGGTATGCTCTCTTGCTCCTTTGTGTAATTTGAGGGCAAGTCTTGACAATGTCCACATAGAGAGAAGCAGCATGTTTATCTAGATTTTCATGATTCTTTTGCCTATGATTGACTTTGAAAGCTGGCCTGCCTGATAAGGAAGTATTAGTCCCTCAATGAAGAGTACAATTTTTATATCAGGAAATTGAACATCCATTGCAGTGCCATAAATGATAACGTTAATGAATAAAATTACATTACTGCAAAAGTCAATAACACTAAAGTGCACTCCGATTCAGTTATAAGTTTTAACAATTGGTCAACAAAATGTTTCTGTTTCTTGCTGTCCTCTGTTTTTCCCGATATATTACATCCAATTTATGGATTATGAATCTAGAATAATTGTAACGGCATAAAAAACATTCATCAATGTGTTACGACTTAATTTAGTGGCATACGTGATTTGGATACCGTAGAGAAGATGTGCTATCTGTAAAATCGGGAGGATCAAATGCAAATCAGATTGCGTAGAAACTTTGCATAGTCCAGCAGTTCTTATCAGCTTTCGCTTTAATTGGACTTGAACATTATATGCAGATACGCGTTATAAACGTCAGAGAACGAAGTCCGAACTAGCTGAAGAATGCACAGCTGGTCAAACTCTACCTACCAACATCAGTCGTACAGCAACGTTACAAATTAAAGTATACTTTTTATATATATATGTTTATATATATATATATATATATATATATATATATATGTGTGTGTGTCTGTCGTGACTGACTGTACAACATAAAATTTAAACTGCTTCAGTTTCAATGTCATAAGATTCAAGTTCAATTCTCTTGAATATAAATGCCGCCCCCTAGAGGACACCGACAGTTACGCAATTGTATTTTGTAACATGTTTTATTGAACGTGAAAGTTGCAAAGCATCCATGTTAATTGCAGCAGCAGCACGTGAGACTTTCAGTTCAATTCATGAATTCCAATACAGCATGTCATAGAAATGCTATCATATTGCTGACTGACATGTATTAAGGTTTAGTCCTGTTTATTTCAAAACACGGCGATAGTGTTTTTTATGTAAATTAGATGCAGCTCCTGTTTCACGGAGAGCGGCTGTTTACGTGGTCCCCCACCCTAATTTTGTATAATTTTTAATATTTTGTTTTCAATATTTTGAATGTAGTAGTGTGCTACATTACATAAACCGTATTGTTTTACTACTTTTTATTTGGCCCTTATTTTTACCTACAGTCTCTATTTATGACTGTGAGGTAACTGCGAAGATACTCGTGTAATAGACATAAAGAAGATTTATCGTTCTGTTTTTGTCTTGCATCAGCCTCCTCCAAGTGGAAGTGTCTGTTACAGGAACTGTGATAAAGAATATGAATAAAACATGACCAGCTCTGAAAAAGGCACTGCCACAAAACACCAGAAGAGGTCAGCAGTCAGCTATTCTTTCTTTCTTTATGGAAAAAAAAAATAAGAGACTGCTTATTCTGTTTCTCTGGATTTAACATTTTTACTTTTTTTTTCCCTATTTAAAATCTAAAAAAAAATAATCCCCATAAAACGATTATGATAAAATTACAATAATTTTGAATAATTAATTAGAAACGTGGAAGAAATGTTATCAAACCTTTATTCAATTACCAAAAAAGAAAATAAAAAATTACATTTTACTCAAACCCAAACCTAGTAAATCCAGATAACTTTTAATTCATGAATTTAGTGTAATGTTATGACGTTAGACTATTTGAATTATTACAAAATTTGACATTTGCATGCACACTGCCATAAAACACATTTGTTTAATATTACTATTTCAGTTGAGAGGCTGTTTGAAATTATGTTTTAAATATATAAAGATTATCGAAAGCAAAGATATTATTTCAAATAATTGTATTTTTAAAAAAGCACAAAAATTTATATCAATTTTAATCTACAATCTTTCAAATTACTAAATGATGTTAATGGATGTTAGTGATATGTATCCAAAACATTACATTATTATTATTAATATTAATACTATTTCATTTACTGGCTTCAAGCGGTCAGCAGATTAGTCTTTTGAGGCAGTGAAGTAAAGCTGAAATATAGCTTTTCTTAAAAACATTGTTATATTATATACTTAAGAAACTAACTGGCTTCTGCACATATAATAAGCTTACACAAGTATAACTTTCCATAAACCGTTTCAGTTCCAGCAGCACTTAGAAACATAAACCATTATCACAAGCCAAGAATACAAAATTGCAACATTGTATACAGTCACACTTGGTGAAATATGCTTGACAGGGTAAAGCTGGTTAAAACCTACTTAATTTAGGGTTTCAGTATCTGCCATTAAATGTAACTGGAAACATTATGACTATCATTAATACCTATTGTTAATTAAACGTGTAGACTGCATTTATTCTTTATATATTGTTTCTTATGCTGTTAATACTTTCTACATAATCGGCAAATATTTAAATAAACAACAGGGCTATTGGGATATGGTTATCAGATCTGAAAAGTCTGTCACAACTATAAAAAAAATAATAATAATTGAGGTATAACAAATAGAATTTTAATGCATGTTATAGTATGTACTTCAAATGTCATGAAGCCAATTCTTTCCCCTAAGAGATCAATATGGATTTGACGGGTGGAGCTTCTAAAGCAAAGTTCTGTAATGCACTGACCACACACTCACACAGCCAGAGTGGACCACAGAACTTTCCCCGAGGAGCGATGGTGTGTGTGTTTCTCCATGTAAGTGTGTCCATATGTTGATTTAACTTGTGTGGGAATACGACTTAAAGGAAGCATGCATTTTTGTTTTTCTAAATTCTACATTTAAAACAAAAAAATGTATCTGACGTTTGCTTCAGACATTTGGGCTTCGACAGTTCGCTTGCAGTTGCCTTGGCTGTGATGGTAGCCTCCACACTCAGGGCCCAATCAGCTTCTGAGGTTCCCTGGGAAGCAAAACACATGTTAGAATTTATGTCCAGTCTCTAGAATAAGCTGACGTGTCTCCATGCATTACCAACCACAAAATCCTCCAACAATGTTTAACAGATTCATTCAAATATTTTACACAACCTGTAATGAAAAGCTTATTTTATACAACCACGAAGATGTTAAAAAAATATATAGTTTTCAGCAGTTTTTGTAAAATGTTCAGATTCATATATTGTTCCATAAAGTTTCTTGAATATTTATGACATTTTTGTAATCATATATAAGTGGATTGTTCCATAAGATGTGATGTATTTAAATCCACCACTTTTGTTGTCAAAAGCATAAACAATGGACACTGACCTATATATACACAATTATGTGAGTTTCTAATGCTAAGCTTTTTTTTTTTTTTTTTGTAACACGTAATCCTCTCAAATTTGTCCTCTCAAGTTTTGTAAACTAAAGTTCTCATATTTTCGTTTAAAACAGTTTAAGCCTGGCATCACTTTAAAGTACTGACTAAGCATGTCCAACTTTCTGTGCACATTTTCCTAAGTTTAATGCTCTGCAAAAAAAACATAAACTAGAGGCTATAAAGTCACTGCTGAATGTTTAGTGTCCGCTTACCTTTCGGCTGACTTGTGGCTCTTCTGAATGTGCCTCGAAACAGACTGAATGTACCGCTGGACCCCCTTTCTCTCTCTCTCTACGTCTCTAAAGGAATGTCGACGTGGAGCTGCCAAACGTGAACGTGTAGGGCACTCATGAACGCGCTCGCCGGAGACTCTTCTCTGAGCTCGTACCCTTGGCATAGGTAGAGTGGGCATGGCACTAATCACAGCTACCTGTCACATTTCGTGGCGTCTTGAAAGCGGAGGGGGAAGGAATTCTTGAAAGACTTACAATGAATGCTTCATTTAAAGCTGTTTAGAGGCATCTTATGTTATGTTATGTTATGTTATGTTGTTATGTTATGTTATGTTATGTTATGTTATGTTATGTTATGTTTTATGTAGTAGTGCACGACGTGGGCAGTTAAATAATTTCTCTAAGATTTTATTGGCAAGTTAATTCACATCTTTAGATAGCATAGCCTACTTGTAAGCACTGAAATAAAAACCAAAACAAGCAGCAATGTTTGTGGAATTTAACGTTTCAATGAGGTAACACGAGGTGCTTTTGTTTGTTTAAACGTTTAAGATCAAATCGTTTCATCGACTTTGTTATGGATGAAGAAATAACGTTGTAAAAAGGCACGTAATAACGTGATAAAGGAATGTCTCGCTGGAGTTGAAGGCTGTTATTGGTCGGTGCTTTGTAGTAGGCGGGTTTTGCAGCGCGATTGGCTGAAGCATCGTAGCCGAATTTACCATCTGCTTGTTGATTGGCTGATGGATATTATGGGAGACTCCCCTGTGTGTTTGGTTCTGTTACACACGCGTGTCGTCAGATTTGATTCAGAAATATGCGCGCTGTCGTGTGTGTTGCTTCTCCATCATAACATCAGCTGGAAGACATGGACGACCTTTCAGCTCACTTTCAACACGAGACGGTAAGTTTACAAACTTTGATAGCAAACAAATAAATTTTGTCAAGCAGTGGGTTCATGTAAACCCATATATAATCACACATATTTTGTGCAACTGATGGAAAAGAGATCATGTATATTTTATTTATTATTATTATTATTATTGCTTAAATGTAAAAAATGTAAAGATTTTTTAAAAAGACAAGCCTATTGGAAAGTTAACCTTACTAATGTTATCAGTGTTTAAAAATAAATAAAAGAAGCAGATTAAACACTATATTTACTGGATGTTTTTATGTTAATATTGTAGGTAATAATGTAATGATTTTTTATAATAATGTAGTAGTCATTATTATTAGTGATAGTAATGATTAATAACAACTAGCTGTAGTTGTATGAAGTAACCAGTTAACACGCATTTGAATGTTAATTATTTTCAAATATGTAGTACTGTAACGAGAGAAGATTTTTCTATATCATAGTTTTAACTATTTTCTAATAACTAATTTCGTTTGCTTTGCCATGATGGCAGTACATAAAATTTAATTAGTTATTTTGCAAGATACTAGTATTCAGCTTAAAGTGCAACTTTAAGGCTTAATTAGGTAGGTTAATTAGGTTAACTTAACAAGTTAGCTTAATTAGGCAAGTCATTGGACAACAGTGTTTTTTCTGTACCATTAAATTGTTTGTATTCTAACTGAACTAAAAGAAACACAAATTTCTCCAGAAGAAAAAAA
Organism: Danio jaintianensis; assembly: GCA_903798115.1. Taxonomy (NCBI): domain Eukaryota; kingdom Metazoa; phylum Chordata; class Actinopteri; order Cypriniformes; family Danionidae; genus Danio; species Danio jaintianensis. The sequence continues at coordinate 6,826,514 of CAIGQV010000919.1, forward strand.
TATATAATTGGAAATACTGTGAAAATTTCCTTGCTCTGTAAAATATAACTTGGGAAATAAAATTTCCCAGAAGATCAATTAATTTTAAATTCTACTGTATAGCTTCATATGTATATAATCCAAAATACAAATCAGAAGAAAAATATTGCTGAGCATATTATAAGTCTGGAGGTTAATGTGACACTGAACACCAGAAAAGTCAGCTTTGCATCTAATATATCTCTATATAACTTATATTTATATATATTAAAATTGTTTAGATTATATTTTAAATTTGAATAATTTATCACAATATTAATACATGCAATAAATTATATAAATTCATTCTTTTTACCAGTTACCATAAAGTACACCTTTTCACCTGTGGTAAATCACCTTAATAATCTAAAAAAAAATAAATAAATAAAAAAAGCTGAGAATAGTAAAGCTGAAACGATTCCTTTTGTTATTTCTGAATGCCAGCCTGTAAATGGGGAGTGGTGGGCAGTCAGAATAGCTCTGGGGCTGTGGTCTCGAATGCTGGTGGAGGCTGTCATGAATCTGGCTGTCAGGTATTGAAGTGACTGGTTAGTTAAATAAACATTTGACTTTGTGCACCTGATCCAGTCACACCCACAACTGCACTACTGTTTTGGGCTGGGTAGCCATTTATCCCACTGAGAAGAGTTAATTCATAAATCAATTGTCCTTTATGCACGCAAAGGCTCTATCAGTCTGTCTGCACTTTACCACAGTTGCATCATCAAATTCACCACCCAGCTGTAGGCGTGTGTACTCACCTTTCACTCAGCTCACCTTTATACCTTCTTTCTCCCAGTTATTCTTGTTCTGGATTTTTTTTTCGTGTATGTGTGTGTAGTATCTGATGGATTGTTTTTCTTAGGTTGCTCTGTGAACTAAATTCGTAATCTCATACACAATCTGAAGCATTTATTTGCTTGCGTGACTCCAGCGAGAGGGCAAAAAGTTCAAGGTCTTTATGACCGACTCTATTAGAAACGCTTTGAGCGCTGTTTAGAAGCAATTTTTGTGTGTACTCACAAAAAATGTGCTCACTCAGAAGTCTGTAGTGTAATGGCCTTAAGGTTAACACACTAACAATGTGCACAAGTCTATCTCCTACCTTGTAAACACCATTGCTAATATCTGTCACTGATAGTGGTTTGAAATGATTGTAAAAAATATGCAGACCTGACCCCCGATAAGTACGCAGTTTGAAATCTGACATCTCTGCTCATGATCTCTCGTTCTGTATTCAGGTTTTTGTTTTTTTAAACCAATCACTCGAATAATTACAGGACTATGCCAACTGTTACCTCTCGCCTGAATCTGATCTGAACTGAAATGAACTTGCCTGATCTGAACTTGTCTGAACTGATCTGAACTGTTTCTATTTTCAGTGCCACATCTGTAGTGTGCGCTGCAGATGTCATTAACGTGTGCTTGACGTAGAAAGCAAGCAGAGACACACTACAACATGTTGTATATCATACAGATAAGCTCCCACAGTGGCAGCACAACCTCTGACCAAATTTATACAAGCCTCATAAACTCTTGAATTACCATTTATCGTAGCAAAAGAAGCGATTACAAGTGATCTTATATCAGTGGCTCTTAATGTGTTTCACTCCAAGGCACCTGATCATTTGCAGCAGTATTTAAAAACTTAACATACTGGATAAAGACATTAATATATAATTATATTTACACATCTTTTAAATGAGAAAATACCTCGTTAGATGTTTGTGCATTTTTTGTTTTTAATTAGCAAAGCATTAAAACTAGCCTGGGACATGCTGACAGCTTGTTAAAAAGAGCTTATACAATGGGTATCCTGGTAACTGTGTGTTAAAATCATTATAGCAACATGTTAAAACATGTTAGTAAGGTGTAATAGCATAGTACACTCTCAGAAATAAAGGTACGCACGCTGTCACTGGGGTGGTACCTTTTCAAAAGGTACAAATTTGTACCTAAAAGGTCCATATTAATACCTCAAGGGTACATACTAGTACCTAAAAAGTACAAAAGTGTTCCTCTTAAAAAAAATTGGTACTAATACATACTTTTGAGGTACCAATATGGACCCTTTAAGTACAAATGTGTACCTTTTGAAAAGGTACCACCCCAGTGACAGCTCGCGTACCTTTATTTCTGAGAGTGTAGCATAGTATTACAATATGCTAATAGCATACTAATTCATGTTAGCATTATTCTGGTAACCTACTAATTCATGCTAGCAACATGTTAGCTAAAATGTTGGAATATGGTTAAAAACATAAGTGTGCCATACTAGCAACACATTGAAACATGTTAGCAACATGGTAACTATTAGAAGCATGTTAAACTACTAGAAATATTTTAGTGTTAAAACATGCTGGTAGCATGCTAATCCATGCTAGAAAGAAACATGCTGGTAACATACAAATCTATGCTAGCAACAGGTTAAAAACACATTAATTCATGCTAGCAGAGTGTTGAACATGCTAGGAACGAACAACTAATACTGTACATTGACAATATGCTAAAAAGCTACAATGTTTATCACAGAAGCAGTATGTTAAAATGTGGTCAACATGCTTGAACAGTGTTAGAAACATGCTAACAACACGGTAAACAGTCTAGAAACATTTTATTCAACATTCTATTTTATTAGCAATATTAGGTAATGTGCTACTTTTGCTTATTATTTTTGAAATATTGTTTCGAGAGATCTAATAATCATGGTTCTGTTTATTGTCATATAATGCTACCCCAACCTGTGCTCATGTAGTCACATTACAGGTGTATTTGGTAAGAAGGCGGCTGTCAGGCAAATGAATGCGAATGCAAATCGTGCACAAAACATGACTGATATCACAAGAGTTCACAGAAAGTTTATGCAAACATACTCCTATTATAATATCTGTGTATATGGCCACACACAAACATGGTATTATCTGTTTTACATTATGTCCCTCTGTGTTTAGGCTTTGATTGATATTTTATGGAGGCAGGATGTGGATTTGGGGGTGGAGCGTGCGATCTTTGATGGATGTCTCCGGCAGAGGGAGGAGGAGACCATGAGAGCGAGAACAAGAGAAAGAGACTTGAAAAGAGAGAGAGAGCTTGAAAGGATAATGCAGAGGTTACAGAAACTAGACGAGGAAACTGGAGAGTTTTTGCCTAGCCCTTCATCTGTGAACTCTCAGGTAACCACTTCACTTCACATGTGAACAAATAAACAACATGGATCCCTTAGTAAAGGCCCGTTCACACCAAGCACGATAACTATAAATATAAACATAACGATAAATCTATTTGTGTCCACACAGATGAACAATAACGATCTGTTTATTTTTAGATTATGTTTTTAATTCGGCATTATCCCTTGTAACCAGCAGGTCTCCTCAGTGTTTTACTACCACATCTGAACATGACGTGTAATCAATCTAATCAAACGGTGAATTTAGCAATTGTAGTCAGTTCCCCAGCATTTTCAAAGAAGGCAACACAAAGACACAAACTAACACTGGATTCCTGCGCTACTTTTATATTTATACTTCAATTTGCCTGCATGATTTTCATAACTTCCATGTATTTTTAATCATTATTTCCCATGGTATAACCAATTGTTTCCACTATATATCATTTTCTTTAAATAGTCTTTTAAAAGAGGGCCTAATATCAGGCAGTGTGCTTCTCGACAGTGTCGTCTGTATCTTTAAATTGTGCAAGCCCTTTCATTTTCAATGGATTCTGACTGGCTGTCAGTGTTTTATTGTTCATCAGCTGGGAAAAATCGTTCTGAAAGTGATCCCAACAATATCGTTCCTCTATATCTTTATCATTGTAGTTGTGGTGTGAACTATGCTATTCGATAACACTGTGAGCGATTTTTAAAACCATATCTTCATTGTTATCTTTATAGTTATCGTGCTTGTGTGAACGGGGCTTTAAAGTTGCAATAAATTGTTTTCAGAAACAATTTTTGTTATGCTTGTTAAAAGTCTCCTCATATCCTGATAGCAGTCATTAAATTAAGTGTTCCAAATGTATTTATATGTATTTTAATGTTCTGTGGAAGGTGTAGGACCAAGAAAAGTTCGTCCAATCAAAACGTTCCGTTCGAACATTACAATTGGCTGTCCTACCTGCCTGTCAAAATACACAATTGCATACATCTTGGGCTTCACGGTTGCGGTTCAGAAAGAGAATAACAACCTAGCTTCTTTTTTAAGTTGTAATTAGTTACTAACTGTACTATAAAGTTTTTTCTCTGGTAAATGTTACGTGATTGTATTGTAGTGAATGTAATGTTGTCTAGTGGACATTCATCCGTTCAGGAAACATGGTTTTGGATGCCGATTTGCAATGTGAGACTTTCAGTGCTATCAGGCTAACGTTAGCATTTTCCACAATCCCCTATTGCACGTTTAACCCTTGTGTATTGTTTAAATTGACTACCCATTCGTTATGTTAGTGGCTGTTTTTGCCTTATTGACTTCCATTATAACCACATTTTTTGATTGCAAACCCATGACACCAAATAATCAGGCATTTTTGATTGTTGGTGGTTTTCCTGGGCAAAAACAGCCACAAATATAATGAAAGGGTAGTAAATTTGAGTGTATTGTTGAGTTTTTGAAAAATTTCAAAGCATTTTCCCAAAATATGTGTCAAAATAAGATTTGTCACCAAAAAACATTCCATTTGCTGAAACACAGAGAAGTTGTGGGCAAATTATGCCTCAAAAATAATCCTAGAGTTTATGAAAACATCCCCAACAGCAAACAAGGGTTAAAAGGATCAGTTAAAGTTCACCCAAAAATGAACATTTACATTCACTCTCACATTGTTCGAAGATATTTTGAAGAAATTTGGTAACCAAAAAGTTGAAAACTTACCCTCATTGTTGAAGTAAAAAATACTACAGAGGTCAGTGGGGACCAACAATGGTTTGGTTTTCAACATTCTTCCAAATGTCCTCTTTTGTGTTCATTACAAGAATTCAAACAGGTTCAGAAGAAGTGGAAGGTGAGTAAATGATGATAGAATACAGTTAATACAGAAAGCCTCACAAAATAACAAAGGTCTCACAAAATAAGACCCGTTCACACACCCACACACTTTCTATTGTTCAGTGTTGCTTACAGAGATTGTGTTGTTGTTTTTTTTCTACTATCCTTTAGGCTGTGTCTTTCTCAGAAATGTTACCCTCAATCATGTCGACTCAGTCTTCACCTGTTACCCAGAATCCCTTGCTGTCTGCCCTTCTGTTTTCTCAGAAGCCTCAAAAGCTTCCTCCTCAGAAGCAGGGTTTCGGTGAACTGGAGTCGCTACCAGATTTACAGGTACTTCCACACATGCACAATGCAAAAATCATGACTGAACAGGAATATGTTTATCATTTGAATTATGGAATACATTTTATTAGCAAGTATACAGACAGTTGAACATTTTTAAATTTTGGGTGATGGTAAAAATATAGTCTTGTTTTGCTTTTAAGGGATAATGTACATCTAAACAGTTGTTCCCTGTTAGGCTTTATATTTATATTTTAAAATTTATATGACTGATGACATTTGTCCTTCTGCACATTTTACATATATTTTTTCTTCTTTTTTTGTAACGTCAAAATAATATAATTAACATAATTTGGTGAAATGATCTAGTTTCAAATTCCTCTGCATATTTATTGTTCAATAAGTTTGGGTAGAAATTTCCAAAGCAATTTATACAGTTTATCTAATCAGCAATATTAAAGCTTTTAAAGCAAAAGTAATTAATCTGAGGTATATGCTTATCTGAGATACCGTGGGTTAATGTTTACAGTCGCCATAGGATAGCATGCAGGTAATGTCCCTATTATCTCTGAAAAGGACGTCCTTACATATCACAGCTGTCTCTAGATTATCCTTGTCTCAAATGGCGCCCACAGCCCAAATCTAGAATTAATTGCTGGCTAATAGTAAGTAGATCTTAGATTGTAATTTTTTTCTAGATTCTTTAATAATTGCAATGCTTAAAAGAGCAGCATTTATTTTAAAATTGAAATCTTGTGACTTTTGTTAAAGGTAAGGCGTCCTACTTGAAAACACTAAAACGATTTGATGTTAGTGTAAATATTTTGATTTACCATCTACAGTATGCATAGTGACAGGGTTTAGAATGGTATCTTGCCCCTTTTTAATCATGAGAATACAGTTATCACATTCTCTTATCTTTTATTATAACTAGCAATTTCTTAAAGATGCCATAGAATAAAAATATGGAAATACCTAATAATAGGAGTTTAAAGGGGTGGTCCACTACGATATCATATTTTAAACTTTAGTTGATGTGTAATGTAGCTGTGTGAACATAAACAACATCTCTGAATGTAATACGCTCAAAGTTCAATGCAAAGGGAGACATTGGCTTTTACAGAGTTAGCTTAGCAAAGCCTACAGCGAACGAATTTGGGGACTACAAAAAATACATCCGGGCTAGTGAGATCACAAACGCTTTAGGTTATGCGCATTCACCTCATGCACACACCAGAGGTGCTGCAATGTTAAAGCAGTGAAAGCTAAAATGCCATCCAAACGCTGCTATTTCCACAGAGCTTGTTCTGTTTTCAAAGGACACGACACAAAGAGAGAAGTGCTTACAGTTTAATTTTAATTATGTTCCAGAGAATTATATAAAAAAAGATATAGCGCTAGCATTTGACAAAGGAGAACTTCCAGAATCTCCCCCAGTTCAGTGCTGGATTTGGTTAAAACTCCTCCAACAGACGAAGCTGTGGACTGTGAGCCACAACCTGTAAGTATTTTTATTTGTTAAAATTGATCAACTACAGGCACAGTTTCTAGCGTTAACGAGGACGTAAACAAGGATGTAAACAAAGGGAAATGCTGTTTGGCACCGCTAACAATTTAGCTACAAATTCATATTTATCAGTCAAACCGCTGTAAACAGCCACAATCTTTAGCAGCGCGTGCAGTGTCTCTCTATGCGTGTCTCTCTATGCGGCTGCTTTCCGAGCGTTCTACATCTCAAATAACAAACTCGCAAAAGTTATGAAAACGTTTTTATATTACGTACACATGCTTATTCCGAATATATGTGAAATATGTATATGAGATTTTATTTTAGAGAGCAGGCGTGAGCTGTGTGCTCTTCATTTCTGTCTGATTCAGGCAGCTAATGCTGCTAACAGCTGCTCTGAGCCTCTGACTGGACTGTTTACACAGTTGGAGCCAACCCGCGAATCACAGCACATTATGTTAGCGGACCAATCAGAGCCTCTTGAGGGCGGGCCTTTCAGAGGAACTAGGAAATATGACAGTCGTTTGCATGTTATCTGAGTAGCTGTATATAATCAAAGTAAGATATATGAAAAAAATTTGATTTTCTACAAGTGAAGCATGAGCACACATTGCTTTGCATCTTCTAAACACAACCAAGCCTTAAAAATACACTGTGGACCACCCCTTTAATAAATGGAAATGTCATACCATGAGCCAAAACACTGACTCCGATGATCCTTAATGTGCACCCTCCATTTGATTGGCTACAATGTTTCCTATTGATATTACAACAATTATATATGTTTGTCTTATTTTTAAGTTTATCTACGCTTGTTTTAAACATACTATGTAGGTGGGACTCTTATTTTGAAAATAGGGATACTAAAAAGGAGCAGTTTTGTAAAGCAGGCATTCAAGCACAACCACATAATGTTCCCAGCTCTTCAAAATGTAAAATGCGAGATATACTGATTATGAATTTATTCTACGCTCCCTGAAGAGCCATAAGCTCTGTTAAAATGTATCTTTTGTTAGTTTAACATGTATATTGTGATATTAACATATGCGTATGTTTGTAATGAGGCAACAAACACATGTAAATGCTTAATATAAGTGTTTAATGCACGTTTATGCATCATATCATATCCCTCAGCTCTTACTCTGGAGTAAAAGGATGCCAGTATACACTTTATAAAGCTAATCAGTTTCTGCAGAGGTTGATATTAATTTCTCAATTTGTTCAAATATGATTCTTTTTTTATTACGTGTACTTGTTTTACGTGTGCTGTGTGTGTGTGAGACATGTTCTAGCTTGTACAATTCTATATTTTCTGAATGATGCTTGAAATTAAATTAAATATTGATGTAAAAAAATGTTTAATTCTCATGAACTTATTTAAAAATGTCTCCTTTTTCCCTGTTAGTATTATCTGGATGTCTTGGAGTCTGAGAGCTCAAGCCTGCCCCTAGAGGATATCGCTGAAATCTGCCAACCTAACCTGCCCGATCCACATCCAGAAAACTCAACAGATGCGTTCTGCTGCGTCAGTGAACTCACACAGGCCATATCAGACTCTTTAACATGCATACCTTCCGATCCAGCAGAAGTCCTGGAAACATGCATACACACACTCTCAGATTCCAGCAACCCTACATTTTCCCCCTCAAATGAAATCTACACCCCTGAGAGCGAAGTCATTTTACCCAAATGCCAAATAAACGATTCGGTCCTCAGTGAGTTTTGCTCTGAGCTAAACACACACACCATTAATACTGACCAATTAAACGTGGCGCCTGCCCAACAGACTCTCTCACAATTCGAGGAGCGCCACATTCTACTGGGTTTTGATGACTCAGCTTCTGTGGGCTCTGTGGATTTAGAGACTTCCCTCTATGACTCCTTAAGTAACGAACAGTCAGACAAAGACGAACTGGAGAGCATCCAATCAGATTGCACCGATCTGCTATCATTATCTGCAGACGCAACAATGTATGAAACTGTTACAAATGCAGAACAGCAAACGCAAAAAACTAGTGTTCGCCGCAGGTGTCGAGACGAACAGCGAGCCCGTGCATTGAGTTTGCCTTTGAGTGTGCATGACATCATCCACCTGCCTGTGGAAGCATTCAATGAAGCCATTAGCACATGTAAACTCAACCAGGCTCAACACATGCTCATCAGAGACATCCGGAGGCGTGGTAAAAACAAGATGGCCGCCCAAATCTGCCGCAAGCGGAAGATGGATAGTCTCTTCGGGCTCGAAGATGAGATCGAGGACCTGAAGAGGAAGAAGGATCAATGCATGGAAGAGAAAGAGAGGAACGCGAGAGAACTTTGTGAGATGAAGGAGAAGGTCAGGAAACTTTACAACGAGGTGTTCAGACTGTTGAAAGACGAGCATGGAAACTCGTACAGTCCCAGACAGTACAAACTACAGCTCAGCACTGACGGCACGGTTTACCTGCTGCCTCGTAACACAGCACTCAAGAACAAGATGCCAACAGAGGATTTAAATATTGCTGTATAACAATTCAACAACTTTATCTTTGTTTTTTATTGAGATGTTGTGGACGTCATTGACCTTATTTATGACCTCTTGACGTCACATGCACGTACATGGAGCACTTGTGATCAGATTGGTTGGTTTATTGATTGACTGAACATTTATTCATCGAACATTGCATCGTCATTCTAGCTTCTGTTTTCAATCATGCATTACGGCTACTGTCTAATTAAATTGGGAAAGACTGAAATCTCCAAAATGCTGTCAGTGTTACAACGCTCACATTTGGAGTTTGGTTCTCTTTAGAGATGCACTGATTGAACACAGAATTCACCATGTCAGTTTTTTTTTCTGTCACAAAGTCTAAAACTGGAACATCAACAAAGGCAAGAGACGCTGAAGGCAGAGCATCTGTGTGTTGATTATGTATTTGTGATCTGAAAAAGCAACCAGTGATAAGATGAGAAGCAAGATGGCCGCCCAAAGCTGCTGCAAGCAGAAGATGGATAGTCTCTTCGGGCTCGAAGACGAGATCGAGGACCTGAAGAGGAAGAAGGCTCAATGCGTGGAAGAGAAAGAGAGGAACGCGAGAGGACTCTGTGAGAAGAAGGAGAAGGTCGGGAAACTTTACAACGAGGTGTTCAGACTGTTGAAAGACGAGCATGGAAACTCGTACAGTCCCAGACAGTACAAACTACAGCTCAGCACTGACGGCACGGTTTACCTGCTGCCTCGTAACACAGCACTCAAAAACAAGATGCCAACAGAGGATTTAAATATTGCTGTATAACTATTCAACAACTTTATCTTTGTTTTTAATTGAGATGTTGTGGACGTCATTGACCTTATTTATGACCTCTTGACGTCACGTGCACGTACATGGAGCACTTGTGATCAGATTGGTTGGTTTATTGATTGACTGAACATTTATTCATCGGACATTGCATCATCATTCTAGCTTCTGGTTTCAATCATACATTACGGCTACTGTCTAATTGAATTGGGAAAGACTGAAATCTCCAAAATGCTGTCAGTGTTACAACGCTCACATTTGGAGTTTCGTTCTCTTTAGAGATGCACTGATTGAACACAGAATCCACCATGCCAGTTTTTTTTTTTCTGTCACAAAGTCTGAAACTGGAACATCAACAAAGGCAAGAGACGCTGAAGTCAGAGCATCTGTGTGTTGATTATGTATTTGTGATCTGAAAAACCAACCAGTGAGAAGCGTGTACTATTGAAATAAAATGCTAAATGTTGATTTATTACAAGGATTGTTCACCAAAGAAATTAACATTTCCTCACTATTTACTCTAAACTTTCATGACTTTTCTTTCTACTGTTGAACACAAAGCAAAATAATCTAAAGAATGTTGGAAAAAAGCAGCCATCGACATCCACAGTAGAAACAAAAAAATACTATGAATGTTTTTTTCTAATGTGTTTCAGTATATCTTCATTTGTGCTCAACAGAAGAAAGTCTAACAGGTTTGAAACAAATGGAGGATAAGTAAACCATAACAGAAGTTTAATTTGGGGTGAACTATCCTTTTAAAGCAGGAAGAGAGGAATTTCTGTCTTCAGAAAAGTACCCTTACAGATAAACCACACGAGCATCACATTTAAAACACATGTGAAACAGAAAAAACATGTGGAAAAAATGTCCAAAACCCCATTTCATATGTGTTTCACATTTGAAGCTTGTGTGCTTTATAACACAATCTAATTTAAATCAGTTACTGCTCATGCATGTACAGCATTTCTGGACTGTTTAAAGCATAGTTGCCTTTAAATTTTAAATTGATAGCTCAGCCTGTTATAAATAGAAATCTTGTTTACATAAATTCATATTGTCATTCTGTCTGGCCTCAAGATTATTATTATAATATTTTTTAAGTAAATAAAAAAAGCAACCAGAATCAGCCAAAAAAAAAAATCAAGAATAGTGGATCACTATAGGTTTAGTAAGGACCAAAAAAGTAAACAATGCATTCAGTCCTGGTTCAAAAGTGAAAAGCAGTCAACACACAAACATCTGCCTATATTGAACTGTATAGAACATTGCGAAATATGTTTGCCCATTCAGTCCTTTTTAGGGTCACATCTTGTGAATTATTATAACGTTTTTGGTTAGTTTAGATGTCTTTAGTCTTTGAAGTGTTCATATTTCACACAAACTGCACCAGAGTTCATTTAAAATCAGACTGGGACAATCAAATGATTTTGACCAGGCAACTAAACCAAGTGTGAAAGCACCATAAGCGTTTTACAATCTGCATTACAAACTATGGCATTATAAAAATGTATATGTGTCAGCTGGTCGAGCTAATGCACTCAAATTAGTCATGTTTAAATATTTGGGGAATATTTTATATATACTATATATATAAATATATTAGTGGTGTAACGGATCACAAATCTTATGGTTCGGATCACATTATGGTTTTTTAGTCACGGATCGAACCATTTTTCGGATCAGCCAAAAAATGGGAGACAACAAATGTAATTTGCTTTCCATTTACTACAAAAACAGTACTGCGAGAAACTTTTGGTTTTAACAACCAGAACTTTGAACCTGTAATTTTATTACAAATAAAGCTAAGAAATATTCAGCTGAATAAAAATAAATTGTAAAATATTCAGTACTGTGAAAAATTCACTGTTACTACTACTGTTGCTGATAACACAATGTAAATCTAACATTATAATTTGTGCAACCCATATTTATTTTTTGTCTATAAATGATTCAGTTATTTACCCATAAACTTCATGTTTCATTGCTAGATGTGTCATTTTTGAAGAATTAATCAGTGGCATATTTTTGATGGCTGGTTGTCGCCACCTATTGGTTAAATAATGTAATTTCCGCCTACAACTTTAATTTTTGAGCATCAAGTTAAATACATATGATGGTGATTTTAATCTTTACCATAAACATCAGTGATTTTATCTAAACTATAAACTGTTATCCCAGTACTGCTGTGTTATTTGACTGTTTGTAAACTAAAGATTGAATCTCTTTCTTGATTTTTGCGTTTTTCAAACACAGATTTGAATTCGAAGGATTATTAAACATATGCAAATCACCATCATTTATAATTTATGTTGCGTGGTTGTTGAGATCTCGAACTTTCAATGATTAATCGTGCAGCTTACACTGAATGCATTAATGCAGGCTAAACAACTAGTGACAGAACACACCTTTAATAACCTAAGAAACCCACCACATCCCGAATAACCTACCACAACTTCTTCAGTCATCATTATATATATATATATATATATATATATATATATATATATATATATAAACACACACACATGCATATAAACCCACACACATTTAATAAAAAAACTGTTTAAAACAAAATAATGGCTAAATATGACACGATCAATTTATGCATTCACTAAATATTGACTATATATATATATATATTTATATATACATACACATTATATTGATTATTGACTATGATTTACCATGCCATCACTTTATCTGCAGCATAACTGTGCAGGTTATATTAAAGATCTGCATTTTAAAAAATTATATTATATTACAACACAATTTAGATTTAGCATGATGGAACATCCTCATTAACACAAAAAAAAACAACCAAAGTCCATCTTGAAGTTTATTATACTTCATAGGCACTTGCCATTTACACATATCAGACAAAGGCATCACACAGTGGAAAAAAAAAAAAGATTTACATCAACTACAATTGTACACAAGAAACCTTATTCTACTGCTGCGGCAGGCAAGTTCCCATTATGGCATTATGAACAGGTGAAGGAGTAGTTTGGAAACACGACGGGAACACTGTAAATATTCACAAACCTTTATTAAACGTGAGAACTCAGAGAGAGCTGCTCAGGGTAGAGAGCCTTTGGAATGGCGTGAGGAGCCCGACTGACCTTCTCGCTCGTGCTCCTTAAAGTAAGCCTGTTCGATGCGATGGCAGAAAGACAGCAGGTTGGAGTAGGATTTCACCTTTTCGACAAGCTCATCGCTGGTCAGCTGTGTGGTGAGTATGGTGAAAAGATGACCAAACACCAGAGCATCTAGTTCAGTTGGCCTGTGATGGTTAAAGAAGAATTATTAGCAAAGATTGCACGTGATAATTGAATGATGTTGAAAAATGTTCAAAAATTCAGATTCATTTATTAGTAGTTTTCTGCTCCTCAAGCCTGCATTTACTGGTCACACTTTACTATAAGGTTCCATTAGATGATCTACAGTTGAAGTCAAAATGATTAGCCCTCCTGTGAATTTTATGTTCTTTTACAAATATTTCCCAAATGATGTTTAACAGAGCAAGGAATTTTTCACAGTATTTCCTATAATATTTTTTCTTCTGGAGAAAGTCTTATTTGTTTTATTTCGGCTAGAATAAAAGCAGTTTTAATTTTTTTAAAAACCATTTTAAGGTCAATATTATTAGCCCCCTTAAGCAATATTTTTTTCAATTGTCTACAGAAAAAACCATCATTATACAATGATTTGACTAATTACCCTAATTAACCTAGTAAAGCCTTTAAATTGCATTTTAAGATGAATACTAGTGTTTTGAAAAATATCTAGTAAATCATCATGGCAAAGATCAGTTATTAGAATATCCAGGGGGACTAATAATTCGGGAGGGCTAATAATTCTGACTTCAACTGTATTTACTAACATAAACTAAGAGTGAATGTTGTATAACATTTATTAATGCTAATTCAACTTTTTCTAATGTATTATTAAAATTACTTTATAAATACACAGTAAAAACAGTAATATTGTGGAATATTATGTTAATTTTAAGCAGCTATTACTTCAGTCACCTTTATCATTATTATGTTATTATATAGTCATATTATATAATCATTAAAATCTTCTTATAAAATTTAGAATCTAAATGTTTAATCTTTTAAACATGATAATAATAAAAAAAATGCATTAATTAATTTCGATGAATTTTGATCAATTTAAACTTACTAAAAAATGTCAAATTTAATCCACAGTCTCATCAAATGGAGCATATTCACTTCAATCTAGGTAATAAAGTTGTTATTAATGTTTGTAATCTTGCAAAGGCTGATCATGAGAAATAAGACCATTTGAATATAGCACATGTATTAATTTTGTTGTGGCTGCTTTTTTTTTTTTACTCTCAAAGTTGCATTTTATACATCAAGTAAAGTCTCAACTAAAAATATTCTCATTGGTAAACTGAAAAAAAAAAAAGAAAATTAACAGCAACTCTTCATCTTTGCAAAAAAGCGTAGTTTATGGCTTTTATATGGAGTATAGTGTGTGTGTGTGAGTGTGCGTGCGTGCGTGCGTGCGTGCGTGCGTGCGTGCGTGCGTGTGTGTGTGTGTGAGAAAGAGACCTTTCACCTTAGCACCTCAATTCTCCGAACATATACTATGTGTATTCATACACACACTCACTATAATTTGATGTTATTCTTCATAGAACTCCATATAAAAGAAACGTTTTTGCACAGGCCTATCTAAAATACATTTTACCTCTTCCCAACAGGGTAAATCACCAACAATCAAGAATGTATGATTAAATGGTGTCATGGCTTTACAATAAAAAAAAAATTGTTAGAATAGAAGTCAAAGGGGAAAAAACAGCCACCAACATAACAAAAGGGTTAACCATTGCCTTAATACATCCTTGTTCAATCAAACTATGAATTAAATATAAAATATTTGAATAGTAATTATATGTGCACGAAACATACTGTTTGTTGAAAAAGTAGGGCTGTGTTCCTAATCTCTGTGACAAGGCCTGACAACACTGGCTCACATCTTCAAACACCTAAAATGAAGGAAGGAAAAAAAGATTTATAAAAAAGGAAAATGCACAAACTGTGGGTGAATGAAATGCACTTCATTTGTGTTTCAAATACCTGCTCCAGGCTCTTTCCAGACCATCCAATAGCGTTCATCTTCCTGCGCACCTCCCACTGCTTCTGATAGGCCAGAATGTGATTGAGGGGCCAAGAATAGGGGCTGCTGTATCGAGGCCTGGAGATCTGAACATAATACATACCATATTAACAATACTAAAAATCACACTGCAAAATTTGCTTAGATTTTTTCTCTTGTTTCTAGTCCAAGTGTCTAAAAATAAATAAATCAAGAAGCATTCTATCGACAAAGAAAAAAAAATATTGTCTTGTTTTAAGAAATTATATGCCTTGAAACAATATATCCTTATAATATATCCATAAAACAAGCTAAATAATCTACCAATGGGGTAAGAAAAATAATATTTGGACTAGAAACAAGATGAAAAAAACATTTTTTTGCAGTGTGATTTTATTATTGTTAATAAGATATGCATTATACGTGTTTTTTGGACATTCTTGTACATGAATCATACCTCTGTAGCAGTAAAGTCGTCACACCACTGGATGTATAACTATAAAGAAGAGGCAAAGATTCATCTGACTGCACTGTTTACCGCATTTAAAATGGTTATGTTAAAGATAAAACACATATAAATGAGAACAAGTGTCACTGAAAAAGGTCAACAAGCTAAGTTTTCAAGCAGGCTTTTTCATCATTTATTTAAAACATTATAGCATAGGCTTTCATTGCATTTAATATGATTTTTATGTACAGTGCTCAACATATACGAGTACACCCCTCACAAATCTCTCATTTAAATTCATATTTTCTATAGGAAGCTTTACAATATTATATTTGTGCATATACATTAGATTAGTCAGTACTGAAGCCAAATCTGAAGCTAATTGGGGTTGTTCAAAGCCCGGTGCTACAGCAAAGCACGCAGCATCCTGAAGGACTTATCCCATCCAGCACACCACTTATTTCAACTGTTACCTTGGGGGAGGCGGTACAGGATCATAAAAGTCAAAACAAACAAAAAAAGACTGAATAGTACATATCCCAGGGCTGTTGCAATAATGAACGGACATTAAATTGTATGCCTTTCTGGCCAACATTTTACATACTTTTTAACTTGAAAGCTGCTAAAAATCCCCTTGCCACTTTCTATGCACAAGTATTATTATTATTATTATTATTATTATTGTTGTCTTTTTACTTTTTTATCTCTTCTTGTTATTGTTTTAGACAATTAGGAATGCACTGAAGGGAAGGGCAAATGTAATTTCCGTTGTATTATAAAGATTCTGATTCTGATAAATCTAACAAAATAACTTATGATAATAGTCCAAAATTAGTACACCCAAATTTATATGCTAAGGGAAAATATTAAATACTTTTTTTAAAAGAGCAAAATTCAAGAGAAACAAAAGAATTATACAATTTTGTAGTTTGTAATTTTTTTTTAAATATTTCACATATTTAAATGTATTATCTTTCTGTTTCTAAATATGTTTGGTGACTAAAATATTGTTATAATAAATATATTCGTTTAATAAATCTGTTTTGTTCAAATGCACCAAAATATGACCAATATTCACTGAGAAATAGATTAAAATGTTCATTTTCAAAATGGGGTGTGCTCGTTTATGTTGAGCACTGTATATGATGGAATGTCTCTGACTGACATATTGTTGAAAGAAGAGCATTAATCAGATTTTTGTTCATACGCAGTAAATAAAATGCACTATTATTCAAATGTTTGACATCAATCATATTTTGTATTAACACTTTTATTCACATTAATTGCATTATATGGATACTTTTAAATAAAATAAAAATGCCTTTACATGTTCGACTTAAAGAAATTTAAAAGGACAGTTCATCCCCAAAAAATTGAAAATGTATTCATCCTCAGGTGGTTCTAAACCTTTTTGAGTTTCTTTTTTCTTTTCAACACAAAAGGTATTTTAAAAATGCACACTTAACTGTTGCAAAACAAATACTAAAATATATTTTTTGTGTTCAACAGAAGAAAGAAACTCAAAAAAGTTTGAAACAAGTGGATTTTTGGGGATAAACTATCCCCTTTAAATAAATATATTTTGGTTTCCACAAAAAAATAAAAGCAGCAAAACATTTTCAGCCTTCAGAATAATTCAGCTTTGTGATCGCGGAAATAAATAGTGTTTTAAAATCAATTCAAGCCAACTTTTTAACCAAACTGATGTGTGCAGCAGGTCTGTACCTCTGCGGTCAGCAGCATGTTATTGACCAACTCCATATAAGCCTTCATCTCTGCCCTCTGGACATCATCCAGCCCGTCACTCAGAGAATGACCCTGTGGACAGCATAACGTCAGCCAACAGCCAAACATTCCCATATTCATATGAAGCTGAGGGATGCTGTTACCTTTGCTTTTGTGAACTGAACAATCGGCCCCAATTCGGACACAACCTGATTTCCAACATGGATGAAAGGAACCTTCCCTAATGAAGGGAAAAAAGAAGAGACAATATAAAACATACAAACAAGCTCTAACTTCAACATTCAACCAGGAAATGAAAGATCGCTGCCTTTTTAATAGAATAAACAAACGGCAAAAAAAGGCTACACTAAGTAAATGATACACAAAATAGTTTTTTGTTAAAAAGAAAAAATGTTTAAGAAAAAAAAAAACAAGTTGAAAGTACACGCAGGATTTTGAGGACAATATATATATATATTTGCAACCTAAAATGAGTAAAATTATTTTGTGATTGCTTTACTCAAAACATATGGCATTATGTGTTTTTTATTCTTGTGTTTTGCTGTCAAAATACACAAACATCTTTTACACAAACAGACAATTTTTCTTTTTTTAATCTCAAGAAGCACTGGATTCGCAAAATCCTGGAGGGACTGAACAATAACCAAAATACATGAATTTAGGCAGTACGAATTATTGTAAATATGGTTTATATATGGTTAACACTAATATGGCAGCAGAACACTAGGGTGACTGATATTAGTGACGAGCAAACAAGTCCTCAAAAATATTGAAAATAATGAAACTGTCAGTAATATAAAAGCAAAGGATAAATGCAATAGAATTAAATGATACAAACAAAACAAAACTCTTGGGTATTCAATTAACAGAAATAAAAAAATCAATTAAACTAAAAATAACACAGCATAGTCTTCACTGCAAGAACTTTTTTTGATTCACAATAATCATTTGATCTCGATTGCTGTATTTTCATAACCGTTGGAGGCCAAAATCAATATTGAAATGGTTTTTCGATTACTTGCACAGGCCTATGTGTCAATGTACTTATTTTGAGATTAGGAGGTGAGGTCCACCCTTTATGTAAATTCTGACCTTCCCGCTGATATAGAGCAGTGTACAGAGGATGTAGAAACTCACCTGATGGTGACATGTATTCAGCATTAACACGGCATGACACCTGCACTGGCAGACCGCACATCCTCAGGAATGTCTGTAAAGCAATAAATAATGCAATAACCCATATATTTTAAAAATATATATTTATAAAAATGCCGGTTTCGAGTTTACTGTGTATATCTATGAGTGTGTGAATTGACAGGACAATCGCAGCACTGCTTTCACCTGAACTGCTAGAGAGGACGCGGAATCTGACAGCAGGATTTGATCCTCTGCAAATAAACAAATGTTAGCAAAACATATTAATGTACTTTCTTTTATACATACATTAATTCCTTCATTTCACTCATTTAATAATCACTAGTAGTTTTAAATGTCTAAAGACAAATGTCTCAACCTCACAAATGTTTAGACAAATGTCTAATAATGTGATATGGTGTCCAGTTCTTCCACTGGTTACCTTTGAGAGGTTGGTATAAAGCAGCGTTTTCAGGCCATGGCTCAGCAGCTACAATAGAAATACAATACAATGGATGACAAACTACAACGATTTCACAAATATCTTTTCACAAATATTTTAGTACACTCAATGATTTCACCTTATGTTATTAAGCATTTATTGAGTTATCGTTCACATTTTTGACGTTAGCAAACAAGCTACAACGAACAGAACTGTGACTGCTTTAAAGACAATAATAATAAACATATAAGACTCACGACCAGAGGTATTGATTAGCTTAACGTTACTATTATACACATAACGTTATTTGAAATGACTGTGTGTAAAATAAATCATCATCCAGCTCATCTCTAGTACAACTGTACAAGCGTAACCATTACCTGCTATCTGAGAGACGAAAGCCTCTGCAGCGAGAGACATGACAGCGCAGAGGAAATCTACTTTAATCTAAGCACAATAACTGATCGAAAAACTCAACAGACATCAATTTTGCACGCAAGGGCAAAGCAAGCTCCTGTCCCAGAGTAGTGACGTCACATCGAAGTTTTTCCTGGTTCCTAGCCAATCACTTTCCTCCACTTCTGATGATGTAATACGAACAAAGCTTATGGAAAGCAAGCCTGCAAACCACTAACGGAAAAAGCGAAACGGCTAATGCTAATGCTGAAAGAGACCAAAGGACATTATGTGATTGGCTGCGAGGGGCTTCACGTGACCAATATTTTACCAATGTTAAAAAGAGTCTGTCATCTCCCTGTTGTAAAATAATCTCTGATATGAAAACGGCCTTTCTCCCTTTCACTGTAAATGCTTATTAAAAAGTGTTATGCTATTAGTCTTGAAAACTTTTACGTGACATTTTGTGTTATTATGTTGTGTTATTGTATTATTATTATTATTATTATTATTATTATTATTATTATTATTATTATTATTATTATTAGCATTTTGACTTAATTATTTTTGGGACCGTAATACTAACTATTTTTCTGGCTCTGTGTATATATATTAGAAGCATTCATGTGCTGATGTATTTTATAGTGGAGGAGCAGGTGTCTGCAAGCGGTCATTATGGTCCCATCACAAATGCGCGCGTGCCGTAAATCATGTGCGCGGGCCAACAGAGCGCGCGCGCGCCTCTACTGTGTGTGAGCCGCATTTCAATTGCTCTTTTAAAAAATGATACGCACAACAATTACAGCAATATTATACCTTTTTAACATTTTGGCGCTATTATACCAATTATGCTTTTTAATTTCTTTTGATTTGAGAGATCTGGTCAAATTAATGAATCTATAATAAAGATTTATTAAACTACAATAATGGTATAGCCCTCCACAGTTATAATCCCTTATTCTTGTTCTTATTTTTAAGTAAATTTGAACATGTTGATGTTTTAATAAGGGAAATTTTGTAAGAAATTAATATGTAGGCTATCTAGACTATATTAAAATGGTTGAAACTAGCAAGGTGTAGAGTATTAAACATTTTATTCCAAATGTTAATAGTCTGTATAGGCTAATAGTATATAAAGTAAAATATAACAAAATATAATAATATTTATAATTAATTATAGACAAAATCAACTATTAACTAATCTATTTTTAGATTATAGACTATTAGTAATATGATGATAAATGAAGATATGTGCTATTTAGTTGTCATATTTTCATTACACACAATAAAGGACACATTTGTACACTGTCTTTTTATTAGATCTCATCATACATCCAGAAACATTTGCAAGACAATTGTAGCTCATTGTTAAAGAAGTGCATGCATTTTATTGCTGTTGATTTTCCCCCCGCGGGATTGAGCGGCGCTCGGCATCTCCGTTCGCTAAAAAGAAAGAAAAGGCAAACAACTGGAATTCAACAGTTATACAGAACACACATTAAAGACTCATCCTTTTCTTATAGAAAATTATTGGATGTTAGACAAAAGTAGGACATAGTGCTCTTTTATTATTATTTTTTTAATATTTGAAAAGAATTTAAAAAAAGGTTTAATATTGAAAGCAGACGTTTTTGCATCGTCCATATACTCCCCTAAAACCGAATCTGTGAATGTGCTGTGTAAACACACATTCGGTTCTACAGGGTATATATAGACGACGGAACAAAGCTTCCAGATGACTATTTAGTTTTAAAAGATGGTGCGTCTAAAAAAGAGCACAGCAGCGCACAAAAAATGAAATAACAGTGGAGAAAAAGGTGAAAAGATGTTTTCGCCAAAAGATGTTTTGCATTCGAAAATTGAATACATCCTGTAAAAATAAAAAACAATTCAGCAGAATCAATTCAGTTAAAAATATGGTGAATTCAAAAGCTGAAAAAAATATCTATTGTTTCGACTATTAAAGCATATAGGCTAAATAACGTGTCTTCCAGAATAAAATAATGCTGCGTTTAGTGTATTCCCTATACTTTTAATTTAAGTTTAATTTATTTTCTATTTTCAAATCGAAATAAAATTGATGCCTGAAGTTTTTAGTCAATTATTTGAGAAACCTGTTCGAAAATCGAATTTCTTTCTGTCTCTCTCGACCTCCCTCCCTCTTTTTTTTCTCCCTCTCTCCTCGCCGCAATGCAGTAAGGTAGTAAATTAAGAGAACCCTCGCGCTTTCAGATTTAAATGGTTCCTTAACAAAAGAAATAAGAATACAAGGTTTACTCAAAGGCTACAAGAAAAAACGCATAAGATTTTAACTGAATGATTTCATCTCAGACTTGTCTTAATGCTTACATTTTTTAATATCTCACTAAACTGAATGACCAGAATGGCATTGTAAATATTTTTGCCTTTGAAATTCACAATTAACCTATTTCTTGATACAAAAAAAGACTGTAAATCGAAATATACAAATAACCTTTAAAAAAAAAGCATGATTTTGCTCAGCACTTGCAATTTGATGTTAAAAATAGTCTTTAAATACATTTATAATGATACGCTAAATGTATAAAAGACAAAGCAAACAGGCAATAAAAAATAAAGCAGAAAAGGTAAAAAAAAATACATAGATAAAAAGTCAAATATTACTATTTTATATTACTATATTATATATTATTATATATTAGCCTACTTCTTGATATAAAAAAAAGACTGACTGATAACTGGAAGTCAAAATATACAATTAGGCTGCCTTAAAGAAAAACATTCAAGCATGATTATGCTGCTGCACTTACCATTTGATGTAAAAAAAAACAAAAAACAAGACTTTAAATACATTTATAATAATAAATGTAACCTATAATAAACAAAGCAAACAGGTAATAAAAAATAAAACAGAAAAATAAGATAAAAGGTCAAATATACAGATAAAGTCAAATATTCTGGACTGGACAAATGATAAAACAGACAGAAATCCAGACAGATGTCCTCGTAGTGCGCTTTGCTGTGCAACAGAGCGCGTGGGAAGCGAAGGGGCCAATATCAGCGCGCGCCCGTAGCGCGTCTCATCTGTGATGCCCAATGACGGACGCGCGAGGCTCGTAAAAACCCTTTTACAACCTGAGCTGTAAATCAACTTTTGAGCTGGGAAGAGCTTAGAAACCGCAGATTTTCTACCCCACAGTGGCGTTGCCAGCTTACCATTTACAGTCTACAAAAACGAACAAACGAAGGGAACAGAAACGCCTGAAACACCTCAAAATATAAGGCGACGTCCAGCAATGGGCAGCATTAAAGTGTTTCTGCAAATCACCAAAATGTTCTTTGCGAGTTAAATCGCGCAATTTCGACTATTTTGTAATGAAGAATAGCTAGGTGAAAGCCCAAGTCTTAAAATAAAGTCATAAATTCCCTCTTTTGTCATCACTGTGTTCATGCTCTCCAGCACAAAATGTAGCCTAAAAACGTGTAAAAAGAAATTTGAGCTTAATTTACAATGGTTGGCGATTTAATTCATTACATGGCATATTAAAAATGCTTAGAATTACAAAAATATAAGCCTATAGGTCGGATATGTATATATATATATATATTTATTTTTTTCTTTTTACAAATAGGCCAAGTAGGCTATAGAATGTGTAGTGGGGATTGAGAGAGATTGAATAGAATATATTTGTCCACTGGTGATATAAGAACAATATATAACATTTAAGCGTTACTATAGGTCATATTAGTCTATTAAAGCTCGTAATTTCATTGGGGTTTTTTTATCTTTCTTTGTGAGCGGGTGTGCGCGCGTGTGTCGAGATCGTCGCTTTGTATATAGGCTACTTTATGCGATTCATCATAAAATAATTAAAAGTACAGCCTATAAAATGTCATATTTATTTTAAATGCAATTTTATGTGTAATTTATTTTTTTCCACTTACAAGTTTAATAAAATATTAGTGAAGTATGAGAGGTGGATATACATATTGATGGATAGAGCATTCCTTCGATAACAATATGACATCTAGGCTTTGAATTATTTTGTTCTATTATATTATATTGTATTATTTTATATTATATTATGTTATGTTATGTTATGTTATATTTTAATATATTATATTATGGCTATGTAAATTATATTATATTATATTATATTATATTATATTATATTATATTATATTATATTATATTATATTA
>CAIGQV010000919.1:6850066-6880761 GCA_903798115.1 Danio jaintianensis
TATATTATATTATATTATATTATATTATATTATATTATATTATATTAATTTATGGCTATGTAAATTAGAAAAGTGGAAAGCATGAAAAAATCTTTCCCTTTGTAAAGTGTCATCTAAAGTGTCATCTATCATCCTAAAATGTCACATCCTACGTGTTACAATGATAGACCTTATTCTGTAAGCAATAGAAGTAGCCTAGTCTGAAAAAATGTATTTAACCGTTCTTTAATTTCATTACCTTAATTCTTTATATTTATTGATTATGATCATTATGATGATGATGATGATGATGATGACTATTATTATTATTATTATTATTATTATTATCATTATTATTATTATTGAAGTGTAATTCGCTATAATTGTCGAACAAAGAAAGAAATACAGGACCGATTCATTCGATTTTTAAAGCAGAATTAAATGTGATTATTGTGCTCAGCGCTCTCTATTGGGGCTTTTATTTTGAAGGTTCAACTTAACTTCCGAAAACGACTCTGATTACGTTACTGTCGCCCGTTCACCCTCCGATCCATCTGCAGAAAGGCAAGTTATCGAGTGAACTCTTGGAAAATTTGTATCTTGTAACGCGCTCCGTTGAACACTCTAGTAACGAACTTATGTTTGAACCACATTACATACGGGTTTCCAGTCAGCAAATCTGATTTTAGGGCGATAAGGCAGGGCAAATTATTTCCTGCCAGCCCCTGTGGGAACAACAACCTCTGCAATAACAAGGGTTTGCAATGTTACATTATTAATCGGATGAATATACTTAACGTTACTCTTTGTGTGCTTTTCCAACCTGCATTGCTGACCAGGCTATTAATCCCAGTTGTAAACAAGTACTGTGTGTGTAGATATGAATGTGCAAGTGTTCTCGTCCGGTTTGATGCATTATATTGAGGTAAAGTTGGTTTTATATTCGCACATTCGTTCATTTTTTAGCAAAGTGACTACTTGTATCCCTATATTGTTTGACGTCACCACGCTAAATTTAATATTCTGTTTGAAATCGTATGTAAGTATAACTTCAAAACAACATTAGCACTATTTAATTGACTGTGAACAATGTTGTACTTTGATAGTCATTGGCTGCTAATATGATTCAGAATTTGAAAATAATACTTTGCTGAAATTATATTATTAAGAAGAAAGTCTGAATGTGCGAATAAAAAACCAACATTACCTCAATATGCATTAGAGGGTGTGGAGCTTGTGTAATTGGAATAGTTTTGCCTCTGTTTTAAGGTGTGGTTTTGCAGTACTGACAATGGGAGCCATCATTTCCAGGTGGAAGGTGAGTGTTTCTCTCTATTTACCATTTCCCCACTTCCTTTCAGACATAATAACAATAATAATCTGAAATAATACTAATCAAGGGCCTCACGGTGGCGCAGTGGGTAGCACAATCGCCTCACAGCAAGAAGGTCGCTGGTTCGAGCCTCGGCTGAGTCAGTTGGCATTTCTGTGTGGAGTTTGCATGTTCTCCCCGTGTTGGCGTGGGTTTCCTCCGGGTGCTCCGGTTTCCCCCACAAGTCCAAAGACATGCGGTATAGGTGAATTGGGTAAGCTAAATTGTCAGTAGTGTATGAGTGTAAATGGGTGTGTATGGATGTTTCCCAGTGATGGGTTGTGGCTGGAAGGGCATCCGCTGCGTAAAAACATAGGCTTGGTAAGTTGGTGGTTCATTCCGCTGTGGCGATCCCAGATTAATAAAGGGACTAAGCCGAAAAGAAAATGAATGAATGAATACTAATCAATAATGTAAAACCTTGTTTCAACAGACCAAACCTTCCACTGTGGAACTGCTAGAGTCACTGGATAAGGTTTGTACACTGATATCCTTCACTGAGGTAAAGTTGGTTGAATATTCACACATCCATTCATTTAATGCTCCCTATATTGTTTACCATGCTACTTTTAAATATTCGGTCTGAATTAGCATGTAAGTATGACTTCAAAACAACATTAGCACTATTTTATTGACTGTGAACAATGTTGTACTTAGTCCCAATATGTCAATATAAAACCAACTTAACCTCAATATATATATCCTTCTGCCCTTTTAAAACCAGCAGGCTTCTTTCGGCCATTGTGACCTTATCACACTGTACAGAGCTGTATGTCATCATCTGAACCCTTGTACTGGCTGCGTTTCCTTGCTTTACTCATTCCTGGCTCTCCTCCCGAAGCCTCCGTCTATCTGGAGAGACTGTATTGACAGGACCATCTGTTCACTGGATTGCTGCGGTTGACCTTAACTGTCTGCTAGTGGTCACTGCTTTGGTTTAGAGTGAGCTGTAGGAGTACATTTGCAACTCCAGAGGGCTTTATGGTTAATATGACCCTGCACTTTCAACTGTAACTAACAGAGCTTATGCCCGCCATTCAATATTCACGTTCTGCATTATTTAGCATAGTCCGTGTTCCCCAGATATGTGTATATTTGAACAAAAAAAATCTATTAACTTACATAGTTGTTTCTAGTTGTATCAATTGGGTTCAATCATGTTCATCAGAAATTTGAACTTTAGTAAAGAAAAGACAGTTAACCAATGAAATAAGTCAGAATTATGTTTTTAATTGAAGTTTGAGAAAAATATATGAGAGGAAGTGTGAAGAATGCAAATGTTTTGGTTTTTAAATAAACATATATTCAACCTATACTGATGAAATAAGTTTAGTGCAGTTTCTTATTTACTTGTGTTGTTTGTATTTCTATGGCCAAATAGATTGTTTTTAATGGATACAACGCGATTTCTGCAACAGTAGAGCAGACTTATTACATAGAATAACAACTGATGTTTAAATGTTTAATTTTATCTCCCAAAAATGATATGCAACATCAAAGCCCTGTATTTAAAACATATAATTCAACAAAATAGTGATTGAGAGAATTCATGCATGTTTTAATGTGCTTTTTCTAAAAGATGTATAGATAATCTAGTAGTTTCAGTTCAGTAAATGCTCATCTTGAAATATTACTTACAAAATAAAAGTTATTTCTGTTTACTTTATAAACAATATAAACTCGTTAAAGACCTTATTTTTTAGACTTTAATTATACTAAATGGTGTTTTCTATTCCAAAACATCTGAACTTTCAATCAAATAATGTATGTTTTAAAGGGGACCTATTATGCTCCTTTTTACAAGATGTAAAATAAGTCTCTGATGTGCCTAGAGTGTGTATGTGAAGTTTCAGCTCAAAATACCCACAAATAATGTTTTATAACTCTTTGAAACTGATCCTTTTAGGCTTTGATCCTAATTGTGTCATTTTGGCAGTTGTCGCTTTAAATTCAAATGAGATTGTGCTCCCAGCCCTCTTTTTAAAAGGGGGCAGAGCTACAAATGCCTGTGTGTCAGCATAGTGGCAGATTAAAAAACAAAACATCCTGTGCTAATGAGGGAGAGATCGTCGATAATGGGCGGTGCTTTCCCCCTCTGATGACACGTACAAAGCAAAAATGTCAATCAAAGTGTTTCTGCAGACTGTTTTTATCAAGTGTATCAAGTATCAAGTGTATTCACAGACTGTTGCCACACAATTAAAAAGTGATTTCTGCATAATAGGTCCCCTTTAAACCAAATAATGTTAGAATCTAAAGCAAGTTAGGTTACTTTACAAAGCATTTTTCTTGCATTTAAAATAATGTCATTGCTTAAGATCTTGCAATATGGCATTATCACTTGCATTCACAGGACATAAAGGATCTGGAGGAGTTCCGTGCGAAGAACCAGCGTTTGCTGAAGTTATGGGTCGGCCGGCTTCTCTTCTACTCATCCGCTCTGTACCTGCTGACATGTCTGTGTGTTTATTACCTGTACTTCCCCCAGCAGTGGGGCGCTCGGCTCATCACTGCCCTGCCTCTGCTGGCCTTTCCTGCACTGTGAGTCACAAGCACTATTAATGGATTATGACTTTGTAGTAAGCATGCTTATTGTATTTCTGCTGTTAGTGCAGTTATGTTTTACAGTAGCTGTTTTACGTATTATATTACACATTGTACAGATATACACACCCTGGCTTAACGGAGTCGATGTTAGTACATAATTAGTAGTCTGAGTGATGTTTTCTCCTTTTATTTATAGAGTTTTGCTACTACGAAAGATGCTAATTTTCCTGTTCTCCAAACGCACAGAGAGAAACAGTAAGCTTGTGATGTTTGTTGTTTTCTTGTCTTGTTACATTTCTTTATTCTCAGTTGTATCTGTGTCTGTCTTATTTATTTAGGATGTTTTATAAATGTGTATGAATACATTTTTAAAAATAATTTATCGTCTTTTGATTGAGTAGGATTATAGATTTACTGATTCATGATTTTTTTTCTGTTTCAGATGACAAATTAGAAGATCTAAAAACGCAAAAACGGAAAATAGTAAGTGATTCGGGACAAATATGTTGTTTAAAGATTAAAGCTTGTTTGTGGGTACTCATATGTGACCCTAGACCACAAAAACAGTCTGATACGTCTGCAGGGGTATATTTTTGGGAATAGTCAATATTATATAATTTTTTAATGTCATAAATCATTAGAATATTAAATAAAGATCATGTTCCATGCAGATATGCTGTAAATATTCCGCTGTAACTACAGTAGTCAACATTTGAAGTGTATCAAAAAAGTTTGTCCTAGGAGAAGAATGGGTGTTGTTGAATAGTTTTAGCACAACTTTGAGGTTTTGATCCACTTCTAATGTTGACTACTGTACATCAAACTCACTTTTTTTTTTAATTATAAATGTAAGTTGCTAAGCACTTCATTTAGACGATTTAAAGGCAATTTTGTCAATATTTTGAATGTTTTTTTGTTTTTTTTAACCCTCAGATCCAGTTTTTTAAATAGTTATAGCATCTCAGCCAAATGTCTTATACCAACTGTAAAAAACATAATTTGATGTATTATAATTGACTCAATTTGCTCAAATACATGTACAGTTTACATATGTTGATGTGTTTAGTTGTGTACATTTGCTGATTTCCCTCCCCCTTTGTTTGTGATGGTTTGCTCTGCCTATATTAGACTGTTAAGTTAAATTACTGGGCATACGAGATGCGAAAGTGAAAGCAAGAAAGACGGAGCAAAAATGTTTTGAAAGGAGTTTATTGTTTTACTGCATGAGCATTCAGTACATTTTTAATTGGATGAATGAATGAAACCAGAGTAAATTATTTGCCGACTGATTTCCTGAAAATTCGTACACTACACTAACAAACCAAACATCATTGGAAATTTTAGATGGTGTATAAATGATGTACAAATCTCAATCTCAGTTTAAAAAAAAATACACTTTCGGAATGTTTAAAAAGATGTCTTCTGGAGGAATTTTAGAATATTTATCATTAATCAAACTAAAAGATTGTATATGACTCTTTTCAGTGTTGTTGTTATTTGTACAATGTATGTTAATTAAGAAAGATTTGATTGCATGTTATATATTGTATATTTAGTATAGGTTTTGCCATGAATCTATCCAATGCTGCTTATATGGCATTAAAACATAACTAAATTACACTTATGACTGCTTTTGTGGTCTAAGATCACCTATTATTTACAATGAAATTCTGCTTTTGTCAGCTTGAGGAGGTGATGGAAACGGAGACCTACAAAAATGCTAAACTCATATTGGAGAGATTTGATCCGGAGTCTAAAAAGAAAGCAGTAAGTACAAGTGATGTGATTGGATGAGGGACAGATGATTGGATTTATATTTGGAGATATAGTGTATTTAAGTTTAATGTATGATTTGTCTTTACAGGAAGCAGAAGCCACTCCAGTCAGACCCCACATGACCCCTAGACCAGGACAAGGTTTGTCTTTTTTTTTTTTTTTTTTTAATTGGATTGTGTTTAGGGGTGGCTAAGTTTTTAGCACTATTGCCTTACACCAAGAAGGTCAGTGGTTCGAGTCCCGGCTGGGCCAGTTGGCATTTCTGTGTGGAGTTTGCATGTTCTCCCTGTGTTCACGTGGGTTTCCTACGGGTGCTCTAGTTTCCCCCACAGTCCAAAGACATGCGCTGTAGGTGAATTGGATGAACTAAATTGGCCATAATGTATGAGTGTGTGTGAATGACAGAGGGTATGGGTGTTTCCCAGTACTTTGTTGCAGCTGGAAGGGCATCCGCTGTGTAAAACATATGCCGGAATAGTTGGTGGTCCATTCCGCTGTGGCGACCCCTGATATTGTGTTCATGTTTTTTCCTATATGCATAATGTGTGCTATACTTTCATTATCTCCAGAGCTACGGCAGAGGCATGTTGCCATGGCTACTCCAGGCCCAGTACTCGGCCCCTTGTCTCCAGGAGCCACACCACTCCGTACCGCCCCAGGGGGACCTCCAGAGAAAGGGTTAGCTGGGTCTGCATCCACCCCTGCAGGAGCCAGTCAAGCAGAAACACCACAACAAATGATGAGACGAAGCATGAATCCATATTCTCCAGGACCTGGATCAGGTTTGGTGCTCTCATAACTGTGGTATATGCTGTATATGCATCCTTAAAGTCTTTGCACACTGAAGTCTGAAATTTCCGTATGCATTTTTTTCCGTATTTTGTATTTTTTTCATCCGCCACATTCTGTCTTTATATTAATTTATGCACTGTGTTTGGCATAAAGTGATCTGTTCTGTTCAGGTGATGGCATTCAATACTTTGCCTTCCGCTTGTACGGTGACTCTGAACCGTGAAAACACCTCTCAAACACTATTTCGGATGGAAAAAATGAAAAAATCTAACCCAATTCAAAAAATTTTATGACTGCTGGAAGTTCCTGGGTTTGTGAGGTCATTTTTTTTTTTGCGTGCGAAAATTATGGACGACAATTTCAGATTCAGTGTGCAATAACCTTACCTTTCCATCAATAAAATACTTGATAATTTATCAGTTACATCATATTTTACATTATTAGATTAAAACATTATAAAACCAAATCTCCACTACTACTAAATCTGCTATCCAACTGTTACCAAATACATTCAGGCAGTAACCACAATGTTGCGCATTTGTAGTTATAAAAACTTTTTAAATGCTATATTTGAATTTGTGCATTAGTATATTATAATTGTACTGTAAGAAAAATGAGATTGAGATGTGCTGAAGAGCAGGGATGGAGTTTATGAAAATGGCTTAATATTTTGTATCAAAATACTTTAGTGTCTTGTATTTTTGTATTTTTAAAATACTGTAAAATACTTTGTTTCCCAGTGATGGGTTGCAGCTGGAAGGGCATCCGCTGCGTAAAACATATGCTGGATAAGTTGACGGTTCATTCCGCTGTGGTGACCCCTGTTTAATAAAGGGACTAAGCCGAAAAGAAAATGAATGAATGAAAATACTTTGTAAGAAGTCTACATTGGTCCTTTCTCAGTTATTTGCCAAGGCTTGAGATAAGACTAGAAAATTGAAGAATACTGAAGAAGTTGATCAATGCTTGGAGTATGGATGGAAATTATGCATCACATATAAAGAAAGTAACAGACAGATAGTAGGGGTAGATTCGGGAGCAAGTCAAAATAAGACAGGAAAGTAAGACACACAACATAAAGTCCTACAGTGGCGATACCTACAATACTTCATTGGCTGTTTCAAATGCCAGTAGCTGATCTGCACATTCTGCAGGTGCTCTTTATAGTTAATTAAAAACTTAGACATAGTTAATCAGTATAAAACAAAAATATTGAATAATACTCCAGTCTACAGACTGGTCGAAAACTTCCAACTCAGGTTTTATGGCAGCAAAAACAGAGAGCTATTTTTTTTTTTTTTTTAGATATCATCACCTTAGAATTATAAGGTTTTATCTGACATTTTTGTCAAAATTGAGTTATTCACATATTCTTATTAAACGACAACTTATTTACATTGTGATGTTTTTTTATAAGTTGTTTACATTTTAAGACTTTTTATTTAAAAAACAAAAAAGGTTTTGTCTACAAAGTCGAACTCTAGCTTCGCTCTATAAGGCTCTTTCTGTGAGCCAATCAGCATTTCGAATGCACTCACGAGGACCAATCAGGATCAGCTTTCTTTGAAATTCCGCCAGACTGCTCCGTTGACAGCGGGAAAGACCTGAAAGAAACACAAAATCAGAAGCGACTAAATAATGCCACACCATATAAAATTGAGCAGAAACCTGAAATGTGTGTAAATGTGATGATTTAGAAGCATTTTTTGACGTTGAGATTAAATGTTAAATTTTACATTTTTGAAAAAGAAACAGTTATTAAAAAATGTAATATTAAATGTGAAATATTTGTATTTGTGTATTTATAGTCAGTGAGACATTTTTCAGTGTTTATTAAACTCATTTGCTCATTGTCTGTTTTCTTTTAAAGTCTTTAAATTTGCCTTGAAGGGCAAATACTTAAATGAATTCATAGGGCATATAATTCAATAAATATAATTCATATTAAGTATATAATTCATATCAATTACATAAAATTAACAGCTGCACTGGACAAAATATTTAGCACAGCCTTGTATGCTTAATTTCATCCTAAAACATTAATTAAATGTTATAGAAAGCAGAAAATGTAACTTTCTCAAACATCAACATATTGTTACAACACCAATTTTCTATTTTTAAATTAAATTAATAAGCAGACTGATTGTATTTCTTGAAAAGTAATGCTTCAATTAATGATCTGCCAGATAGAACCTTAAAATTTCAAGCAGAAAATGACTTTTTAGAATCAGAAGGTTCAATCTGCATTTGCCCTGTTTTTTTTTTTGTGAGAATTTTGATAATTTACATTTAGAGTACATTTAGTGTCTCTGTCATGTTAATGTATGAAAGAGAACTTTTATGCACATATTGTTTGCTATGTGGAATGCAAATCTTTTAAGCTCAATATCTCAAAATCATTTAGAACGCAGATAGAACCCTATAATTCTAAGGCGACGATATGTAATTACAAACTTTTATTTTGGATGTAATGACGTTGTAATATGAGATGTAATATGTAACTACAAACTTTTATCTTGTGTGCAATTATTGTCGTTACATTGTAATTACTGTCATTACATTGTAAATACATTGTTATAACATTGTAATTACAGCTATTGTAGGAAGTGTTTTTGTATATTTCATGTACAGTATTTGTGTTATAGTTATATACATATACACAGTACACATGTAATGTAATTACAAACTTTTATCTTGGATGTAATTATGTCGTTACATTGTAATTACATTGTGATTACGTTGTAATTACATCTAAGATTTACAAACCTGCTTGTGTATTTCATGTACAGTGTATTTATAGTTATATGCTTAAATATGCACAGTACACATGTATGTAATATGTAATTACAAACTTTAATCTTGATTTATAAACATGTTTGTACGTGTGCAATTACTGTCATTACAATTGTACTGTCGTGTAATTACATATGTCATTACATTGTAATTACATTGTAAATATATTGTAGTTACATTCAAGATAATGTTTATAAACGTAAATGTTTCGTTGTATATTTCATGTACTGTATTTGTGTATTTATAGTTATTTACGTAAATATACACTACACATGTAATGTAATTACAAACTATTATCTTGAATGTAATTACATTGCTATTGCGTTGTAATTACATCCCAGATAATATTTATCAATGTGTTTCTTTGTATATTTCATTTACAGTGTATTTATAGTTTATACTTAAATGTACACAGTACACATGTATGTAATATGTAATTACAAACTTTTAAACGTTGTTACATTGTAATTACACTGTAGTTACATCTAAGACAATATATATAAATGTAAACGTGTTTTTGTATATTTCATGTGCAGTATTTTTAAATTATAGTTATATACGTAAATATACACAGCACACATGTAATATGTAATTACAAACTTTTGTCTTGGATGTAATTATTATGTCGTTACATTGTAATTGCATCCAAGATAATATTTATAATTGTAAATATTTCTTTGTATATTGCATGTACAGTATTTGGATATTCATAGTTGTATACGTAAATATACACAATACACATGTAATTACAAACTTATCGTGTGCAATTACTATGTCATTACATTGTAATTACATTTCTATTACATTGTAATTACATCCAAGATAATATTTATAAACGCGTTTCTTTGTATATTTCAAGTACAGTATTTTTGTATTTATATGTAAATATACACAGTACATATGTAATTACAAACTTTGATTTTGGATGTAATGACATTGTAATTACATTGTTATTACATCCAAGATAATATTTATAAATGTAAATGTTTCTTTGTATATTGCATGTACAGTATTTGGTTATTTACAGTTGTATACGTAAATATACACAGTACACATGTAATTATAAACTTAATTACTATGTCATTACATTGTAAGTACATTGCTGTTACATTGTAATTACATCCAAGATAATATTTATAAACTTAAATGTTTCTTTGTATATTTCATGTATAGTATTGGTGTATTTTTATGTAAATATGCACAGTACATATGTAATTATCTTTTATTTTGGATGTATTTACATTGTCATTACCTTATAATTACAATGTAATAACATTGTAATTATGTTGTTATAACATTGTAATTACATCTATGGTAGTATTGGAAATGTTTTGAAAAACTTTTCTTGGATGTAATTACTATGTCATTACATTGTAATTACATTGTGATTACATTCAAGCTTTACAAACCTGTTTGTATATTTCATGTACAGTGTGTATTTAAATGTTTCTTTCTTAGAGTATTTGGTTATTTAGAGTTGAATACGTAAATATACATAGTACACATGTTAAATTACAAAATTAATTAATGTCATTACATTGTAATTACATTGCATTGCTATTGCATTGTAATTATATCCAAGATAATACTTATAAACTTAAATGTTTCTTTGTACATTTCATGTACAGTATTTGTGTATTTATACGTAAATATGCGCAGTACAAATGTAATTACAAACTTTTAGTTTGGATGTAATTACTATGTAATAACATTGCAATTACATTGTTATAACATTGCAATTACATTGTTATAACATTGCAATTACATCTATGATAGTATTGTAAATGTCTTTTTCTATATTTCACGTACATTGTTTTATATTGTGTATTGAAGAGTACAGTTCCAAAAAAATCTAGAAATAACTAAAACTGGAGATTTTAGTAGTTTTCAGAAATTGTGATTTTTACATTGAGTATTGAAGATTTCAAATGTAAACATTTTGAAATAAGACTTTTAAGAGATGGTGGCAATTTTCACAATCAAGAGATATAGTATAATATTCCAACTCATTATCTGCATTGAATGATTTTACAGTGATTAATGGAATCATCTTCAAGACAATACTTTCTGTATGAAATATGTACAAATCCTATACTAAAATCAAAGAGAAACACAAGTTACATTTTTTATGTTTAGTAGAAGTGAATGCTTTGATAGAGAAGCTGACTTAAACTTGCTCAGAGAAACGCTGTTGCTGTCAAACATTTTTTACTTCACTAAGCCAGTTTAATGGTGAAGGGATTGATCCAATAGGCCTATTGATAGAAGATTTGCGAAGAAATTTCATGCTCCCTTGTAAACGTATTTTGTAGTATTTTCAAAATACAAAAACACAGTATTTTATTTTGTGGCTGCTGTATTTTGTAGTTTATTTTGAAACACTTAAAATTGAGGTATTTTATATTTTATTTTAAAATACATTTCAATGTGTTTTTGCCCATCCTTGCTGAAGAGTAAATGTAAAAACAAAATTGGTCATTCCAAAGATTTATGATTAATTTAGTTTCCCTGCAGAACTCAAAATAAAGTTATTTTAAGCAGTGTTTACTTTGTTGACGCCCATTATATGGACAAAAACAAACAATCACTGAGACATTTTTCAAAGCAACTTATTTTATGTTTCACAAGAAGAAAGTCATACAGGTTTGCAATGACACGAGGGTGAGAAAATGAAGTGAGAATTTTCCATTTTAAGTAAATATTTTACAGTTTAAGCATGTATAAAGACTCCCAGCCAGCTTTGTCCTTAAGGATTTATGCATTCCTCACTAAATCAGTACTTTCTGGGACTTTAAAACAGACTTGTGTTGGATTTTTTAAATAACCAATCAGACATGTTTCTGTTGATCTTATAACTGTTGTAGCCAATTAGATGCCTTTATATTAGTCAACACAATGTGCACTCACTGATGTAATTCTACATTTTTTCTGTAATAATATAGATGTTTTCGTAATAATATTGTAAGAAATTTTCTGTAATGATACTGCAACCCTAAACTGTAGTGAGTTCCATTGGTACTCTTTTTTTTAATTTAAGCTTTAACAGTTATTCTGAATGATTGAAGTAATTCGTTAAATTTTAGTATTTGACATAAAAGACAACACAGATGCAGTTATTTTAATATTAATAATTATAAAAATTGCTCTTACAAAGGTTAAAATGCTCCTAGAAGTCACTTGCAGGGGAAAAATTGCCCTTTAGAGAAATATTAATGAGACATTTGTGAAAAATCATTTATCCAATATATTTTATTGCAAATTCCTATATTTGCAGATTTGTGATATGTATTGATCATTACAGGTATGCGTCCCCCTGGCCCCCCTCTCGCTCGACCCATCCTTCCAAGAGAGCGTGGCGCTGTGGACAGAGTCATTGAGTATCTGGTGGGAGATGGACCTCAAAACAGGTATTAAACCAGTGTAATATTCAAGAGAAACCTGAATTCTGTCAGTTGACGTGAGAATGATTGGTCTTTATTCTCATGCTTTTAGATATGCGTTGATTTGCCAGCAGTGTTTTTCCCACAACGGTATGGCCTTGAAGGAGGAATTTGAGTTTGTAGGTAAGAGTCTTGCTTGCAGATGTATATGAAGTTAAAATTGTTAGACACTAGTATTCAGCTTAAAGTGCAATTTAAAGGCTTAACTGGGTTAATTAGGAAAGTAATGTAATTATGCAAGTCATTGGACAACAGTGGTTTATTCTGTAGCCTATCAAAAAATATTGACCGTAAATTTTTTTTTATAAAATTTGAAACCTGCTTTAATTCCAGCCAAACTAAAAGAAATAAGACTTTCTCCAGAAGTAAAAACTATTATAGGAAATAACTGTGAAAATGTCCATGCTCTGTTAAACAGCACTTGGGAAATATTTGAAAAAGGATTCAAATTTCACAGGAGGGCTAATCATTTTGACTTCAACTGTGTATATATACAGTAGTGATAAAGTTAGGACACTACATTAAATTCCAATTCTCCATATCAGGACATAAAAAAATCATTGGCAGGTCTTAAAATGTGGATAATAAAACCTCAGTTGACCAACAACATATAACATTAACAAAAATACGTCAGGAACTGCTAATGTCTTAAATGATCATCAGCTGAAGCTTTTGCAGTATGTTGGCCTGAAACCTTCGTGTGTGTGTGTGTATGTGTGTGTACACAAATGCTGTGGCGAGAGCTGTGCAAAAAACCTCAAACTCAGAAAATGATTGCTTTAAGTAATTACTGCTAAAAGTGGATCTACAGGCTTCTGAATCATAGGGTGTCCTTAGTTTATCACCCATGGCTTTTCAATCTTTGCTTTATTTTTGTTAAAGGGCACCTATGATGAAAAACATCTTTTGTAAGCTGTTTGGACAGAACTGTGTGTAGGTATAGTGTGTCCACTGTCATATTGGAGTGATATAAACCCAAAAAGTCTTTTTTTTAAATTTCCTGACGTTAAAATAGGACCCAAATTCCAGTGATTTTGAGGCCTGCCATAACGTGATGTAGGAGTGTGGTTTTCCCCGCCCACCGAATTGATTGACAGGCGCCATGTTTCTATAATAACACATATACACATGTCCACAGAACATTTTCTTTGCAAATAAACTGGGATTAAAATATTTTTTCCAACTCTCTGTGATTTTTGTAAGTTTTATAAGTTTAAAACGTTTTTAAAACAGCATGTTTGTAATAAAGACAGTAAAATCGCTACGTAATTCTTAACCGCTATAATCACCACGCCCGCATGGTGTTAGTAAACGCTAATATGTGTGTGTATGTGCGTGTGTGTGTGAGTGAGTGTGTGTACTGGAAATGGCATTTGTGTGAGACTCATCATTTCAGAAAAGCTTGAATAAACTCCACCACAAATACATGAAATAAACTTACTTAGTATTTTTGACTAATAAACTGTAATTCAGCTTCATCCAAGTCTCTCTCTGTCACTGACTGCTGTTTATCTGACGTAACGCATGATGAGAAGCAGACGCACGTGGGAACGTTGGGCGGGGAGAAGCGGCTCATTTTCATTGAAAGCCACAGGCTACAAAAAGAGCTACACTGTACACTGAAATTGGCAAATTCTGGAGGCTATAATAAATAATCTGATGGGTATTTTTAGCTAAAACTTTACAGACACATTCTGTAGACACCAAAGGCATATCTTACATCTTGTAAAAGGGGTAAAATAGGTGCCCTTTAAATAAATAATGACATAGTTGTTCATCAGTGGCTTTATTTTCCAGATTTTAAGACCTGCCAAGGACTAAATTTTTTGTTTTGATATGGAAAACTATGATGTTCATTAGGGTGTCCTAACTTTTTCCCATGATTGCGTATTCATGCAATGTTTTATGTTACAGCTTTCCGTTGTGCTTATTGCTACTTCATGAACCCTGCGAGAAAAACCCGTCCCCAGGCCCCCAGACTCCCAGAATTCAGTTTTGAGCGCAGGCTTCGCTCTGAATCCCCTGAAACGCAATCTTCTGCTGCCACAGAGACACCGGAGGACAGCGACGCCCCTGAAGGTATTTCATGCATCTGACAGTCACTGACATCATAATCAAAATCATCTAAAAACAAAGTCATTGTCATCACGCCATTTGTCCAAAACTGCACTCCCGGAGGAGACGAGGAGTGCAAGCAATGTTGCAGTTTTGAAGAAGTCATTTACATTCATCATTGGTATGCTAGTGTTATGTGTGAATGTTGTTTTTCTGTTTTGTCAATATGTTTTTTTTTTAGACCGTATTGTCTCGGCTCGCTCCACTCATGTTTCTCACTCTGGCACCCCCTGGAGTAAAGTTCATAGTTTCAAGAGAATTCACACAGGTCCCAGAACCAACTCACAGACACACACTACTTACACATACACTACCATTCAAAGGTATGGGGTCATCAAGATGTTTTAAAAATATATTTAAATGTATCTTATACTCACAAAAGGCTGCATTTATTTGATTAAAAATACAGTAAAACCATCATGTAATGATGATATAAAATAACAGTTATATTCATTTAGCATATTTTAGGATCCATTTATGAATAGAAGCATAAAAAAAAGACTGTACATTCAGGCTGCACAATATATCGAAAAATGATTGTGATAATAGTACATGCAATATCCATATCGCAGGCAAGTGCAATAAATTAATTTTAAGTGCCAAGCATTTGTGTGATACATGCATAGGTTGTTTATCCAGATGGGGCCTTTATCTTTAACCCCGCCTCTCCAGTAGGTGCTGTAAGGGGAACATAGAGCTGAAAATAAATACTAATGCTGGGAGACGAGAGAGGAAAATGACAACAGCCAATAAGAGTCAGAATTTCCGCTGAGGTTTTCAGTCATTCGTGGTGTTGTAAAATCTAAATGTTTACACCTTGACATAGTTTTTTTCAAATTGAATTAAAAATATGTATTACCAGTTTAAGTATGATCATAACATAATTAATGTATATAAACATATATTTTTTTTAATTGCTGCTAAAATAGCATTTTGCAAGTCAGTTATATTGTAAGAAATTTCGTTATTGCAACACTCAACAACAATATTGCATATTTTCCAAGTATTGTGCAGCCCTACTGTACATCTAAAAAAAAACTGTAGCATTATTAATCGCCCATTTTATGTTGACTTGTTCAATTGTGTTAAAGCAAATATCTAAACTATAACAAGCAAAAACAAAAATAGCCAAATAGATTTGATCATGTAGACATAGTCAAGACAATCTGCGAGTTCAACGAGAACAAGAAGAAAAAGTGATTTAAGCTACTTTTAACATGGTGTGATTATTGGTTCCAGACAAACTGGTTTAATTAGTTCAGAAACTGCTGATCTACTGGGATTTTAATGCACAGCCATCTCATGAAGGTTTACAGAGAATAGCGCAAAAAATATAGCAAATATCCAGCGAGCAGCAGTTCTGTTTGGTGAAAAATGCCAAAGGAGAATGACCAGGCTCGTTCAAGCTGAAAGAAAGGCAAGAAATATCGACTTGTTACACTCGAGGACTGCAGAATGAACACATTAAACCTTGAAGCAGATGAGCTACAACAGCAGAAAAAGAGCACCAGTGAGATAAGCCACTCCTGTCAGATAAGAACAGAACAAAGGCTAAAATTGGCAGACGCTCAACAAAAGTATCTAAATGTTGCCTGGTCTCATGTGTTTTGATTTCTGCTACGAAATTAGTTGGTTTGGTCAGAATTTGGCTAAAACAATATGAAAGTGTGGATGCTTCCTGCACTGTATAGTTTAATGGTGTGGATTAGGTTTTCATGATACTGGGAAAATATGCAATATTGTTGTTGAGTGTTGTGATATTTCTTGTGATATTAAATTTCCCTAGAGAATTGCTACTTTTATTAACAATTGTTAAAAATATATGACGATCACACTAAAGTAATAAGGTAGTGGATATTTTTCCAAATCTAATTAAATCTAATTAAGGCTAAAAAAAATAAAAAAATACTCTGCAGATATTCTTATTCTTATTTGTTGTTGTCATTTTCCTCACTCGTCTCTACTCCCACCATAAGTATATATTTAGTAATAGCATAATCACACTTACCTGGGAGGCAGATATAAAGTAAAAAGTAAGGCCCTATCTGATTGGTCAAATTTGTTTAAGCAAACTTTGCATGCAACACAAATGCTTGTCACATAAAATAAATGTAACTTATTGCATCTCTAATAATTAATGTCAATCGCATATACTATTATTGCGAAAATTATACATTTTAGTGTATATTTTTTGTCCACTTAGTACAAACCGAGGATCATTTAAACACCC
The DNA here is from genome assembly GCA_903798115.1 of Danio jaintianensis. Classification (NCBI taxonomy): domain Eukaryota; kingdom Metazoa; phylum Chordata; class Actinopteri; order Cypriniformes; family Danionidae; genus Danio; species Danio jaintianensis. The sequence continues at coordinate 6,867,111 of CAIGQV010000919.1, forward strand.
CAGTCTACTAGAGCAGTGTTTCCCAACCCTGTTCCTGAAGGCACACCAACAGTACACATTTTCAACCTCTTCCTAATCAAACACACCTGAATCAACTCATCGGAACATTAGAAGAGACTCCAAAACCTGAAATGAAGGGGTCAGATAAGGGAGGCATCCAAAATATGTACAGTCGTGGCCAAAAGTTTTGAGAATGACACAAATATTAGTTTTCACAAAGTTTACTGCTAAACTGCTTTTAGATCTTTGTTTCAGTTGTTTCTGTACTGTACTGAAATATAATTACAAGCACTTTATACGTTTCAAAGGCTTTTATCGACAATTACATGACATTTATGCAAAGAGTCAGTATTTGCAGTGTTGGCCCTTCTTTTTCAGGACCTCTGCAATTCGACTGGGCATGCTCTCAATCAACTTCTGGGCCAAATCCTGACTAATAGCAACCCATTCTTTCATAATCACTTTTGTCACAGTTTGTCAGAATTAGTGGGTTTTTGTTTGTCCACCTGCCTCTTGAGGATTGACCACAAGTTCTCAATGGGATTAAGATCTGGGGAGTTTCCAGGCCATGGACCCAAAATTTCAACGTTTTGGTCCCCGAGCCACTTAGATATCACTTTTGCCTTATGGCACGGTGCTCCATCGTGCTGGAAAATGCATTGTTCTTCACCAAACTGTTGTTGGATTGTTGGAAGAAGTTGCTGTTGGAGGGTGTTTTGGTACCATTCTTTATTCATGGCTGTGTTATTGGGCAAAATTGTGAGTGAGCCCACTCCCTTGGATGAGAAGCAACCCCACACATGAATGGTCTCAGGATGCTTTACTGTTGGCATGACACAGGACTGATGGTAGCGCTCACCTTTTCTTCTCCGGACAAGCCTTTTTCCAGATGCCCCAAGCAATCGGAAAGGGGCTTCATCGGAGAGTATGACTTTGCCCCAGTCCTCAGCAGTCCATTTGCCATACTTTTTGCAGAAGATCAATCTGTCCCTGATGTTTTTTTTGGAGAGAAGTGGCTTCTTTGCTGCCCTTCTTGACACCAGGCCATCTTCCAAAAGTCTTCGCCTCACTGTGCGTGCAGATGCGCTCACACCTGCCTGCTGCCATTCCTGAGCAAGCTCTGCACTGGTGGCATTCCGATCCCGCAGCTGAATCCTCTTTAGGAGAAGATTCTGGCGCTTGCTGGACTTTCTTGGACGCCCTGAAGCCTTCTTAACAAGAATTGAACCTCTTTCCTTGAAGTTCTTGATGATCCTATAAATTGTTGATTTAGGTGCAATCTTAGTAGCCACAATATCCTTGCCTGTGAATCCATTTTTATGCAATGCAATGATGGCTGCACGCGTTTCTTTGCAGGTCACCATGGTTAACAATGGAAGAATAATAATTTCAAGCATCACCCTCCTTTTAACATGTCAAGTCTGCCATTCTAACCCAATCAGCCTGACATAATGATCTCCAGCCTTGTGCTCGTCAACATTCTCACCTGAGTTAACAAGACGATTACTGAAATAATCTCAGCAGGTCCTTTAATGACAGCAATGAAATGCAGTGGAAAGTTTTTTTTCAGGATTAAGCAAATTTTCATGGCAAAGAAGGATTATGCAATTCATCTGATCACTCTTCATAACATTCTGGAGTATATGCAAATTGCTATTATAAAAACTTAAGCAGCAACTTTTCCAATTTCCAATATTTATGTAATTCTCAAAACTTTTGGCCACGACTGTACTGTTGGTGTGCCTCCAGGAACAGGGTTGGGAAACACTGTACTAGAGTATCGTTGCTGACCATATCCATCCTTTTATGATCACAGTGTGTTCATTTTGTGAAGACTACTGTACTTCCAGAAGGATAACGTACCACATCATAAAACTCAAATCATCTCTATCTGAATTCTAGAACATATAGGATATGGTAGAATGGAAGATTTACATCATCAAGCAGCCAACATATCTTCTCAACACCATTCTTTACTTGATAGAACCATTAATATGTTCTCCTTAAAATGTATTGACCCCAAACATTTGAACTGTAGTGTACACACTGCATGATGCTGAAATTCTTGACTTTTTGGGTACTATGGGTGAAAAAAAAAAATCATGACTAGGGTGCGAATTATACACTGACTACATTGACCCCCCCTTATACACGGGGGGTCAAGTTTTTCGATTATGTTTGATAGTATTCCTCAGTGAACCAAATTTATATTTTTAATTAAATTACATCTAATTTATTAATCAAACTTGTTATTATGTTTTCACTATTTTGAGGCATATTGAGTGGTTCTCAATGACATTTGTGATATTAAATAAACGGTTTGCATTCCTGCACCTATTAATGGATGACCATGAAAGACTGCACATGTTTTTATTTTACTGTTTAACTTCCATGTGCATGCCAGTGTATAATAAAATACAAACAATGCATCTACTTTTACACCTACAAATGCCTATTTTACAAGAAACATGTTTTGTGAACACTTATGCTGTCTGTTGGTTCTCAAAATTTGCCGGTTTCAAACCGCTGAATGAATATTTTTGGCACCAAAATGCATTCACATGGTATGAACCATTATAGGGGTGGGCAAATGTATATGTAAGTTATCTATTATTTTAATTATTAATATTATTTACGATACAGATCAGAGAAAAATATTTCTTAACTATTAAAGGGCAGACCCCCCCCAATACATCTTGTTTTGATGTTCTTCAGGGGGGAATCAATTGTTAATTAGGGGGGTCAGACCCCCCTGTAATTCGCACCCTGATTATGACCACAGTTCTTTCCTATTCTCAGACAAGTCTCAAACAAAAAATCATCCAACACAGTAATCACGATTACAAGCCGGGAAAGTGTGCATTTGTGTGTGTGTTTGTCTATATTCAAAATATCTTCTAATATATATTCAATCTGTTATATCTGATCTTGTATTTGCTTTTAGTGGAGTATCCTGCATTTTTGACATTCCACTTTTATGGACATAGTTTGTGGCGCAATGCTATATGTAGGCCTGTCACGATATCTATTTTTTGTCATACGATATATTGCACCAAAATATATTGTGATAAACTATATTGTCATTTTAAGACCATTTCATGCCACTCATTATATAATGCCAGAATGACAATATAATAGCATCACAATGCAAGTACACTCTTACAAAGACACATAATATTTTATTCTAAAGAATGTTTTATTTAATTAGAGTCATTTTAACAATTTAATAATCAGGCATTGGAATCAGAATGTGAAAACGTGTATCCTAAATGAATAATAATAAATGTTAACAAAAAAGTGCAAGGTAAAAAGTAACAGAGGCTGCGATATCTGCTACCAGGTCTATTTTCAGTCGTCAGGCACCCACATGAAAATACTATAGTAATGTATAGTAAATATCATAGTGTTGTTTTAACCATACTGACACCTCCAATAGAGATAGAGATGTTGCACAATCAGCTTAAATGTTGCCAGAATTGTTTATGTATGGGCGATATATATTGCATCACCAAAAATGATTCCATGTGTTGTGCGATAAGTCGATTTATTGATTATTGTGACAGGCCTTGCTATATGCAATATTAATTCGAACAAAATGTTTAACTACCGAATGTCTAAAATGCTGAATATGATCTGATAATGTTTTAAAAGTGTTAATGCATGGTTTGTTGATTACATTTGATCCCTTTTAATTAACAATCGTCTTATTTACAGTCTTGATAATGTATGTTGTGCTCCTTTTAAACGTGCTTTATCATACTGAGTGAACATTACCACAAATTATGCATTAACAGGTCTTGCGCACTCTCAAATATCCACAACAGTGCCACGGCATTTAAGAGTGAATTAAAATAATTGTATTTCATCATTTAATTTTATCAGACGACATGGAAAGAACTACATCAGCTGACCCTCAGGACCCGGCAGCTGAAGAGGCTCCTGTCCCGCATGAATCAGAAACTGAAGAGTCACAACCTCAGGACGTCCCGCATGAAGAGGCTGAAGCTCTGGAGGAACAAAAGAAAGAGGATGAATCAAACTAAACCATGTTAACAGGAGCTTCTTTGGGGGGGGGTTGAGCTTCTTCACTCTAGTGCATGTTAATTTAGTACATCTTTCGAATTCTGGAGGCCACTGTATGTTTTTACTGCTAATTTATTTATATATGCACTACAAGGTTTACATAATGGGCTAAGTGGCATACCACAGTACAGTAATAGAAATGGTGTGGTGATTGGTGATGACCACAGTACCCGTGCATGGTTTGTGTATGAAGGTGATATAACAAAACTAACTCCTGTTTTTATAGTATTTTTGCAGTGTTAAGAGGAATTATTTAATAGTAAATAAGGATAAAACTTGTAGCAGGATAAGTTTAGCTATCTTTGTGTTTACAGGGTTATTTGAAAGTGCAAGCTGAACAAAAATACACTCTTTGTTGCTGGAATTGTTGCTCTGATATGAGGAGTGATGCTTTTTTTTGCCAAATACACTATTTTGACTCTTCAATATTTATTTTAGGTTTAATTGATTTTTATTTTTGTGACCAATAGTTAGTTTACACAGCAATTGGTTACTTAAAGTGAGTAAACCTTTAGCTTAAAAAGCGACAAGTTGACTTTACTTAAAAAGTAAGTAAATCTGTTGTACCTTGGAGATGTTAAGTTGACTTAATTTTTATAATTATGCACATAGATTGCTTACTTAATACCTTTAATGCAATGGATTTACTCACTTTTAAAGTAAAGTCACCTAATTGTTTTAAAAAGCAATGGGTTTACTCACTTTTTTTTAAGTAAAGTCGACTAATAGCTTTTTACATTGTGCTCATTTGTGTACAATTCAACTGTCTTGTGCCTTTCTGGTTAGGAATATGTCTGGGACTTAATGCACAGTTTACAAGAGAGCAAAATCTGTCAAAATAACTTGTTGTTGTTCATAAGATGTTTTCTTTATTGGTGTTTGCGCTTTATTTGTCAGCTGATGTCAGGATTTAACCTGGAATTTGTTCATGAACAACAACAAAAAATCACAGCATCATAGTTTTTTTAGCATCATAGTTATTTCATGTTCATGTGGATTGATTTTGTCTGAATAGCAACTCAAAATGTTTGTGCTTTGAGGCCAGAATTATTCATTTGTTCTTGTTTGTAAGTACTTGCAAGTTGCTGTGCACATGTCTGCTGCATTACAGACTGTATGATGCCAATAAATGTTCATTTTCTAAAGCATGATTCTTTAAATGTTGTAATTACATGAGTAGAAAAATAAAGGCCTGCGGTGACACGGTGGCTCAGTGGTTAGCACTGTCACCTCACAGCAAGAAGGTCGCTGGTTCGAGTCCTGGCTGGACCAGTTGGCATTTCTGTGTGGAGTTTTGCATGTTCTCCCCGTGTTCGTGTGGGTGTCTTCCGCTCTACATGCGGTACAGGTGAATACAGGTGTATGTGTGTGAATGAGTGTGTATGGATGTTTTCCAGTACTGGGTTGCAGCTGGAAGGGCATACGCTATGTAAAACATATGCTGGATAAGTAGGCGGTTTATTCTGCTGTGGCGACCCCAGATGAATAAAGGGACTAAGCCGAAGGAAAATTTATAAATAATTGGTGGTTCATTCCGTTGTGACGACCCCTGATAAATCAGGGACTAAACCGAAGGAGAGTGAGTGAGTGACTTATAATTATTTATATATTATATATCCAAACAGGTTTGAATTGTCAAATAATATTATAATGGCTTCAAAATTTAACATTTTCATTTAAATATGTACATATAGACCATTTTGAGGGATGTAAACAAAAACAATGGTCCCAATGTATTTCCTGTTTTACATTTTTAATTTCTATAGCTTCCGAGAATCCAAAAAGAGCCACATATTGATAAATAATGTTATAAGAGCTGTTTTAACATTAAGTTATGATTGAATTGCCTCTTGTTACAGTTATGAAATAATTTGATAACAAGCAGGAGATGTTCATGGGCCAATGACATGACCACATTGAAATGGTCTATAACTTAAATCAAGTGAACTCCCTCTCTTTTTATTTATTTATTTTACTGCGCTTCAGAAAGAAAAACACATGAAATGCAGATTAAATGGATAAATCACCCAAAATGCAAATGTACTCACTATTTACTCACCCTCAACTGTTTTGAGTTTGCTTATTCTGTTGAACACTAAAGTATAGAGCTAAACCCGGTCACCATTGACATCCATAGTAGGACAAACAAATACTACGGAAGACATGGTTACAGTTTTTCAGCATTCTTCAAAATATCTTATTTTTTGCATTCAACAGAAAACTAATGAAACTCAAATACATTTGTGACAAGTGAAGGGTGAGTAGGCTAGCTAAATGATGACAGACTTTTATTTTTTTGGGTGAACTACCCCTTTAAAACTGTTCTTTTACATCTGTTAGGATAACGTCAACTATGATTAAGCTGACTTTGAAATTAAACCATATATATATGTGTGTGTGTGTGTGTGTGTACGTGTTTTTGTGACATGTCAGGACACAAATCTGTATAATGACATAGGTATGACACAGGTATTACAAAAAGGAGGTGAAATATGAGGACACAGCTGATGTCCTCATTTCTCAAAATGCTTATAAATCACACAGAATACGTTTATTTCAGAGAGTAAAGCTGTACACTGTTTCCTGTAATGGTTGGGTTTAGGGGTAGGGTGGGGTTAGGCCAATACTAAATACGGTTTGTGCTGTATAAAATCAATGGAAACGTATGTAATGTACCCACTTTTCACAAAAAGTGTGTGTGTGTGTGTGTGTGTGTGTGTGTGTGTGTGTGTGTGTGTGTGTGTGTGTGTGTGTGTGTTTTTCTTCCGCTCAATGCAGTTTTAAATAAAGCACCATTGAATGACCTTCAAACGCGTCATGCATGCATCCGGGTGCCTGATTAAATAGAGGGTCGGGCATGCGCAGTAGCTCCTCAGCGGTTCGACCTCTGCAGCCGGGTAAGTGAAGGAGAGCTAAGCCGGGACCGGCGAAGCTAAATTATCACAATCTTATTCCATCATTGCGATTTAGCTGCATTTATTAATCTCATTTACTCCGTTTCATGTCTTACTGCTTATATGGTCCGTGCAAACGCAGCTATTTGTTGTACGGTGGCGTTTTGAAAGCTCCGACAATGCATTGACCTTAAACTGTCGGCTTTTTCCGCAGAGACAGACGCGGGTTTATTCCTCACCACAGTCAGCGAGCTCAATCAAAATCATGTACGCCTGTGCGAAGTTCGTGTGCACACCCGCACTGGTGAGTATGAGTTTTACAGTAATATTAAAAAGGAAGATGGACACCGAATTATACCTCCTTATTATAATGCAAGAGGCCTGCCGCACTTGACTTTTACCATGCAGTGCGTGTTAAATCAGTCATCAGCGTCCAAATCAAAAGCTGCTGCTGCAGGATTCATTTGTTTGCATGTCATTGTGGTTAAGATGTCAACGGCTAACTGTTGTGTTGCTAATGCTACCACCTGAAAGGCTATTCACGGGAAGTCAAGGTCATTATAGTAATCTGTCAGCAAGCCTTGGTGGTTAATAGTCAGCTGAAATGTGAAATTTAAGTAGAACTCTTTGAAATAGGTTATGTTTAAGCTAAGGAGTAAAATTGATAGTCATTGCTGCTGGTTAATTAAAGCTGCAACCTGGTTTGTTGCTGCTGTCACTGAACTATCTAAAAACCTTTTTATTTATTGACGTCTAAAATTTTATTCATGTCTTTTTGAAATTGACTGACTGATTAATATCCATTGTAATTTCTTAATTGTGGCAAATCTCAAATGTGTGTTTTCTGGAGCTGCTACCTCTTCATTCGTTTGCAGAAGCAACAGTTTGGCCTTGTGTGTCAGTCTTAACTACAGTAATCAGTGTAATGGCATGTCTTGTGCGCTTATGTCATTTTGATCTGTGTCTCAGGTCCGCTCTGGTTCAAGGGCGCTGTACAGACCACTCTCTGCGTCTGTGCTCTCCAGGCCAGATGTCAGCTCTGCAGAGGTGAGTGCGAAACGTATATGCCAAGGCCATATCTGACACTTACATGCTGTCGTAAATGGACATTTAATGTATCTTTACCGTTGTTTTTTTTTAGAAAAAAAGCGAGGTTGAAAAGCACTTTGAAAGGTTCTTTGTAACAATTTTAGTTTAAAGGGATATTAAGAAGTAGTAGAGTAGAAAGAGAATCCTCTGAAAAAAGTTTCACACTATTCAACAAAAACTGAACCCGTGTCAAACACCTTGAATAAATAAAATCAAAAGCACAAAATGGGTTTGACAAAATAAAAATAAAAATTCTACTTTAGATGTTTAAAAATAAGTCAAAATTAAAACTTCTGGACAAAAATCTACCTATATGGAGCAGATTGCTCCCTCTGGAGACTTTATTTGAAACTTCATATTATTTTGGTGCAAATACCATAGTAGGGTTAAAGTAATAAAATCAAAATTGGCAACTGCCACACATCTCCAAGTTAATCCACTAAGTGTCTTATCTTTTAGCCATGATATTAGCTTGACTGCTTGGGCAGGATATCTATAACCACTCCTCTTTAACCAGTACTTTGCTAGCACTGAAATAAAACCTGACTTCTATTTAATATTTCAAGTGCATCACTAATTGCTCAGCTCATACAGACTTTAAATGGTGTTTATTGGCGTTCTAGTCAGTTGCCCTAACTGTAAACTTGTAGTCTTTCGTTCCATTACCTGAGCTGTGGGATTTATCCTACTGGATTAATTCTTCCCAACTGTCTGGAAAACGCATTAAGTCAATATACTAATTACTGACAGGCCTAGCTATTAAAATGAGCTTAAATCAGGGGGAAAATCTCTGTAGGGATGGGTCTGTAGATCACCTTAAAGGGATAGTTCACACAACTGAAATGTCATTAATCCAACCTTTCACTTGTTCAGACCTGTTTGACTTCTGTTGATCAACATTAAAAAGATATCACAAAGAAAGCTGGAAACCTATAACCTTTGACCTTAATAATATTTGTTTTTCTTTTGTGTTCATTAGTAAGAAACCAAAGCTTGTTTGGAACCCCTTAAAAGTGAGCAAATAGTGTATATTTTAAATTGTGTGAACTGTCCCTTTAAGAAGATCTATAGGAAATAATTGATTTTTGACATGTATATAATTTCTTTTTTTATTATTATTTTTTTTCTCCATTATTTATTTATTTATTTATATATATTTATATATATTTTATATAATTTTATATATTTATTTATATATATTCCTCTTATAAACTTGTCCAAGTCATGTCAATGACTTTTTGGAAAAGAGTTATGGTTCATTTTGTGAATTTTATATATCATTATAATATTTTGTTCTCTAAAGGCCAGCCCAGCCTTTCTGCCACAGACTGCCGGTTCCCAGGTTGCAGTGCGGGGCTTTCAGACAAGCGCCGTAAGCCGTGACATCGACACAGCCGCCAAATTCATCGGTGCTGGAGCCGCCACTGTGGGAGTGGCAGGTTCAGGAGCTGGAATCGGAACAGTGTTCGGCAGTCTCATTATTGGATATGCCAGGTACACTAAACCAACATGAACACTTATATATGATCCCTGAATAGTCACCATGTTTTTGTTTTTTGGTCAGCTATTGTCCATTAAAAAGTATTGGATGCTTTTGGATATGGGAGAGTTTTTGCCATTTAAAGGAAACACAAGAGGGATAAATCCACAATCAGTTGTTTTAAAGGAATAGTTCTCCCAAAAATGAGAATTCTCACCATTTACTCTCTCAAGTGGTTCTAAGTCTTTCAGTTTCTTTATACTGTTGAACACAAAGAAAGAATTTTAGGAGAAAAAAAAAATGCTGAAAACCAGTAACCGTTTGAATCCATGGTAGGAAAAACACCACCAGGGTAGTTTAGTTCTAACTCTGCTTCAACACACTTATGTTTCAAACAAGCCTGAAGGACTTTGGTTTGATAAGGTGTGTTTAATTAGGCTTATAGCTAAAAAAAATTAGAGCTCTCAGTAATTGCACAGTAATTCAGGTATTGTATTGATTTAAAATAGTTAATCTTGAGCAAACTCATCCTGACCTGCATTGCACTGTTGGGGGCTGATATCTGTTTTCTGTGACTTAAAGCGATGATGTGGTGTTGAGTGACCCCTGATCACCAGGAAGAATTTTAAGTTCTCAAATATTGAACTGAAAAATCATATTTAATTCTTAATATACAGTTTTTGTGAATTATTTATTTCTATTTGTATATTTGTTTGTATCAACTTATTGAAATATGAAGTTGTTATGTGATTTTTGTGTATATCGATTTTGCCGTGAAATAGCTTTAAGTTGCTGATGTGGCATTAAATAAATAAATAAATAAATTAGTGAGTGACCTCTCCCTGTCTCCTGCAGGAACCCATCTCTGAAGCAGCAGTTGTTCTCATATGCTATCTTGGGATTTGCCCTGTCTGAGGCTATGGGTCTCTTCTGTTTGATGGTGGCTTTCCTCATCCTGTTTGCCATGTAAACACTGCTCCGTCCACCTCCTCTCACAGCTGTGACGACGCGTTTTTACACTGGCTACCAAAAGAGTTCTGTGTCGGTGTCACTAAAATTGTACATTTTTCCAAGTTTTTGTTGAAGGCTGATAAGATAAAAAACATGTATTGTAAAAATGTATCCAAATACAGAATAAATACATGTATTTCACTATTTAAAATGTTTGAATGCCCTCTTTTTGTGTACTGAGGACGGTTATTCATGGAAGATTAAGATCTTTGGGATTGTTTTTAAAAGATGTCACACACTTATATAGTGTAATAGTGCTGCATGATAATGAAAAAAAAAAAAAAAAAAAAACTGACTTTTTTTTTTTGTTCTTCTGCGACTGTGTTATGATTTTTGACAAGATTGAAATAACTCTTATTTGGGAATTCATAATTTTACATTGATAAAGGAGTGTATCTAAATAAAATAATATTCAAATTGCTATTATAAATGAATACAATAGAGCAAAAATACAAATTAAAGAATGCTTAATGGTTGATAGGTCTTCAATCTAACCGTATTGAGGGATAAAATTAAATGTAAAATAGCACTACTGTAGTTTTCTTTGTTGTAGTAATTAAATATTTGTATTAATATTATTTCCTAACTTTGCTTAATCTACATGATCTCAGGCCTTTAAAACAATTAGGATTAAACTTTGCGTGTATTATGTACTGTTTTCTGGTTAATTATAATTCCAACTCAACATTGTAGATCCTGTGATGAAACTTCTGCAGATTTGCAAATTGCAATATCAATGCTTAGATGATTTGAGCAATAATAGTATTTTACATAAATGTGATCTTTTACAGAATGGTTCAGATCTTACCCATTTGTTTACCAGTCTTCCTCAACCTTTTATATGGTATTTTGTAGGTGATAAATGTAGGATAAGATGGGCTGAAATGCAAGTTTGATCTGATTATGAAAGTTAATTATCAATGTGCATTGGTGAAGTGTCTGCTAAAAAAAATTGGTCGTGGAGTAAAATGATGAACTTATAAATTGACACAGAAGGCTCCAAGTAGCATGTTGTCGCTTGTTATTTTTAAGTTGCATATGTTTTAAGTAGGAATTATTTAAAATTTCTTTGTAATATATATTGAGTTTCTCTGACTTCTTAGCTTTAATTAAAACCTTTGTAAATTGATTGAAATCATTTTGCATTGATTGTGTTATGACGTCTTCAATTTAAAAATGGGGGATTAAATACTTAAGTATTTTACAAATGTGTATTTATCGTACCCCAGGTAGTGGGCCAATTTGCCCACAATTCTTTAACTAATTAGTGTAATTGTTTTAATATTTTACTATAACGGCTAAATTATTTATTTTTGTTTATATTTCTTTCCTATAATAACACATCAGCTGAAGCATTGTCATCCTGCACATGCTAAACTTCATGTATTCTTGCATAAGCACTCAATACTGTAAAAAAGATTAATATTATAAATGGATTATTTTTAGGGCAAAATTTCTATTATGCTGCATTTTGTTTTTTGCTCAGTAATTTTAATAAATTATTTTAGTTCAAATGGGTATTTTAGTCAATCTAATTGCTGATTTTATTAGCTGTAATAAGCCTTTGTAAATAGTTTTAAATTACTTATTGGAATATTGGACCATTGTTTTATTATTTTATTTATTTATCTGTTACTATTGCTTTAAATATTCTACTAGTCAAGAACATTCGTAGCAGTAACAAACGTAACTGTAAGGGGGCGACATTATAATGCACAATATTCAATATCTTTTCCAGAGGAAAGTGCAAATAATATACGGGGTCGTTAAGACTTTTTAAAAATATATACATTAGCAAAATACAACGGGTTTAGATCAACTGAGCACATATAAGACATTTGATAGTTACTTTAAATCCAGCAATGTTTGTCTCGCGCTGACTCTGACAGCTGCCAGCTCGTGCCACATGCTGGTTTAACAATAGTTCATCTCTCTCTCTCTCTCTCTCTCTCTCTCTCTCTCTCTCTCTCTCTCTCTCTCTCTCTCACACACACTCACTCACGCATGCACACATATTGACAGAGTTCCAGCAGCAGTCAGGACGCCAATCATGCTCGTATTGACTATCTAATCGTTCGGTCAGCTATAAGGACTTTTCCCACTCCTAACAACTGAAATGAATTACTTCATATTGATTTTGCCTATTTTGCCTTACCTCTTTGGTAAGTAACAATTTTGTTTTCTTTTATAATTACAGAGAAACTGCCCTGTTACTGGGACAAAAAAGTCTTTAAATGACAAAATATTGATAAACGCTTCACAATTATGAAGAACAAATTACTTCACCTCAGTGACCAGTACGTTAGGCTAACTTACATAACGCAAATACTCGTGCTTTTTACCCAAGCGTTTGTTGAAAATGTAATTTATTTATATAACGCTTCCTTGTTGTTATGTTTAAATATAGTTTGTTTTTTTAAATACAGTTTTTAGTTTTCTGTGGGTAGTATGCATACTATGCGTCCTGTTTGATTGACAGGTGCAAGTGCGCGGCCTGCCGGTCTCATTCAAGTGGTTTGTGGCTCATATTAAATCAATGTGTCAGCGGTCAATTTTGTGCTATTTGCAGACAAACGCTCGAATAATCTCGTCTCTATTTACATTTTCAGTTTCTTTTATCGTTAACCTCATACTTTATGCTGAAATGAGCTGTATTTAAGCAGGGCGAAGTGATACTGTTAAGTAAATCCGACACCGGTTGTGGCATGAACTAAACACGGTCCTCTTTTGACGTTTGCATCTAAAAGACTGTAAATGTGTGTAGATTCAAATAGTCTTTTTTTTTTAATCTGTACTAGTCCACTAAGTAGACCTGAATGATTTACTGATGAAGCTATTAAATTAACAATGCAGTACATTCTCCATATCATAATTTACCATGTATTTCTCCACAAACTATCAGGTAAACAATTTTTGCCTTACTATTATTAGTTTTGGTGAAAATAAAGTCACCACTATTTTGTATTACCTTAATAATAATATAATGTATTGCTATAACATTAGTATCAGCGTGTGTCCTTGTGTTTTAATCCCTGTGTGTTTGTCTGTGTGTGTGTGTGTGTGTGTGTGTGTGTGTGTGTGTGTGTGTGTGTGT
>CAIGQV010000919.1:6880771-6898725 GCA_903798115.1 Danio jaintianensis
TGTGTGTGTGTGTGTGTGTGTGTGTGTGTGTGTGTGTGTGTGTGTGTTTTCACAAAGCAACTAATGTTCATCTATTGCAGGACCAGCAGTCTGCTCGGAAGATGAGACCAGATTAGTAAAGACTTTGTTTACCGGATATAACAAGGTTGTTCGTCCTGTTGGCCATTTTAAGGATCCAGTAGTAGTTACTGTGGGGCTACAACTCATTCAGCTGATCAGCGTGGTGAATTAGACTTTCTGTATTTTTCCTGAATTCATATAATAGTTTTACTTAGGGCTGCACAATATGTCGTTTTAGCATCGATATCGCAATGTGTGCATCCGCACAGGATCTGCAATGCTAAATCAGGATTATAGTTGAGCCACAGTACAAAACACTGGGGATTTGTGGAGTCACTGTATAGTTTAACCATAATCAGTGGTGGAAAGAGTACTGAAAAATCATACTAAAGTAAAAGTACCATTACTTGCCTAAAAATGTAGTGCAAGTAGAGTTAAAGTATCAGTTGAAAATATTACTCAAAGTATGAGTAAAAAGTAGACCTTTCAAAAGTACTTTAGAGTAGTGAGTATTATACTGTAAAAAGCTGATGCATTTACATGTAATTTGTGGATTTGTGTAAACGTAACATTCTGTAGTGCATTTAGTTATTGCACAGCAGCCACACAACATAAGATGTTAATATTAGGTTAGATTTAGGTTGTGATGTCAGGTGACCAAAATTCAATGTCTAGCCAATGTCTAAGGACAATGTTATTTTAACATCCAATAACAACGTTAAATGAGGTTGATATTAGGTTGTGTTAGAAAGTGACCAAAATCCAACGTCGAGCCAACATCTTAAACCAACGTCATATTGATGTCAAATACTGACATTTATTCATCAGGTATGGCAACCAAAATCCAATATCTGATAGACGTCATAGAGGTAACGTCCACACAACGTCAAGCTGTAACATCATTAGACATTGATATTTGGTTGATTTCAAGTTGGACGTTGGACATTGATGTCGGCCTGACGTTGGGTTCTGATGTCAACCCTATTTTCATTTATAAACAAAATGCAATGTCCCCACGACGTTGGGGTACAATGTCAATCTGGCGTCATGTTGACGTCTTGTGCCTGCTGGGTGTTTAAGGCCATTTCGGTCATCATACAGTAAACATCTGTTATTTTCTCATCAGTGACATGCATCTAAACAGTCTCTGGGTCAATGCATGTAAAGATTTTGGACATGTTCTTGGACACTTTTAATACTTCCAAACAGTTTGCTGCAATTATAAATTGCCCATGTCGTGAGGTAGTTCATTATGAGGCGATTTGCCTTCTATGTGCGATTTGATCGGACAGGAATCACAAGACTCCCCATAGACAAGAAAAAATAAAGTAGTGACTGCAGGTTGAAGGAAAGTAGTGGAGTAAAAGTACCGATACAGTACTAAAAATGTACTCAAGGGAAAGTAAAAGTACACATTTTTAAAACTACTTAGTAAATTACAATTCCTGAGAAAAACTACTCAATTACAGTAATTTGAGTATTTGTAATTTGTTACTTTACACCACTGACCATAACATAGCGAAAGTTTAAAAAAACATGCGTTTGTATGTGTTTTTGAGGCCTGTGACTGTATGTGAACTTTAAAAACATTCAGGTACAGGGAATTGTACCTTTTGTAACTTTAATAATGTTTAATTTCTTTGAATTATTTATACAATGAAGACTATACAGTATTATTTTACATTTGATTATTCAATTACTGTACCTGAATACTGTTGAAAGTCCTCAAAGCTCTGTTTATTTCATATCTTTTGCTCTATTGTATTTATCTGTGCTTGTAGATTGTTTATTACATTTTAAACATCATTCACTCCCTTACAAAATCACCTCAATCAATCTAAAATTATAAATTTATATCAAATTGAGCTATTCAAGTCATCTGGTG
The DNA here is from genome assembly GCA_903798115.1 of Danio jaintianensis. Taxonomy (NCBI): domain Eukaryota; kingdom Metazoa; phylum Chordata; class Actinopteri; order Cypriniformes; family Danionidae; genus Danio; species Danio jaintianensis. The sequence goes on from CAIGQV010000919.1 coordinate 6,882,717, forward strand.
AAATTGGATTCATATCGCAATATGTATTGCAGAAAAAAAAAATATCGCAATGTTAAATTTTTCCAATATCGTGCAGCCCTAGTTTTACTGGTATGATTACAAAAGTTTACATTGTAAAATTCATAATTGTCTTTATTTCCCCCTTATTTACAGGATGAAGTTAATCAGATTGTCACCAGTAATGTACGGCTAAAGCAGGTGAGGGTTTTCAGTTTTCGTCTCCTGCTTTCATTGTGTTTATTGTGTCAAATTTAGTGAAGTTTCACAAACTAATTTCGAGAGGAGCACGTGATATGATTGAGCACGACTAGTTACTCATCCGTAATCAGTATTTATCCAATCAGATTGATTCAAGCTTACAATAAATGAACCGATTTCCTCTACCGATCTATCTTCATTTCAGAAGAATCCCCCCTTCCACCCCATCTCCTCCTTTTTTCTCCCTTTTCTAAGGGGAGCTCTCGAGACCTACCTGATCTCGAACCCCTTTATATGCTTATTTGACTGGGCTGGAGACTTGAGCTCAATTGTCTTCGAGCTGAGGGTTCTCTCCCGGTACAGCATGCCAAACCTGCTATTAACGCTAAAGCATATCTAAGTGGGAACTCTTGAATTTAATAAAATTGAAATGTAATCAATGTAAAGAATACTTTGATCATTCTATGCTCAACATTTACGTTTTCATTATTTTAACATATATTTCAGGATTATTATAATTAAACTAAAAATGAATTGACACAAATTCATTAAAATAACAAAACACTCTTTTTCACAAAATTGCTGGAACTTGAGCGATACTAAAATAATACTTTGAAGAATTCTTGTGTGAATTTCATGAAACCTGTTAAAAATTAAATCACAAAATAATTACATTATTTTCCAAGTCAAGTCAAGTTGAAAACACATTCTACTGGACTGTCCTGCTTTTAATGACTGCAGAAAGCTTTTTTATGAAATGAACTAAGGACATACACTCACCGGCCACTTTATTAGGTACACTCTCCAATTGCTCGTTAACACAAATTTCTAATCAGCCAATCACATGGCAGCAACTCAATGCATTTAGGCATGTAGACATGGTCAAGACGATCTGCTGCAGTTCAAACCGAGCATTAGAATGGGGAAGAAAGGTGATTTAAGTGACTTTGAATGTGGCATGGTTGTTGGTGCCAGACAGGCTGGTCTGAGCATTTCAGAAACTGCTGATCTACTGGGATTTTCACACACAACCATCTCTAGGGTTTACAGAGAATGGTCCGAAAAAGAGAAAATATCCAGTGAGCGGCAGTTCTGTGGCCGCAAATGCCTTGTTAATGCCAGAGGTCAGAGAAGAATGGCCAGACTGGTTCGAGCTGATAGAAAGGCAACAGTAACTCAAATAACCACTCGTTACAACCGAGCTATGCAGAAGAGCATCTCTGAACTGAGGCTACAATTCGCACAGGCTCAGCAAAATTGGATAATAGAAGATTGGAAAAACGTTGCCTGGTCTAATGAGTCTCGATTTCCGCTGCAACATTCGGATGGTAGGGTCAGAATCTGGCGTCAACAACATGAAAGCATAAATCCATCCTGCCTTGTATCAACGGTTCAGGCTGGTGGTGGTGGAGGTGGTGTAATGGTGTGGGGGGTATTTTCTTGGCACATTTTGGGTCCATTAGTACCAATTGACCATTGTATCAATGCCACAGCCTACTTGAGTATAGTTGCTGACCATGTCCATCCCTTTATGACCAGAGTCTTCTGATGGCTACTTTAAGCAGGATAACGTGCCATGTCATAAAGTGTGAATCATCTCAGACTGGTTTCTTGAACATGACAATGAGTTCACTGTACCTAAATGGCCTCCACAGTCACCAGATCTCAATCCAATAGAGCACCTTTGGGATGTGGTGGAACAGGGGATTTGCATCATGGATGTGCAGCCGACAAATCTGCAGCAACTGTGTGATGCTATCATGTCAATATGGACCAAAATCTCTGAGGAATATTTCCAGTACCTTGTTGAATGTATGCCATGATGTATTAAGGTAGTTCTGAAGGCAAAAGTGGGTCCAACCCGGTACTAGTAAGGTGTACCTAATAAAGTGGCCAGTGAGTGTATTTAGCAAAGTCTCAATAGGAAAAAAATATAGAATTTGTATCATGTGTTAATGCTAAAAATCTTATTTAACTTATGTGTTCATTTGTTTGTTATTTTTAATTGTATATTTATTAATGAAATGTTCTTGCCATGAAAATAGCCTTTGTTGCTGACATGGCATTAAATAAAAATTCATCATCATCATCAAGTCAAGTGCTACATGTGTGGACATACAGTGGAATGAAATGTGTCTAGCAGGACCACGGTGCTACATAAATACACATAATCATAAATATGAACTCAACACTGGGTGTAAGAACTATTTTAAAGCTATACATAACTGACATACCGAAGTGGTAATCTAACTATACTAACTATACATATACTGTAAATGCTTAACTATACACATAACCTAAGACAGACTATACGGGTACTTTTACATAAGACAGAACAATATTGTGCAAAAGTGGTATTTTAAGGTTGAAGAAAACAAGTTTACAAGAAAAACACAAGTAAACATTGTTTTCCTTATTGAGTCCTTGTAAGGGGCAGCAGGGGAGCTGGTTCAAGGCCCGGCTGGGTCAGTTGGCATTTCTGTGTGGAGTTTGCATGTTCTCTCCGTGTTCGCGTGGGTTTCCTCCAGGTGTTTCGGTTTCCCCCACAGTCCAAAGACATGCGGTATGGGTAATCTGAATTAACTAAATTGGCCGTAGTGTATGAGTGTGTGTGTGTGTGTGTGAATCTGAGAGTGTATGGGTGTTTCCCAGTACTGGGTTGCAGCTGGAAGTTCATCAGCTGTGTAAAACATGTTCTGGATAAGTTGGCGGTTCATTTCGCTGTGGCAATACCTGATGAATAAAGGGACAAAGCCGAAGGAAATGAATGAACGAGTCCTTGTAAGATGGAGTTTAAGTAAAGTGTCCAGTGCATATAGAAAGAAAAGTGTTTCTACAGGTGATTTGTCAAACCCACTTACCTGTGTGAAGCACACTTCAGAGATGCACAATGTTTAATTTAAAGAGCACAGATTTTTGTTACAATGATACTACTGTGATGCTCCAAGTATAGCCTTTTTCATCATTTTTAAATTATGATTTTTATTTTACAAAGCTCAATTAATGTTAATGATGAAAGGTAGCTGCAATAATGCGTACATTTTTTAAAATTCATATTCACATTACAGTAACCACTTGGTTGGTCAAAAGTCATTAACACTCTTTTCTTTTCCTCCGTGTCTCATGTTCAAGCAATGGAAGGATGTGCATCTGCAGTGGAATCCGGACGATTACGGGGGCATCAGGAAGATCAGGATCCCCTCCACTGACCTCTGGAAACCCGATTTAGTGCTTTATAACAAGTATGATGCACTTCATCCAGTGGCCTTTCTCTCCATGCTTGTATTAATCTGAATGACATACAGTTGAAGTCAAAATTATTAGCCCTCCTGTTAATTTTTTTTTCTTTCTCAAATTTAACATAGCAAGGAATTTTTCACAGTATTTCCTATAATATTTTTTCTTCTGGAGAAAGTCTTATTTGTTTTATTTCGGCTAGAATAAAAGCAGTTTTCATTTTTTTAAAACCATTTTAAGGTCAATATTCTTAGCCCCCTTCAGCAATATTTTTTTTTCTATTGCCCACAGAACAAACCACTGTTATTCAATGACTTGCCTAATTACCCTAATTTGCCTAATTAACCTAGTTAAGCCTTTAAATTGCACTTTAAGCTGAATACTAGTATCTTAAAAAAATTCTTGCAAAATATTATGTACTGTCATCATGGCAAAGATAAAAGGAATCAGTTATTAGAAATTAGTTATTAAAACTGTTATGTTTAGAAATGTGTTGACAAAATTCTTCTTACTGTTAAACAGAAACTGTGGAAAAAATATTCAGGGGGGCTAATAATTCAGGAGGGCTAATAATTCTGACTTCAGCTGTATGTATAATATTAGTATAAATGGTCTCAGGTAGATAAATGCACTGTAATAAGCTATCCCTAGTTTGATATGGTTGAAGTTAAATTATTTTTAAATATTTCCCAAGTGCTGTTTAATGGAGAAGATTTTTTCAACACATTAGCAACATGACAGTTTTAATAACAAAATGATAGTACCTCATTTCTTTTGTCTTCGCAATGATGACAGTATATAATATTTTACTAGTTATTTTGCAAGACACTAAGGCTATGTTCCAGTCCACTTTTAGACACGCAGTCATGAACTTCCCTTCCCTTGTTCCCTCAGGGGAATCCCCGCCACCATTTTAAAATGCATTACACTTTATCATATGAGCAAGGGAAGCTTACATGGACATACCCTCGGTTTTGCCCAAGGGAGCGAGTCGGCTTCATATGTCCACTCCAGCACCTATATGTAATGTGACTGTGACGCCACAGCGGTATAGTTTCCAAGTGTTCAAGAGATTAAGGCATTTCATTTAAACCCATTCAGATGCTCCGCCAATAGTGGACACTTGTGTAATGTAATCAATGATGTACATCCGAGGTAACGAGACAGGGAAGTTGGCAAGTGAAGGGCATAAAATATTGGTCTGCAATGCAGGCTAGTATTCAGCTTAAAGTGCAATTTAAAGGCTTAACTAGGTTAATTAGGTTAACAAGGAAGGTTTGGTTAATCAGTCATTGGACAACAGTGGTTTGTTCTGTAGGCAATCTGAAAAAAAAAAAATTCTTAAAGGGGCTAATAATATTGACATTTAAAATACTGAACTAATAGAAATAAAATTTTCAACAGAAAAAAATTATTATAAAAAATACAGTGAAAATGTCCTTGCTCTGATAAATATCATTTGAGATTTTTAAATTCTAAGGGCCAGTAGGGCTAATAATTCTGCCTCAACTGTAACTTTCTTTGCAGTGCTGATGGAGATTTTGCCATTGTTCATGAGACAAAGGTCTTGTTGGAGCACACCGGCATGATAACGTGGACTCCGCCGGCGATCTTCAAGAGCTATTGTGAGATTGTGGTGCTTCACTTTCCCTTCGACTTGCAGAACTGCAGCATGAAACTGGGAACCTGGACCTATGATGGCAACCTTGTGATCATCAACCCAGTAATAAAACAACACACATGTGATCATTCACCATTACACTGTAAAAAATGCTAAGCTCCACACAATTACTTCATGTCCTCCCAACACTTAATTGTTTTTTACCAAATTTAAGTGGATTGAACATAAAACAATTAAGTTGTCCCTAAAACAGAGGGGTCCCTGTTTAACAGAGCAAGGACTTTTTCCACAGTATTTCCTAAAATATTTTTTTTTCTGGAGAAAGTCGTATTTGTTTTATTTCGGCTAGAATAAAAGCAGTTTTTATTTATTTTTTAAAACATTTTAGGGTCAATATTATCAGCCCCCCTAAGCAATATATTTTTTTTCGATTGTCTACAGAACAAACCACTGTTATACAATTATTTGCCTAATTACCCTAACTTGCCTAATTAACCTAGTTAAGCCTTTAAATTGCATTTTAAGCTGAATACTAGTATCTTGAAAAATAAGTAAAAATATTATAGTAAAATAATGGTAAAATATTATGTACTGTCATCATGGCAAAGATAAAATAAATCCGTTATTAGAAATTCGTTATTAAAACTATTTTGTTTAGAAATGTGTTGAAAAAAATCTTTCCGTTAAACAGAAATTGGGGAAAAAATATACAGGGGGGCTAATAATTCTGACTTCAACTGTATATGAACCAGGTGATTACTGCATGTTTCTGTGTCTTTGTAGGACAGCGACAGGCCGGATCTCAGTAATTTCATGGAGAGCGGCGAGTGGGTGATGAAGGACTACAGGAGCTGGAAACACTGGGTTTATTACGCTTGCTGTCCTGATACGCCATACCTTGACATCACATATCACTTCCTGCTGTTGCGTTTGCCCCTCTACTTCATCGTGAACGTCATCATCCCCTGCATGCTGTTTTCCTTCCTCACCGGGCTTGTGTTCTACCTGCCCACAGACTCTGGTAAATATCAGTTTTTGCGTTCTTATGCAGAGATGGGAAGTCAATACTTGGTTACTCTACTTCAGTAGATTTTTCAGGTATCAGCACTTGACTTCAATATTTGCTATTTTTATGGTTTTTACTTTTACTAATTGCAATTTTACACAAATATCTGTACTTTCTATATTTTTAAACCAGGTTAGTTACTTTAGTTTTAATGTGTTTGATGGTGGTTGATCTATATTACTTATTGTTAATGTGCAATTTAAATGCCTTTTCGATTCAATCAATCGATTTTTTTGTCATTGCACGGCTCGTTAAACAAATATTTTAGAACATCAAAAGTAATTATATAGGGTGCCGTTATGAATGAAATGATTCATTTCAGTCATTTTTAAACATGAGTATCTGTACTTGTACTTGAGTAAAGGATGTGTGTACGTTGACCATCACTGTGTGCTAGAACTGTAAAGTATACCATTGTGATTTTTTGCATTATCTTCAATAGTGTAAAAATAGTGTAAAATCTTTTTTTTTGTCTTTCATGCTCATATAGGCTGCATTAATAAAAGTACACTGTAACAAAACTACAGAAAAGCAGTAATAATGTGAATTTACATTTAATCATTTAATTACATTTAATATTTTTATCCAATCAGACTGGATAAATGAAAACAACAGAATCATTCAAAGCAACAAAAGAAAAAACATGTAAATGATATAATACTTAGTTAATATAATGCAGTAAATGAGTATTAAACAGGTCATGTTTTTTCCTGGGAATAATAGTTCTAAAGGAGCTGTTGACATGGAATTGAACCAGATTTTGGTAACAAAACAATACAAACATCAAAACAAAACAAAGAAATCTGAAAAACGAGTTATGTGTAATAACAATGAAATGACACAAGGAGAAAGTGCTGAAAAAATGAAACGTGTTTAATACTTTATATAAAAGGTTTTTTTGGTGATGGCAGCTTAAAGACGCCTCTCATGTGGAGAATGAAGTCACATGCATTGCTCAGGTGTGAGTTTTTCACAGACCTCAACAGAGTGTAAAAATCTTGATGGTATAAATGCTTTCATTTGTATTTTCTATTGGATTCAAGTCAGGTGATTGGCTGGGCCATTCTACAGCTTGATTTTCTTTCTCTGAAAGCGTTTGAGAGTTTCCTTAGCTGTGTTTTGGATCATTGTCTTGCTGAAATGTCCACCCTGGTTTCATCTTCATCATCCTGGTAATGTAGATGTTGGACTGAAGCAGCTAATATTAATTTACACTGAGGAAGGGCAGAGGGTTGCTAAAGAACTACTGAGAGATTTCAGCTGCTGTCTGAGCTTTTACTGCCATTCTACACCTACCTTTCTTCATGTGTTCAATACTTTTTCCCTGCGTCATTTCATTTTATTATGCATAACGTCATTTGTAAACTAATTAGATTTGTTTTCTTTGCATATATGCATTTCTTTGGTTGTTACCAACATCCGGGGAAAATTTCAAGTCAACGGCACCTTTAGAAATATGTTTTCTGAGAAAAATGATGACGTGTTCAATACTTATTTTCCCCGCTATATATATATATATATACAGTATATAATTTTCAAAACTTGAACTATTCAATGCTAATATGTAAAAACATGATATCTGAAAATCAGTTTTTGCAAATATATATAAATAGCTAAAACATTAAATGTCCTTTATCTTTTTTTGATATTTATTTTCTATTTAGAGCTTGATGGATGTTCTGGATGTGTTTCCTCCTTATGTATGTGTGTGTGTGTGTGTGTGTGTGTGTGTGTGTGTGTGTGTGTGTGTGTGTGTCTGTGTGTGTGTGTGTGTGTGTGTAGGTGAGAAGATGACCCTCAGCATCTCTGTCCTGCTTTCTTTGACTGTGTTCTTGCTGGTGATCGTCGAGTTGATCCCGTCCACTTCCAGTGCCGTTCCACTCATTGGCAAATACATGCTCTTCACCATGATCTTTGTTATCGCTTCCATCATCATCACTGTGATCGTCATCAACACACACCACCGCTCGCCCAGCACACACATCATGCCTGCCTGGGTCCGCAAGGTACTTACAGAGAAGAGCAGATATGTTTACAACTGCTATAAAGATGGGTTTTCATCAATCAGATCACAAGTGATTGACACTAAATAAACGGCTATAGAAAAAATAAGAGACCACATGGAAACCTGTGGGGGACCATTTACAATTACATATTTAAATTATAATTTAAGTCTAAACATAAAGCAACCTTGACAAGCTATATATCATTTGAAAGCTTAATATGTCTAGTTTTCAGATCTGGTGACTGATATTTGATAGATTTTACTGAGCAAAGGGTAAAAATTTATTAATTTGCTACAAGGATACTCACCAAAGTCGTGAAGCATTACTTTGCTACAGCAATCAACATGTACAATTTTGTTTCGGTGTATTTAAGATGTTTTTTAGAGACTAAATTCAAATCAAATACCACCAGACTGCCCATACTACTTTAGAATAGTATGTCTACTTTACAAATATTGTCAAAAGTATGAAAAAATACAGTTCATATTCCTCAAAACTAAGGGTGAACCCTTGTATGGTCAGAAATGGAAACTGAATCTAGTGGTGATGTCTGTTACTGCGGCCAAAAAAAATCTTACTGAAACCTCATTTTTTTTAGTTAAAACTTCAAATTTGGAATATAATTTGTGCAGATATTTAGCTTTGCTTTTCTGTCAATTTTAGGCTGAAACATGCTTTGTAAAATACATATTTTATGTATTATAATAACATTAATTCATTGTTTTATTATTTTCATAAAGGCATATAACTTTTGTTTTATTTAACTTCTTGATTTTTTCACTTCAGCTACAATCTGACTTAAATTTGTGCACCAAACCTTTGAAGATTGGCAATCATTTAAGTTGAACATGTCATTTTCATGTCTATGTTCAAAAGGTGGGGGTGACAGTTTGCTAATGGATGCCATTATCTTTAGACAATACCAGTGTTTTAACTTCAGAAGAGTGAAGAAATCAATATTTGTTGCAATCTGATCTGATTTCAATCACAACAAACATTTATTTTTTGATTTTCTTTCTCTCTATATAAAAAAAGCTCAAAATTACAATATTTTATTTGAAATATGAAAGAAATGTTAAAGACTTTTATAGACTATAACAGATATTAACATATTACTCAAAATCAATGAATTAAGTGGTCTCTTAATCTTCTTCACTGTTGTAGATGTCATGAGATCTAAAAATGTTTTACATTTGTCCACTTTCTACTTTTGCTTCAAAAGGTAGTCGAAAATGAGTTTTTCCTTCCTTTCTTCCTTTGTTTCTTTATTTGTGTTCTACACTTTAACAGTTTAAAGCCAATTCAGACTGGTAGTGTGGACGCCATGCATAACTGCAATTACACCTATATGTTTTAAAATGCTTTAGTATAAACAATCCTTAAGTCTTGCCCTACATATTGTATCTTTTGGAAAGCAGTTTCCACTACAAGGAAGAAAAGACAATTGCAACTCTTTTTCATGCCAGATTTAGTCTGTTGAGAATCTGATCAAACTTGCATGATAACTTCGACTCTTCTCTGTCTCGCAGATCTTCATCGACACCATTCCAAACATGATGTTTTTCTCCACCATGAAGCGACCCTCCCAGGAACGCCAGGAAAAGCGTCTCTTTCCTGCTGACTTCGACATCTCTGACATTTCAGGGAAACCCATGCCAGCCTCCGTCACTTACCACTCTCCCATTACCAAAAATCCTGATGTACGCAGTGCCATCGAGGGCGTCAAATACATCGCAGACACCATGAAGAGCGACGAGGAGTCCAACAACGTGAGAACATTTATCATTTAATCCTCCCCTAACCTCTTATGCTTCCTTAAAGGGATAGTTCACCCAAAACTGAAAATTCTGTCATCGTTTATGTACCCTTTACTTCTTCCAAACCTATTAGACTTTAATTTTTCTGTTAAACACAAAGGCAGATATTTTAAAGAAAGCTGGAAATTATTGACTTCCATAGTATTGTTTTTTCCTACTGTGGATGTCATTGGTTTTCAGTTTTTTTCAAAACATCTTCTTTAGTGTTTAATAGAATAAAGAAACTCATGAAGGCTTAAAACCACCTGAGGGTGAGTACATAGTGAATAAATTTAAATTTTTAGTTCAACTATCCCTTTAATCCTTCATTTTACACTGACAGCCTTTATTTTAGACATGTTTTTATTGCATTAAACCCTTGTTGGGGATGTTTTCATCCACGCCGGGGGTGATTTTGAGTCTTAATTTGGCCACAACTTTCTCTGTATTTCAGCAAATGAAATGATTTTTGCTAACAAATCTTATTTTGGGAAAATGCTTTGAAAATTTTCCAAAAAATCAACAATACACTCTGGGCAAATTGACTACCCTTTCATTATGTTCGTGGCTGTTTTTGTCCCATTGACTTCCATTATAATCACATTTTTATATTGCAAATCCATGACACCATATAATCATGCATTCTTGATCATTTTCCCTGTTGGGAAGATGTACAATTTTACATTTTTACTGTTGATCATCAGTTGCAGTGCAAAAAAAGCTTAGTTTCTGGCTAGAGGATTTACCGCTGGATCTCATCTCACTATAGTTGTTAAACATGATATTTAATTCATTTTGTCTCTATCTAATGACTCTTCAGTCTTTTGAATCTCTTACTTGTTCTCAAGTAACGTGTTTTGGCAGAGTGCAAAGATAAGTTATTACATTAATTTATGTAACCACTGATTCTGCACATTTGACTGATTGCTTGCCTTTATTTCCTATATTGTATAAACGTATTGTATTATTGATCGCCATTATTGATTATAGCAAAAAAAACAGGGTATGTTTCGTATTTTTCAATGAAAATGAAAGGAGGCAGTTATGTCATAGGCTCCGTTTTGTTATAAATATGCATACAGTGAAGATGACATAGTCATATAAATATGTAGCTACATGACGCCTTAACATTTTTGGTGTCTGTTAAATTGTCAATATCAAAATTAAAATAGGTTGTTCCTTATATCATGTTTTCATTTTATTATTAAGATAGTGAAACAACTTAGCCAGGGTGATGCGAAGGATGTTATAAAGTACACTGTTCCCTTTGAAGATTTGCCCGACGTGTCCTCGGGAGTTTGTTTTCCATATCAAACTTGCGAAGTCTGAACAAGGAAAGGATTCAAGATTGAACTTTGTGTACTTGATATTGAGAAAAGCCCCAATCAGATAGGCGAATGTCTGCAGCCACGCCTCCGTTTTCAGATGTCTCCGTTTTCCCCCCATCCACACTGACATGGAGCAGCAGCGTTTTAAAACCAAAACGGCCTCTTCAGTGTTTCCAAAACGCTTTGTTTTTGGGGCTAGAAAACTCCGGGGTAGTGTGGACGGAAGGCGTAACCGTAGCAAAACTTATGTGTTTTAGCAAAACTTATGCAGCTCAGCTCTTAGAACATAGTAAACATAGTAAGTGTATTTATGCACACACTCTATAATTTGTTGTTTTACTCCATAGAACTCCATATAATAATCAGAAACTTTTTTTGCACAGGCCTATCTATAGGGTTAATGGTGCCAACTGATGATCAAGAGTAAAAATTACAAATTGTACCTCTTCCCAACAGGGAAAACCACCAACAATCAAGAATGCATGATTATATGGTGTCATGGTTTTGCAATCCAAAAAATGTCATTATAATGGAAGTCAATGGGACAAAAACAGCCCTGAACATAATGAAAGGGTAGTAAATTCGAACAGTACACAAGGGTTAATATACATTAATCATAGTCTTCCTTCATCTTTGTCTGTACGTCTAGGCCGCAGAGGAGTGGAAGTTTGTCGCTATGGTCCTGGATCACATTCTCCTGTGTGTGTTCATGGCAGTGTGTATTATTGGTACATTAGGGGTTTTCGCCGGACGCCTGATCGAGCTCAGCATGCTGTGAGAACCCAAAGGCCCAAACGAAGCATTGAGTGACTAAAGTGCTTTAAAACTTTGCTGCGCTTTAGCAAAGAGGATGTCTGATCAGACCAGATGTTCAGTCAGTAAACATATATCAACACCTGGACAACAACACCAGCTGAATGCATAAATGTGAAGTGGTAAATAAAACACACAGCTCATATTTCTGTTAATACAGTTGCTCACTCCTATTTATGCTAGTACGGCGTGTGCGTATTTATCTGCATGGAAGTAAAGAAATATGTGTGGGGTTTATTTGATGTTGTACTATTTATTGTATTTTATTCTGTTTGTTTTTATAGTGTTTTTATTTATTTGATTTTTTTGGTCTGCGTTTTCCATGGTTACAGATGTACTTGAATTGCTTGATACTTACATGGAGAAAATAATTCATAAACTGAATCTGATGGTTTATATTCAACAGACTAACAAAAGAATTAATCTGAAATTCCAAACATTGTGTAATAATTAGTACACTTTTTAACATTTCTTTGATTGGCAGGTTGTCTCTGTGTATTTGGTTTGAGTATTATAATTATGTAATGGTTAATTTACATTTTTTTGTTAGCTTTAAAATACTTTTTGATTAAATAAACGAGCCTGAAATGTAACATTTGTTGTGTAAGGCCTAATAAACTACTCTTAAAATCATGTTTCTTTTTTTTGTCACGTTATTGTTTTTCAATAAATCTCTTCTACTCATTAGTGCTGCATTTGTTTAGTAAAAAAAAACAATAACATTGAAATATTGTAATTTAAAATGTGATTATATTGAAAATTTAATATATTCCTGTGATTCAAAGCTGAATCTTTAGCATTTCCTCCAGTCTTCAGTGTCACGTGTTCCTTCAGAAATCATTCAATATGCTGATTTGCTGCTAAAAAACCCCTAAAGAAATATTTCTGATTATTATTAATGTTGAATACAGTTGTTCTTGGGGAAATCATGATATATTGCCACAGATGTATGAATAAAAAATACATTTAGTCCTTCAAAAAAAATTGTATTCATCTAGGATACATTAAATCCATTAAAAGTAAAAGTATAGACACTTTTTATAATGTTATTTGTTTAACCTCTGCATTCATTAAGAAACCCTGAAAAGTCAAATGTATAAGGAATGTTTCAGTATGCATGAAAATTATCATAATGATGAATAACCACCAATAATAACTGATCATAATAGCAGCAAATCAGCATCTAATACTTTCTGATAAGGTGACGCAAGACGGGAATAATGCATCACATGGTTAAAAAAAAACATTTTATAATTTAATCACATAGAAGTAATATAATAAAGTAATCACAATGTTACTGTACTGTTGTATTTTTAATGAAATAGTTGCAAACTTTGGACAGCAAAAGAGTTTTCTGTCAAAAACTTTTATTATTATTATTTTTTTTCCAAAATATGACTGACATGTCTGTGACCTTTTCCCACACAGAGCTCAGTTTTGTGTCACACACACTTTCAGTGTTCAGCAGAGTTTGACAGATGTTTGAGCTCAGTCAGTCAGTCAGTCAGTCAGTCAGTCACATCTGGACGTTGCATCACAGACGAGTGTCCCGGATAAAGAAAACGAAGAGTCTGCTGTTCTGCTGGAGGAAGAAAAACTGGGTAAAGAAACGAATTAAAAAAAGATATCACGTCCAATTCAAGACATTGAGTTGTACTTCCTTCATTTAAAGAGATGTGATGCTGCTTATATGTGCTGAATAGGTGCTTTCAGCGTTCAAGCGATAAGCTTTGAATGTTTATTCCAGCTAATGTGATGGGCTTGTAGGCACGCGCTGCGCTGGGCGGAAACAGCGGGGAGAACTTGTGTGTGTTTCTGCCATGAAGGAGTGGCCCAAAACTTGTGTTCCTCTGTGTTTGTGTAGATGCTTCATGAGGATGAGTGTTGCCGCGTTTGGTTCGTAAGCGAAGGACGCGCAGTAAAAGACGCAAAGCACCGGTAAGTGTTTACGCAGACTGTTGCTCTATAAAGACGCTCGAGTTATGGATATAGTCTGTGATTTTACCTCGCTGTGCTTTTCTTAATGCAGCATACTTGTAGTATTGAGTGAGTTTTTAGTGTGCAGACGAGGTGTTCAGTTTAAAAAGCTATTTTCCTCCACAAAAGCACAAGCGGTGCCAACTTTAGGGGGAAGCAAAGTCTCCCCCACTTCCTGGGTTGCCAGTTTGAGCGTATATTTGTGGCAGGGTTAATAAGGTTGTTTTCTTCTGTAGTTTAGAGACACAAGGCATCTGAAGTATTTTTTTCTAATAACAAAATACTGTAAATTCTTATAAAGAACTGTTGACATATCAAGCTACATCAATTCTGATAGCTGCAAGCGATTTCTTATTGGCTAACGAATCGTTCTTTTGAGTCGAATCTTTTTATTGAATTGACTAAAAATAGAACCGAGCGATTTGTTTTGACGAATTGGACTCAATCGGTATCATGAATCTTTTAGATGTGTTCTCTTAACTCTTCGATTTAAATTGTAATAATAAAAGCGTATCTAAAGTAATTAAAGTATATAAAATGTAAACTTAAATGTGGCTTTATAGGACATCATCGACCACAGTAATAGTTTAACTTGAATTGTTCAATCTGTCGGTGAAACGAACCGTTCAAAAGAACCGATTCATGGTTCGAACTAGTAGGAGCATGTGTTTGTAATTGAAAGGCCATGGGGTCTCCACAGTAAGATGCAATGCAAGTCATATGCTTTTCCCCTTCCTTTTTTTTCTTTCATCTTTTTTCCTTGTGAATTAAAGACCCCATTATTTCGTGCCATCAGTGTCACGAGTTATTTCAAATGCAGTATCTGCTCAGTACTTTAAAAAAGGTTACCTCAGATTAGAATTAGTTTGTATTCGGTTGAACGGAAGTTAATGTCAGTTTGTCTGACAGTTGACAGTGTTTTGTTCATTGGAAACTTTTAAGCGAGCTTTTTTTCTCACATTTATGAGACTGTAAATGCTAATGTCAATGCGAAATTGAGCTCTTGATGTTTTTCATGTGGTTTTCTGCAAGTGTGAAATGTGACACTTAAGCAATGGTTTTAAAATCACAGAGTGCTACTGTTGAAAGCATGAATTTGGTTGTGCAGTTTTTAGTTTAGTCAAATTAGAGTGCATAAGAGTTCCCTCTCTGCATTAACTTCCCCTCTTTGACAGAAGTACTGTCATAACTTCTACTTCTCTTTTGTCTGGTTAATGTTCTGTTTGACCAGTGATTTGAAGAGAGTATGAAATCATGTGACCGACAGAATCTGAGATCATCCGTTTACTACGGGGCTGCAGGCAGCCAGAAGTGTCAACATTATGCTGAGTTTCAGAAAGGAAGTGGACAATACTGCCTACTAAGTGATGGAAAGACAGAATCAGAGACAGCGGGCACATTATGTGCTTGAATGCGCTCATATTATACTAGCTGAGCGAGCTGCTTTTTTGCCTCTGATGTGGTGTTGCAAGCAAACATTGCAATGTGCAAATGACAGAAATTCTGCTTTACAACAAGATATGATGCTTTCAAATAAACTACCGTTCGTTTCTCTGTGGGCGGCCCCTTCCTGCCTGATTCTGCATGTGTGATCTAGAAGGTTGTGGTTGAAGGAATACACCCATCAGTTCTTACTCGAGTTAATATTATTTGAAAAAAAAATATATATAGATTTCGTGTTCAGGGTCTTTGAGTGCATCTTAAAAATGTACGTTCACGTTTTCGATTGCTTTTGTTCTGGAAATATTATTTCACAATATGTTTTTAAATACCAACCAGCTATAAGAAGAATTTGATTTGAAAATCAGACTAAACGCAAAGAAGCAAGTGTGCGAGGGAAAAAAATTAAAAACAACAGATAAACGCATACAAATTCAGTTATTGATTTAAAGATGCTGAATGTATGTATATAAGAGAAAAACACACACACACACACACACACACACACACACACACACACACACACA